>CM053585.1:456469162-456489064 GCA_028646515.1 Pseudochirops corinnae
TTTCCCCCTGAACTAGGTAAATGATATGATTGATTAAAGTAAGATTGTTAACCCATTTTGAGTTGCTTTCCTTTAGAAAAGCAGATCTAAGAACCTGTGCTAGTAGCCGCCCTAGGCATGCTAGGGTGCTTGCTGTTACACACATATTATCTCATTTCAGAGTATTTAGTAAGTATATCAACAAACCAATTCCTTAACATTTTCCCAGTGCCTGAGTTAAAAATCACCTTTAGTTTGCCAAATGTATGAGATAATTCAAAATCCTTAGACTGTCTTGAAGGAAATTATAGACTCAGGCTTAGCCTGCTTTAAGGCGAAGTGCATTTCATGGAATGATTCCCATGAGACTTCATTCTGGAACATTTGTTAAGCATTTTAACAAGTCAGTTTCCTAACATTTTTTCCAAGGAAACCATCTCCGGACTTTTATTGTTGTTGTTTGGTGAAAGGTCATAATGAAAATAACCTTCTCTCCTGGCAGCCTATCAGCTGAGTGCCTCAATGTCTCCCAACTGTCCTAACTCCATCACTTGTCTTCAAAAAACAGAATGAAGTCAATTTAGCTTCCTTTGTGGATGCGTCTTGAGAGCTGATGCTGTAATGGTTCTTTTTTTTTCCTTTTGGGTTGTTGCTGCTTTTGAAAACATAGACATAGGAAAATGGACAGTATTTCCTTTTGACCTTTTGGGTCTATTTATCCAGAAAAAACTGATGCTTCCTTCAGTTGAAGAGAAGTTGTGATTCATGTCTTAAGTCCAACTGGCTACTTTGCAAATGATTCTTTCCATGGAAAAATGGCTCTTCAAGGAAAGATCTTGGAGCAGGGTAAGGATGGCACAACAGTGTGACTCCCAGGCTCCTTCCTTTAAAATCTCCACCCTCCTTTCCAAAAAACTAGTCTCTTTCTGAAACCAGGCAACTGTTCCTATACCATCTATTGAGACAAACTTTCATTCTTCCAAATTATTTCATAAGTTATCTCATTTACTCATTCTCCTGGTGCCCCTTTCCTCCCCCAAATAAACTGTCTCCCTTTCTTTTACCTGGTCACTATGATTTTTGCAGCTCTGTGAAACCTGGTTACGGTAGTATTGCAGTGACTCCTTGGTTTTTAATGAATGTCTTTAGAGTCAATATTTAATAGCCAAAAGCAGATTATACCATTTTGTAAGGTATATACAGCACATCCCTTCCTCTATATTCATCCTCATCTCCCCTTGATTCTCGGTCATTTCACCGTTCATTAGCATATATACCAAACACATAGAAACAAGAGGCAGCATTCTATCTGGTTTTTGTTTGTGTTTTTACTATATTAGCTATTCTGGTGTGAGAGGAAGTTACAATGATTGACTTTAAAAAGTTTTGGGTTTTTAAATTAAGCTACTCTATTCACTCATTGTAGGGAAAATAGTTCTAGACATGGAATCTGGAGGACCTGGCTTTCAATCCTGTTTCTGTAATTGTTAAGAGTGACAAAGCAATGATCCTATAGTGGAGAGAAAGGGGGTGAATGCAAGCTACCTTGGACCCCTGGAAGGCCACCCATGGCTGCAGGATAAGGGCAAGAAGTGAGATCAGAGATGGAGAACTGGAAGAGACTTTGGAGCTCATTAAGTCCAAGCTCTAACATGAGGAAACTGAGGACCGGAGAGATTGTCAGGTAGAATTCAAAGCCAGGTCTTCCTGACTAGCCGTGGCACTTTCATGGACTCTCTCTTTGATTAATGGAAGTAACAACCCAGTTCCCAAAAAAATAAAGAGCCTACTTTCAAAGGTGATCTAATAGAAGCATTGCCAATTGTTACATGAATATCCTGAATTTTTGCCAAGCCTTCACCATCTTCACCCTTGTACCCTTTCCCCAATATCATACCACTGAAAAACATACAGAGGTCACACCCAGCTGATAGAGGAACATGGATACAATGATACACAAACAAACACACCCTTTTACTGCCCATCTCATACTTCACCCTTTCCTAGTTCCTCCTCAGCCTCTGCTAACTGCTCACTCTTGCTCTGCTATCTCAGCTCCTCAGTGGGAAGTGGGACTTTTGAAAGGGGAGGACCAGGTGAAAAGGGGCGATATATACAAAACAAGTGTAAAGAACAAGGTCAGGAAAACACCAGTCCATTGGGACAGTGTATAATTGATTTTAAATATCCTTAATCTTTCCAGGAAGAATTTGGAATAGGAACAAGGATACAGAGCATTAATCTGAGTAGAGATGAACCCAAAAATAGGTTTTTAAGAGCCTGAAAGTACAGAGTGTGTGTGTGTGTGTGTGTAAAACTCTTGGTAATCATTTGGACTTTGTACAGCAGTTACTGTGTGCTCCCCATCTGCATTGTCTTCCATTATCACTCCCCTCTCCTTTCGCCAACATCTCACTCTTGTAAAACACAGAGAGCCTGCTCTTCCAGGAAAAGGAGAAAAGTAGTCCCAGGGGAAAAATTTCCAGCGCTATGTTGTCATGTCAAGGTGCATACTTAGTCAGGCCCGTCATTCCAGAAGGCGTGGGTAATGAGGCATCAAACCCTGCAGCAGCAGTAACATTTCCCATGAATTCCTTTGTTGAATACTGTGTTGGCTATGGGCTGATTCCCAGGGAAAGCCTTGAAATTTGTACATGTTCTGTATTTCATGTCTGATGTTCTTTCCCCCCCAGCTGTAAGAGAAACAGCTGTGGAAATATGCTGCTTGAAAGCCTGGACAAAACTTCTGAAAGTTTCTATTTCTTCATTCACTTTGGTACCTTTGCACTTCTTGCACCTTTATTTTTGAGGCTATTTTACATCAATTTAAAATTAACATCTCTCTGTGAAATTAGGCTTTCAACAGTCAGCAGACCCTTGAACTTCTAGCAGTTTTTAGCAACTTGCCACATTCCCAGTCCTATCCATGAATGGCACCTATAACTGCCAGAAGCTTCCTCACCCTTCTTTTCATTGACTGCTCTTAACTCACCTCATATAACATCACCCCCACCCCCAGTAGAAGCTGGAAAACTTCATGGTGATTTCCCCACAAAACGATGTCCCATTTCCTATTTCCCGTGGGAAGGTAACTGCCAAACTGGGTCTAAGTGGCTATAGCAGGAGAGATCCTCTTAGAAAAGATATTGCCCTCACATAACCTAATCAATTGGTTGGTTTCCTTACTACTGTTATTCCTTCTACTGAGCATTCTTTCTCTTGTCCCAGCCTGCACCCAGAAGTGGTCCTGCCTGTCTGGAACGCGTTTCTTCTTTATCTTTAATGTCTCCCACATATTAACCCCACTAATGACTCTAGTGCAGGCCCTTATTATCTCACACCTGGACTATTGCAATCACCTGCTGGTGGGTCAGCCTGCTTCAAGTCTCTCCCTGATCCAATCCACCCTGCATTCAGCTGTCAGAGTGATTTTCTTAAAGTTGGATCTGAGCATCCCACTCCACTATTCAATAAACTCCAATGACTCCCTATCACCTCTAGGATCAAATATAAAATCCTCTGCATAGCTTTTTTAAAATTCAAGTTTATTTTTATTAAAATCAAAGCACCACAGTCTGCCAAAAACAAAACATTCCATACATAACAGTAACAAAGAAAAATGTATCAGATGTCCTTCACAATAAAGTAAATGAATCCTCCATGAAGAGAGAAATCTGTAATCTGATCAGCTAGCATTATTCAGGAACAAGATCCAGTATGTGAATTATGGCCAATTAATTTCACACCCAGCATTATAAAGATGAAAGCTAGGTGCAGTTTGTAAAAAGACATTCAATATAAATTTATACAACGTTATAAAATTAAAAAAAAATATTTACATGGTTATTTTAAAGGGGTTAATTTTTAAGCAGGGATTGGGTGTTTGAATTCATGGTGATGCTTGTCATTCAAACGGTCAATCAGACCATTTATAATGAATGCAGGACACATACAAACAAAATGAATAAAATTTCAGTTTCACCCTATGAACCTTCTGATCACACACAGTAACCTATTTTTCTGAATTCATAATATTAATTCTCTGCATAGTTTTTAAAGTCCTTCATAACCTGGTCTTTCTCTACATTTCTGGTCTACACCTTACCCATGTACTGAGATCCAATGACACTGGTCTCTTTGCTATCATTCATTGAGTAAGATACTCTACCTCTCAAATTCACACATTTTCATTTGCTGCCCCCCATGCCTAGAATTCTCTCCCTCTTCATCATTGCCCTCCCTGACTTCATTCAAGTTTCAAGTAAAATCTCACATTCTACTGGAGGCCTTTCCCAATCCTGGTTAATGCTAACACCTTTCTTCTTCTAGTTATCTCTACTCTACCCTGTATACATCTGGCTAGTACATAGATTTTTGCATATTTTCTCCCCCATTAGACTGTCAGCTGCTGGATGCCAGGAACTATTCTTGCCCTTTCTTTGCATCCCCAGCACTTCGAACAGAACCTGGCACAGATTAGATACTTAATAGATGCTGGTTGACTTGATCCCCAATTCACAAACCCCTCCCCCCTTCATTCAAAGAGAAGTGTAGATGCCACTTCCTTTACAAAGCCTTTCCTTATCTCCCTTATTAGCACTTTTTCCCTCTGGAAATGATTTGGCATTTACATTGTTGAATACAGGTTGTATCTGTCCAGTAAGTGGGGAGGTAACTGCAAAGACAACATTTTTGTCTTTGCAGTTTTATTGCCTGGTACATGGTAGGCCCTCAGTAAGTGTCTGCTGAACTGAACCCACATCACTCCCTTTTAGTCCAATTATATATTCTGGCCGCTGAAGAAGGCTTTAAGGAAGACAGCGGATGCACATGGTTGTTAACTTTTTGTGTGTAATGAACCCCTTTGGCAAGCTGGCAAAGTTTGTGGAGAATCTGGGCTGTTTTCATATGCATACAATAAAATACATTGGATTACAAATAAAGCTAATTAAACAGAAATATGTTTACCAAAATATTTTTAAAACAAGTTCATGGACCTCAGGGAAACTGGGTTATATGGTTTATATACCCAAGTTTATTATCTTAGTGGGATACCAACGCATGTATACGTCCTTCCCTTCTTCCCTCAGGTTGGTTAGAAGGATTTGATAGAAGGTAGATTGACTAAGGAAAAAGGAAAATATAATGTTTAAAGCCGATATTCCCACTAGACTGGTCCTCCTGCCACTCTGTATTCAGAAATAGAGAAGATAAAGAGAAGCGAGTAGACAATGGTTCGACTCATTTCTCTGGACATGACCTGACTGGCTCAATAACTTTCATATCTATCTCAAACAGACTTAGGCCCAGTGGCCTGGAATATATTTTCTGGCATTTTAGGAGGAAGGCCACCATTATGGTTGTGAATTCAGTTGGTTTCCAGTCTATCTTATACATTGCTGCCAAAGTAATTTTTCTTAAGCAGAGATCTGATCATGTGACTTCCCTGCACAACCAACTCCAGTGGCTTCCTATTGCCTCTAGGACTAGGTCCACAGGGCTGCTTAACCTGTGGCTTATGAACTTTTCTCTTTCCCTTCCCTTCTCCCTCCTTGTCTCATTACCTCACCGAGGCTGGAAATATAAAGGCTATATATAGGTTTAGTCCAGGGGTAGGGAACCTGCAGCCCCAAGGCCACACGTGGCCCTCTAGGTGCAGCCCTTTGACTGAATCCAAACTTCACAGACTCTAGTCCTAATCTAATGGGTACAATAACATTGACCTCCTCTGTCTTCTGGCCTGGACCAGTTCACCCCTTCTTAAGATTACCTGGTGACCCCTCTTCTTGGGTCTATGGTGAATATTAATGTTGAACTTAATATCAATAGCAGATCTACTTGGCTCACTGCTGATCTGGTGCTGGTAGTAAGTCAGACTTTAAGAACTCCCAAGACATTAAGAACTTCTCAGACATTAATTATTTCCAAACTTGAGAAATCTTTCAGTCTCAATCTCTTGAGTAGCAGTGATTACAGGTATGTACCATCATCATGGCCTCCGTGAACTTAAAGAATTTTTTTTTAACTGTATTTCAATGAAATTGGTTTCATTTGTAATACTGCATATTTTATTTTATACATTTAAAAACATTATTCTGAGAAGGGGTCAATAGGTGTTACCAGATTACCAAAGGGTCCATGGCACAAAAAAGGGTCAAGAACCTTTGCTCTAGAATAAAATGTAAGCTCCTCTGTTTATCATTTAAAGGCCTTCACAATCTGGCCCCAATTTCTCTTTCCAGACTCACTGGACATTACATCCCCTCCTTGTGTGATCCAGCCAAACTGACCTTCTTTCTGTTCTTGCCATGTCCTTGCCTCTGTACTGGCCATGTGACATGCCTGGAATGCATTCCCTCCTTACCTCTGCCTCAGAGGTCCCTCTCTTCTTCTGAGATGTAACTCGAGCACAATCTTCTCCAGGAAGCCTCTTCTGATCTCACCAACTGCTAATGCCCTCCCTCCCTGATTACCTTACGTATATTTGTATTTATTTTATAGTTATATTCTCTCTCTCTATATATATACATACATATATACATATGTGTATATATATATTATATATTATATATATTGAGGCAGGTAAACATGGGAGGGTTGCTAGCACTCTTGGTCTGGACAGGAAGGACAGGAAGACAGCTTTGGAGGGGTTAATACTCTTACTTTATTCTAGTCTAGTCTTCTCAAGAGGGGTTGCTGATAATGGGAGCACCAACTCCTACAACATTCCCTAATCACCCTTCTCGCAGGGACTGGTGTGAAGGGGGGAAGAAATTATCCCTACATCTCAGTGGGGTCAATTGAGACAGACACAGCTTGTACACTCCCCTAAATCCCCTCAAGCATCAAGGGGGCCAGCTGAGGCAAACAGAGTGCCCCCAATCTCTGATCAAGGCATGTACACCATTCCAACTTGTGCATTCAACCCTAAGGGTCTCCCATTTACTAAGTAGTGCCCACTTGCTTTATAGGACAACAGAAAAAGAAGGCATATTGCCAGCAATAGCCTCACAAGTTTACATTATCTTACTCCTATATCTCACTGTGCAGCCACAGTGGATATTTACAATTTAAGTATAGCATTTATATTATTTATCATAAAAATGATGCACAAGCATGGTAGAGATGTTTTGAACCATGATTGTGAGAACTTATATCTAATCTGGGAATGAGAGACTGTTATTATGGCCATGGATCTTGGGAACTAAATTAGAAGAATAACAAAAATCCACCTTACACACACTAAAATCCATCTTACACATATATGTGTTTATGTTTATATAATTTACATAGGTACCTATGCCTTTCCATTAGAATGCAATCACCTTGAGAGTTGGGCTTATTTCATTCTTTGTACTCGTAGCTCCAGTAACTAGCACATACTAGGCATTTAATAAATACACATTGACTTCTTAAATTTGTCTAACAAGCAGTTACATAAAAACACATCTTATTAAGCAGTTCTTCAGACTTAGGCACACAGACATACACAGGCAATGACTTCATATTACTGAATTAGTTTCATATATTTGTCTACAAGTAACCCAAATAGAAAAACAGATTAAATTGGTGAATCTCTTTCTTCCATCAACAGTTCCTTGCGTTAACCACCTTATAATCATTTTTGTTTGCACAATGATGTTGGGGAGCTCAGAAAAGATTAAAAAAGAAAATCACCAGTTGAATGAAGTAATGTAACCCTCACAGAATCTAGTTGCATTGGAGTTGCAACAGGAATCTATCTACCTGGGTGCTTGAGACATAATTATTCTCTTGTACTGATGGTTCTAAAGAGAATGCAGAATCTTCTTAACGTATAGTCTTGCTAGAAAGACAATTTCAAGGCACTCACTATAGTTCAACCAGGTCCCCCGTGTAGGGTTTTCTAGCTCAGTGGTGGAAAAGGTAGCAGAGGGAACAGAGAAGTTGCTATATAGTTCTTAGACCATCTACAGATATAAGTTGAATATGAAAAAGCTGCTGGCTTTCTTTTAGGCTCTGAAAGTGACTGTGATACCCCTCAATGATGCATTCTGTATGAAGTTCTTTGTGTTATCTGCCTAATTGCATGAATAAGAAAAAGGCTATTACCTCCACCCCCCACCCCCACCCCAATTTGTTTCTTTCAACAGCATTAACACTAGAACTCAACTGAATTTTCCCATTCTTTCTCTGATGCAAACAAATCAAAGGCTCCCCTCCAACTCACCAATAATAAAAACAGGAGGTTGAATTTAAAGTGCTCAGTTTGTCCTTGTGTTTCTTGGAAGAACTCCCAGGCTCTTAATCGACTGTGCAGCTGTTCACTAAAAATTATGCAAAGAAAAAAAATAAATTCTGTACCTTCTCTGACTGTTGAGATGGTTTTAAGGACTTACCAAAAGCTTTTGTGGAAGCAGCAAGGTTGCCCCATCAGAAATAATTTAAGTTGCAGAATAAACTTTAATCTCACTTCAGCCCGGTCTTGAATGACAGAAGTACACTGAGATGACCAAATCCTTGAATAATGTAGACTGCCTTGGCATCATTCTGCCAAAATATTATCACATGCTTTGGAATCAGGGGCTGCCTATTCAAATAAAGCCAGCTTTCATGGGCAAAGAGAACATTGTGGCTTATTTCCTACTCCAGATGATATGTGAAGAAATGAGGTAAGGTGAAATCTGTTGCTATAAATTCACATCAGGAACAAACCAAAATAGAAATAAGTGAAATCTATAATTTTGAACTCCTTAAAACCTGAAAATTTTAAGAAAACATGTTTCAATCAACTTGAGAATGCTCTTCAGCTAATAATTATAACTGATGTTTATATAGTTCTTCGTGAAGCACTTTCTAAGTTAACACATTTTGAGCCTCACAACAGCATTGTAAGAGATTGTTCCCACCTCTATTTTACAAATGTGGAAACTGAGGCACAAAGTACAAAAGTGACTTGTTCATAGTTGCAGCTGGTATTAGGATTCAAATTGAGGTCTTCTGGCTCCGAGTTCTTCACTCTGGGCATTCTGAAGTAGAGACGGTGATGAAAGTGATTATGTGCTTATGTGTATGGGGTGCCACCATTTACCTGCCCCCTCTTTTTGGACATTTAGGTCGTTTCCAGAATTAGTTGATTACATAGAATCTTAATCATAGATCTCGAGATGAAAGGGGTTTCAGAAACCATCCAGTCGAAGCCCCTTCATTTCATAAATGAGCTAACTGATGTCTAAGGAAGTGACTTGTTTAACGTTATAGAGCAAGTAAATGCCGGAAGCAGGTTGGAATGCTATTATGAAGATCTTGGAATAGCTAACTTTTTTTTGCCTTGTTTTTTGGTAACACCTTTTATAATACTTATTTCTTCAAAGAAAATCTTAACAGATAATGTATCTTCTCCTGCCACCATCCCTTTGCCTGACCTTACCCTTTTAAACAAGGAATACTCTTCCAGGACCATTGATCTTCATGTACTCTAGATTATGGCAACAACTGGCTTGCTTGCTGTTCCAAATGCTGCAAGACAAGATATAGCAATTCGTACCTTCCTGACTTTGCATGGGCTATTCTACATATTTGCAATGGATTCTCTTCTTCATCTTTTGGAAGTCCCAAATCTCCTTACAGCTCAGCCCAAGTACAACTTTCCAACTCAATCCCGATTCCCTCAGTTCTTTCCAGCACATAGTACATTGTAGACAATAAATGCATTTTGAATGAATAGTTGGGTCTCATTCTCGCTCTTGGCAATATTTATGAAGTCATAAAGTGACTCTTTGTGGGAAGTATGGACAGAAGATTTTATTCATGTGAGGAATCCCTGGTTTTGAAACTCTCTACCGATGCAGTACAGCAACTCATCTTTCATTTATATTAAGTGTCCTGGGACTTGGAGAGATTCGATAACTGTAAGTATAATTCTCAGTTTTTAGATGAGCAAAGTGTTTCAGAAAGTTTAAATGACTTGCCCACAATCAATCTGAAGTCAAGTTTTATTGACTTCAGGAGTCCATCTACTATATAATGTTAAAATTATCATACTAGAGTGTCACACATAAATAGTTTAGGACTCAGGGTGGGGAATCTGTGGCTTTCTAGGTCCCCAGCTGTGGCCTTTTGACCAAGTCCAAGTTTTATAGAATAAATCCTTTTATTAAGATTTTTTTCTGTAAAGTCTGGATTCAGTCAAAGGGCCACACTTGAGGACCTGGGGGGGGGGGTCACCTGTGGCCTAGAGGCCATGGGTTCCACAATCTTGCTTTAGGTAAATGCAGTGTGATCCATTGCAAAATATTACAGGGCTTCCATTTTCTTTATTTTCTAAATGAAAAGTGCCAACTCATACATTAATAAATTTTTTAAAAAAATGTAATGACAAGTAGAGAAAGCTGAACCATATTGATCTAAACAGTTACCAATTTCTTGCAGTGAGTTCAAATGGAACAACTGCAGGCAGGGAAAGAAGAAACATTTTAAGGATGTCAAACATAGTTTAAAGCTATGAAAGCTGGTAAATAGTTGCTTTGAACAGACTGGTTTAGCAGGCTGGAATTGGGGAACTGTACGTGTCTTTTTTTAGCAATAGCTTTGGGAAGATTCAATCTGAGGCAGCATCACAAACAGCAACAGACCTTATTGGTGGTAGGTTGAATTTGCAAACCAGAGACTGTGTCTGGTATGTAAAGCTAGAATATACAATGTTAGTCATCAATCTGTTTTTCAAGCCAGCCTCCAGATTCACTGCCTGTCACTTCTGATGCAAGGGGCAGGATTAACACTTAGAAAAGTATTCCCATAACCCCCCCCCCCCCACTAGTATTAGGGGACAAGGACTCTAATAACTGATATTTTGGGCCCCTTTACGTTTGTAAAGTGACGTACAGATATTTTATTTAGGTTTCACAACCTTGGGAAGGACTACAGGGACTGTTATACATACCCATCTTTGATGAGAAAGTTGTTGTTCATCATTCAATTGTATCCAACTCTCCTTGGTCACATTTGGGGCTTTCTTGGCAAAGATACTGGAGCAATTTGCCATTTCCTTTTCCAACTCATTTTACAGATGAGGAAACTGAGGTAAATGGGGTTAAGTGACTTGCCCAGGGTGACACAGCTGTTGTCTGAGGTCATATTTGGGCCCAGGAAGATGAGTCTTCCTCACTCTAGGCCTGACACTTAGCTGATGAGGAAATTAAGGCTTGAAGTGGTCAAAGGACTTATTCCTGATCAGGTATCTATCACAGGTAGGGTTTGAAGAGGCATCTTCAGCTGTAGCACATCACAGTGCCACCCACACCAATAGGGTTTCCACATTATCATAAAACACAGCTCATGCTATTATCTCTGTCTCAGGTATAAACATCTGTAACATGAGATGTTTTGTAAGGGAGTTTTGTCTTGGTACTCTGTTGCATTATCAATGATCTAGAAAACAATGTCCAGATTACTGCATGGTCACTAACTGCAGAGGAGAGTTGTTTAAATATAAGATCACAACAGAAATGGCATCCCATTCTTGACTGTTGTATAGAACTTGGAAATGGAGTTATGCTTAAATGGCTTTAATAAAGGATAAAAGATTTGGGTGTACTAAAAAAAAACAACTCGCTCATACTCCAAAATATCTGTAATCGAAAATTATTTAAGTGAGAGAGAGGTGCAAACCAAGAAGGCAGGCAGGTCAATAGTGCAGGGAGAAGTCAGAAGACTGAGGTACAAATCTCATCTTTGCTAATGACCACCTATGACCTTAGGTCACTTCACTAGCCCTCAGTTTCTTCTTCTGTAAAATGAGGAGGCTGGACTAGATGACTTCTGAGGTCCCTTCCAGTTCTCTAACTATTATCTTAAATGCTATGGATGGAGGCATGCGAGATGTACATTGGTGGCTCAGCAAAAGCTCTCTGGTGGAAGTAGCATTTGAGCCAGGCTTTCAAGTTTGGGTAGGATTCAATAGGCAGAAGTACATAAATTAAAATTTTCATGTTTTAATTCATATGCCTTAAAATTGTATGCTTCCCAGAAGTAAAAAGATCAACACTCCAAATATATTACAGACCTATCTGAAAGGCAAATAAATTTTCTAACCTTTAGGGAAAGTGGGCCAAGAGAAATTCAAGAAAGGGCCTTACTTATTAATTAGTTCAGTCATCCCTTAAAAAACACTTATAAAACAGACCTGCTCCTCAATAAATATATAGAATCTTTTAAATATATAAAACATAAATCTACAATTAATGATTCTTATGTAACAAATTAACATCTGTGTACATTTCTAAAATTTTTAAAAGAGTGAGCTTATAATTTTTTGGCCAATATGGGAAGAAAAATGAAATGGTGACTGAATAGTAAATAATCTAAATGCCTTTGTAATCAGAAAAGGAATATGTGGGTGTGTGAGCACAGAATATGTAAATCTGATCATAAATTTATTAACATCCACTGCTGCATTTGAGCAGAATGCTTATCACCTTGCAATACTTTGCATGCTAAAGAGCTGTCCCCAGGTCAGCTTTTATGGTAGACTATCTCCACATTTACATCTCACTGCTCTTCTACCTTACCCAAAGAAGGTTATTACCCTGATACCTCTTTCAATTAACTAGATTTCTATATATGCATGGGTTCTCTGGTTCTGATTAATCTCTATTTGTCCTATGTTAAATACACAGTCCCTGTAACTAGATGCAGAATGTGTAAGTTTAAAATGAATAATTTTTCTTGTACACCTTTTAATAGAGATGGAGATTATGGGTATGGAATGTGGCACACGCATTATGTCTTTGGTTTTGTTTTGCTGTTTTCATTATGAAGGGTTCTCCAAAAGGTAGGACTAGCCAGAAATGACTGATATAAAAATAAAAGGCATCAGGAAACATTATTAAAGGCATTATTGCTTATTTTTGCTTAAGCTTTCTTTAAAGTTTGGCTGAGATGGCACCTCCTTTGTGAAGCCTGTGCTGATCCCCAAGCCTTTAGTTTTCTGCCTTCTTCAAATTGTCATACCTTATCTGTGTAGATGTTGCATCCCCAAGTAGACTGTGTTGAGGGCAGGACTATCTTGTTTTTGTTTCTCCAGTGTTAACATGCAACTTTTTTTCCCTCTTCCTTTTCAAAATTTATCTTTCAAAAATTTTAAATGATCTGCTCCTTTCTCTTCTGCATTTACAGCAGGAAGCCCAGGGTAGAAAATATTATTGCAACATAAATGGTTTCCAATAAATTTTTTTTTTAAATGAAAAGGTTGTGTCAAGAAACAGACATCTTCACTGCATTAACCAATGGTCAGTTTAATATGACTCCTTTCCCAACATTTCCCTAGTAAAATCTTTTTAGAAGAAATCTCATAAATAAACAAGCAGAGGGACATATGTCAGTGACTGCCTTCTGGAGGTGAGAAGGCAGTGTCTGTGACTCTTCTCCATCATGTCTAGATATGATTTCATCTGTACTATAAATATGCTTTATCTTTGTACTTGGCCCCTAGGTATTTTACTAAGGAGAGCAGAAAGCTATTTCAGAAACTTCTTTAATGATAAGATAAAACTTGATGCAAGAGAAAAGCAAGTGAGCCATTTCTCTCTCAAAATAGCCTTTGGAAAAAAACAACACTCTCTGGGTTTTAGACAGGTTTTGTTTTGAGCATTCACATTAAAAGGCAAAACGTTCCCAACACTAACTTGCTCATGAAAACTCTTCCTCTTGGCTAAGGCTCCAGAAGGCACCCCCTATGCAGGATTCTGTCAGTTGGCAATAATCTTTAGATGCCCATTTGTGTCTGGATCAACAGAACACATTATTCCCTTTACAGATGAAAACTGAGTTTCCGGCACTCTTATTATTCCTCAATATTCAACACTGTTCGTTTAATTACACTTAAGTATTAAGTGTGCAATAATTCTTGGCTTTTAATGAAATGATGAATAAAACTCCTTGTCCGTCTGGTCTTCTGAGTTGGCAAGCTTCAGCATTTCCTAGCCATTCTGGTATGCTGAAGAACAGCACCCCGTTGGAGCTTGAAGAGCGAGAGCACTGGAGACTCCCTGCAGCAGCTGCTCCCGGGGGAGGTGCTGAGCAGCTGTCACACTCGCCCGTCCACCACATTTCCTTGCTTGCGTTTCTTTAATGGGAGGATCATTTTTAGGACAGACGTGAAGCCGACTGGAAATTGGAGGGGTCATTCATTGCTTTGCAGACCTTGGTAATGCAAAAAAATACAGAACCCTCCCTTTTCCTCAAGCATTTTAATGCCTAAATATTTATAAATCAAAAAACCACACTATTTTATGCTATTTGGGTCAAATTAATTTTATTATGCTCCATGATGAATTGCCACCAGTGCAACATCCTATTCACTGTACATTTCAAAAATTCACATACTAAACAAAATTTCAGTTGATAAATGGAAACTTGAATGATTGAAAGTCTTTATGAATCTCATACATACAATAGTGGCTAGCTGATATTGTCTATCACATAGCATTTGGATACAAAAAGCCTCATGCTAGTTTGTTAAATGCTAAGGCTATTCAGACAATCATTTAATTGAGTATATATGCGAGGCTTTCAGACAATATGCAGGGATAGTGAATCTCAACGCTATGAAAACACTATCTTCTGCCCACAGTGCAAATGGTGAAGTGCTGAAACATGCAGCCATTACATCTTAGCAAATCAGTTTCAGTCTTCATGCCTGGACTGAACTAGATAGATCTCCTATTTTAAACCAATTGTAATTTAGATTTTGTGCAACAAAGAATGTCCTTGGGTTTTTATTTTTTCTTTGACTAAAGTCAAATGCCTTCTTTGGCAAATAAGAGACAGATTTAACATTCTCTTTCCAAAGCTCTGTTACAATTTAGGATTTCTTGATAAACATTATTATTAATGTTAGTTACAGAAATCCTGTATTTCTTGACCAAAGGATAAGAGAAAACTTAAACCTGAATAATCCTTAAAGGAACATATTTATAAAGAAAACTTGCGATTCTGATTATTTAAAATTATCTTCATGAATATCCAAAAGGAAAATCTATTCTAACATAATTTAAAAAACAAATCACAAGGTTTTATTTTCCATGTGCACAAATTCCTAATTTCATTGGTTAGTGGTTGTTCAGCCTCACCCACACTAGACTCACTTGAGCTCAAGCCACAATAAAAATCAAAGCAAGCAAAGGTTTCTAGCAGCAGAGGGCACTGTTAGTATTTGCAAGAAACAAAAAGTTTGGAGTTTTTCCCATGTGCTTAAATGACTCTTGCAAGGAAGTTAACATTCTCTGAATAACTTAACTTTTACTGCCCCATTTACTGCTCTCAGCAACAAAACCTTTTAAATTATTTCTTATGATAACTAGATGCATGATCACTAGAGATTATGTGATAACTGGATTAGAAATTCAAGCCACATCTTGCAGGACCAGCCTGTCAAGATCATGCCAATACTAGGGTTTGGTCAGTATGATTTTGGATAGCTTAAAATTTAGTTTGATATTGTGACTATAGTCTTGAAACACTTAAGGTACTTTTTTTAATTAACTACATTCTGCATATGACTCAATCTGTGAAAAGTCATTTATTATTTAAGTCTGATCATTTTCTAAGTAAAACTTACTGTAGGTACAGTAATTAGTGCTGTAGCTATTAAATACCCACTTTGGGGTACATCAGTGTATTGTTGAGATAGAGGGAACCCTAATTAAGAAACACCTTTCAGTATGCATAAAATAATATCTGAAGGTCTGCAACAAAGAAAAGAAAAATCTATTTCTTTTTTCAATTTTATGTTCCAAACGGTTTGACATTTTAAGGCCTCAGTTTTTTTTTTTAATTGACTCATTTCATGTCTGACAAATACAGTGAGAAAATATCAATAAAATTTAGTACCGATGTGTCAAAATTCTAATGTATACATCTGTCTTTTTTTTCTTTTTCTGGATTGCTGTTTTAGTGTTTGAAATTCCATGAGCACCTTAAATCCATCCAGACTGTAGAATGATAGTACTTCATTTCACTTTATTAATACACTAGTGTCCCCACTTTAAAGTAAATTTAACCCAACATTATTGAAGCAAGCATCAAACATAGCCCTTCAGTTCTAAAACACATAAAAACTGACCCAAAAATAAGTCAAGCAACTGCTCTGGCAACTTGGAGACGTCGTTCATAAGAAAGACTAAAGCTTTAAGCTTGCCGGCCGGCCAGGCAGATGCTGTTCAATGTGTTGTAGCATTAACACTACCCACCCCACAGTTTACTCCAGGTGCAGAAGGGCTCCTAAGAACCTGAGCACGGAACGATCACTGCTGCCTAACAGCCGACAACACTGCCTTATCATAAGAGGTGTATTGATTTCATAACTATCTTTTTGTAGTGATTTTATGTAAAACATATTGCTGAAATGTGGAAATTGCATCAGTATAGTGATGTTCTGAGAACTGTGCAAATGTATCAGCCTCAACATTCACATAGCATTGTATTCAAAATGAAGGGGTTAAATGAACTGTCTGCATTACTTAAAAAGAATGTAGTGCTATACTAGATTTTTAATAAGAAAATTTAGATACAGAAAAAGTAGGGTATGAAAATAGTGTTTTTCCTTCTTGCATTATAACTAAATTACAATAAGGTTTTTGTCAGTCTCACATATTACATTTAAACTCCCTTATGGATGGAATAAACAATATTCACAAGTCAATTGAGCATCCTGATGTAAACTTGCACACAGTAACAGGGAGTAGCTTTTTAGAGGATTATGACAAACCTTTACAGATTAAATGAGGTATTGCACAGATTAATAAAAAAAAGCAAAAGGCAACAAAAATATACAGCAAATTGGTAAAACATTTACATGATAATTTTACAGAATCCATAGACAGAAAGTAGTGTTTAGTATTTCACCTTAAAAAATATATATATAATATATATTGATCAATCATCCCATTCATCGTCATCCTCAAAATCTTCTTCATCATCTTCATCCTCATCTTCATCTAGTAGTACAAGAAAATCATTAAGATGATCATTTATTTACAAGTGTCTAAATAACATTCTACTGGATTAATTTTCTCTATTGACTGACCACCAAAACATTTCTACAAAGTCTCCCTGCATTTCTCTCCTCTCAAACTGCCATATATCCATTTTGTATATAGTCTGTATATATTTACATATACACCTGTTGTCTATTCAATAGAATTTAAGTTGCTTGATGTTAGGGACTATCATATTTTTGTCACTGTACTGCTAGCGCTCATCAGGGTCTGGAACCTAGTTAAGCATTTAATAAATGCTTATTGATTGATGTTCAGTTTTAGTGCTGTGGGGTTTGCAATTTCATCTTTTTTCTTTTTTGCCTTTTTTTGGAGGGCAATTGGGGTTAAGTGACTTGCTCAAGATCACACGGCTAGTTTTTGTGTTAAGTGTCTGAGGCCAAATTTGAACTCAGGTCCTCCTGACTCCAGGGCCGGTGCTCTATTCACTGAGCCACCTAGCCACCCCCCATTTTCTTTTTTCTTAAAGCTACCTGTAACTGAATTAACTTAATTTAGGAAAGATTAAAATAAACCACTACATTAAGTCAATTGATAATGTTACACTAGTGTATATCATTTTTTAAAAGTGACCAAAGATACTTTAAAATATGCTTTGAATAGTCACCATGCCATCATGCAAAGATGTAAGGATTTTTCTAATGAAATGGGAAACATTGCAACTTTCCATACTGTCTGTAATTTTATAAAACTGCGATCAGGGGCTGTTAGGAAAAACATATTAAATCCAGTAAAGTCAGAGTAAGAGCAGTAATATGCGGTCTTTTATGGAACAATCATTGCTGATGATCAGATTCAGGAAATAGTTATTTTAGCAGAAGGGATGTCACTTGTTATATAAACTACAGAGCAGACATACTAAATAAAAACATCACAGTTCTCATCCTCAAGAAACTTAATAGTTGGGGTGAATAGAGCACCAGCCCTGGAGTCAGGAAGACCTGAGTACTAATCTAGCCTCAGACACTTTAACAAAAAAATTAGCCCTGTGACTCTGTGCAAATCACTTAACCCCAACTGCCTTGTCTTCCCCCCTCCAAAAAGGCCAATAAGAAAGAGAGAGAGAGAGACAAAGAGAGAGAGAGAGAGAGAGAAACTTACAGTACTGTTTTCTTCTTAAAGCTGGCTGGTTGAAAAATTACTACATAAAAAATTACTAAATAAGCATTTATATTTTAAACAGTAGTACAGCACCTATTAGGCAGTATGAATAGGTAACTGGAATTGGAATATTACAATTGCATTCAACTTTTAAGATGAACTTTAATGAAAAGTATCTCAGAATATTAAATATGTAAGTCAGGATTGAACTATTTCATAAATTATTTAGGTATTTTTCAGTAGTCAATAAGATAACCCTGTAGTTTCAATACTTTTTCTACAGGAGGAAGGTATGGTATGGTCTGCTATCTCCTAGAAAGTTTACTTTGTGGACATGTACCATGTAACACATCTGAATTATTTTGTTGAGACTATACAACACAGTGGAACTAGAAGAATAAAAGACAAAATCCACCATCAGAAAGTAGCTAATAATCCTGATCTTAAGTACCACCTACAAATTCAGAAATTCCTATAGACTTCTAGAAAGGTATGTCATCATTAAATCAAATAAACCAAGTTCTTTTACCAGATATTAAATCATAAAATTTATATTTGATTTTTAAATCCTTTCCTTCTATTTTGTATAGCATTCAGCTATGTGAGTGTGTATGTGCGAATGTGTACATAATACTTATTCAGTATTCATCCTATTTTATCATGCTGCCATCTATAGTGGAAGATATATTTCACAGTTAACTTTATCTATGCTACAAATGTTTGGATAGTGAGCCTCCTAATTTTTATCTGGTTAACAATTTATTATATACATTCAAATTTCTTATTCTATTTCCTGATACTATTTTTTTTTAAAAAATGAATTTACTTTTAGTTTTCAACATTCACTTCCACAGATTTTGAGTTCCAAATTTTCTCCCCACTCCAAGATGGCATGCATTCTGATTACCCTTTCCCCCAATCTATTGGCCCTCCCTTCTATCACTTCCAACCACATCCCCATCCCTTTCCCCTTCTATTTTTCCTGTAGGACAAGATAGATTTCTATACCCTATTGTCTGTATATCTTATTTCCCAGTTGCGTGTAAAAACAATTTTTAACACTTGTTTTTCAAACTCTTGAGTTCCAAAGTCTCTCCCTTTCTCCCTCCCCGTTTACCCACCCTCATTGAGAAGGCAAGCAATTTGATATATATTATACATGTGTGGTCATGCAAAACACTTCCATAAGTCATGTTGCAAAAGACTACCTATACTTCCCTCCATCTTATTCACCCCACACCTGATATTTTAACATCAAATTGTTCTGCATTTTGTAAATAATGAGGTTCAAAGAGATCATACCTGAAGAATGAATGGCTTTGCTCCTTTTCTGCATTACTTCCATTAATGCACCTACAATTCCTGAGGTGGGGGCAGGTGTAGGGGGCACAGAATCTTGGCCATCAGATACCTTTGGAAAAGAAAGATAAAATACAGGGATATGTGTAAAGCATAACAGAGAGCCTTTATGTCCTAAGAATGTCTTTTAAGACTTTTTCTTGTTTTTTCTTTTTAGCAAGGAAATAATGAAATAATACTAAAATGAATAGGAATTGATGGAGGGGAGGGCAGGGTAGGGGGGAGGGTTGATGGAAGTACACACGTCTGTAGGTGGACAGGGACGGGGTAGAGAATAGAACAAGGGGGGGGTAGGATAGGAAGGAGGGACATATAATCAGTCTCTCACAATATGCCCACTGCGGAGAGGTTCTGCGTAATTACACATATACAGCCTGTATTTAATTGCTTGTCCTGCAAGTGGGGGTGGGTGAAGAGGGAGGAAGAG
>CM053585.1:456489564-456511540 GCA_028646515.1 Pseudochirops corinnae
TAAAACTAGATTTTTCTGTTTAATTTTTAGTTTGCTGCATACAACACATGTAAGGGACCTCAATAAACATTTTATTCTTAATATATGAAACATGATATATATTATTCAAGTGACAAGTCCCAAGCTTTAGTAGTGTACATTATATTCAGAATCCATATGATAAAGTCATTTGATGCTAAATGCATAAGGGCAGCAGCACATCTGGAATAACTATTTACTCTAAAAGAAGGATAAATGTTTATAAATTGTAAGACTGAAGGCATCTAAAAAATAAGGGTAAAGAATAAATCTGGTGAAAGAAAAATGCTAATTACATTGAGCGTAAGTTGTTTTTATGGGGAAAAAACAAGAATAATCAAGAGCTGATTGTAAAGTTCTCAATTATCTATCATCCAACCTTATTATCCCTATTCACAATAGTGAATAGTATATATACTAGATAGTTCTAGTAATCAAATAAATCTTATTTTGATACATGTCTTTCAATAAAAAATCACAGACTATCTTCACAGGAAAATAAAACTCAATTTCTCTAAATAAATAAGCTAAAATAATCTCTAGCTTCTCTAAAATCCACTCTTTTAAAAAAACAAGAAAAAGGCCTTCATCAAATGGCTCTGCTCATTACCACTTTCCAAACTCAGAGGCTGCCACCCTTTCCACACAATCACAGACGTAAGGGTGACCTTGCTGCAGAAAAGAAAAAGGAGGTCTTTTACAAAACACAGTTCTGTAGATGTCACTGAAAGAAAAATTTTCTGCTGGTCACTCAAGTTCATTATCTCCTTTAGGTTTATGCCAATGACTCAATGATTTCTGCAATCTTTCCCCGAGCTCAAACTGGATGTCCTATGCCTATCTCAAACACATTCAAAACAACTCATTCTCTTTTACCCCAAAGCTGCCTTTTCTCCCTGAACTTCCCTATACCTATCAAAGAGAATACTTCCCCTTCTACAATCACCAGGGTAGGCAACCTCATTGTTTCCCCAGGTCCTCAGTCACTCAGTTCAGATACCTGATTAGTTGGCAAATCTTATGGTTACTCTCTCCTGGCATTTCTTGTATGGATCCTATCCAAGTAAAGAACTACTTCATTTTGACTTTGTTCCCCCACACCAAATCAGTGCCTGTCCTCAGCAGGTACTTAATTTTTGTAAATTAAAATAAAGAACACAGCAAAAATATTGGTGCGCAATGATGCAGAGCTTTAAGTTTGCAAAGTACTTTACATAAGTTAAAACAACAGTTGTTCACAAGTTTTAGTTTTGTCATAATATGGTATATACTTCTACAATGATTAGAAAGACAAATATTCAGAGCTTATTTTTGGAATAATAACGAAAAAATGCTTACCATTTGGTGGGTCTCGTCTTTTCTCTGTTTAAAAATAAAGAGATTAAAAGAATGTTTTAAAAGGTGGAAATATCTAAAACCCTACCTCTACTCTGGCAAACACTTAAGGTTTCATTTCTAAACATGTACTTAGGGTTTTTTTGCTCCTCTTCAATGGCAGAATTGTACAGAAAAAAAGAAATATTACCAAAGACCAGGGCCAACAAGATCATCTGAGTAAACAACATATGCTGTTAGTAATAACGATTTGTCTTTTTGTGACTCTAATGGAGTTCTTTGGAAAATCAAAACTCTACAAATATATACTGCTTTAATTAGTCATGTTTCCACAAACTCTTAAGTAAATCTAATTTTTGTACATTTTATATACTGTATGTTGAACTATACTAGCAAAACTGTGAGAAAAGTCAGGTTTTCGTATGTCAGTTGCTGATACATCAGTTTTTAAGTTTAGATCTTTTAATCTCAGATTTTATTAAAGTAAATTACAATATGCTATTACATGGTTTGAATAAATTTCACAATGTATAGGATACCAGTCATGGTAACATCCCATATGATTTAGTATGAAATCTAAAAGTGCATATATGCTTCACAGAATTATTATTTTACACTTACAGATAACTAAAAGATTACAAATTAATTAGTGGGTAACTACACAGGGCAATTGTTAATATTTAAACCCAATATTGAGAAAAATAAATGTATTACTCCATCTGGTAGTTTGGGAAGATAATTTACTGAATTCATTCAAAATATATCTCTATCCAATAATGTAAGACACATCAAGTACCTAGGATCACAGGACTTAGAGCTAGAAGAAACCTCAAGAGATTACCTCTAATTCAACTACCTTATTTATTATAAAAGAAGAAATTTAGCTGCAACAAAGTTAAGTAATTTTGACAAGGTAAGGGAAGAATCATACCTAGATCTAGGACTTTAAATCTATGTATGCTTTTTCCCATACATAATCTTGCTTATATCACAGATTCATTATGACAAAAAAAGATGAACTCATCATCCATTATCCCAATCCACTGTACCTGTCTTCCTCATTTCTAGTGAACCATTCTTTCAGTCATTCTTGACTTCTCCCTCTCTTCTTCACGGCTCACATCCAAGGAGCAAGCCTGGGTATTTCTTTATTTCTATTTTCTACAATCATAGCCCAAGTCAAAGATGTTATTATCTCTCACTTAGATTGCTACCATAGTCTCCCAGACACATACTTCTTCCCACTACCTTTTATTCTCTATACAGATTCATGAGTAAACTAAAAGCATGTAATGATCTTAACTATTTACCTGCGCAAGAAAAAGAGTTCTCATTACATACTGAAAATGATCTAAACTCCTTAGCTTGATATTCAAGACTCTTAAAAATCTGGTCCTACGCTAACATTCTAACATCATCTCCCACTCTCCTCCCAAATGTCATAAACTATAATATAGCTGGGTTTTCCTAATGCCCTTATACTATCAATTCTTGAAGGCCTGGCTCACTCCATGCTCTAAGAAGTTTTTAATAATCATTTCAACTCAGAGTGCTATCTCTAAATCCTAAACATCTACAAGATGCATATAACTCTTCATGACCCCATGTGGGGGTTTTCTGGCAAAGATACTGGAGTGATTTGCCATTTCCTTCTCCAGCTCATTTTACAGATGAGTAAACTGTGGCAAACAGGGTAAAGTGACTTTTCCAGGATCACATAACTAATAAATATCTGCATCTTATTCTTCTTAATACTACCCACATGACTCTGCAGTTCTTTACACAAAATTAACTGCTGAATGAAAACATGCTATAAAAAGTTTAACTACAGTCACATGTGAGTACATGAAAAAACAAATAAGAAAATAATCTGACTTTATCTTTAAGAATTCAAACTAATGTGATTATCATAAGAGGGGGGAAAGTAAAAAAAAAACTTCTATAAAGAATATTACATAGGATTTATATTAAGAAAAATACTTTGGTAGGAGCAATATACTAACCCTTTATTTTGGGCACGTTACACTAATTTTTCCTAAAAAGGTATTGAGACTATCCTCAAATCCTGGTTGGTTCAGGTTGCGGACAACAATTTCTAGTGGACTAAGCAGTACCAGAAGCACTCTGATGCTTCGCTGGAGCAGAGTGGGATCATAATTTGAACAAGGCAGCTCTGCTCAGCCAAATTAACTCAAGGTGTTCTCAACGACAATCCTTGTTGAATATCCTTCTTTTACGGCTACGTACATCTCCTTTTATTAACTGCTGAATAACCTACAAGTATCTCATTTTGTTCCAATATCAAACAAAAACTACCTAAGAAGTGGCCTGACTCAATCCCAGCCCACAGCAAACATGCAGTGGTAGCACAGAAAAGGGTGAAGGCAATGGATGAGGAATCAGAAGATCGGGGTTTTACTCTGACTTCACCATTAGTCAAGTGACCTTGGGCAAGCCATTTTAAGGCCCTGTGAAGCCTCAGTTTCTTTATCTGCAAAATGGGGCTAAAACCTTTCTTGCTTTCCTCACAAAGATGCTATGAGGGTAAAATGAGATAATGTACACTAAGGTTAAAGGTGGAAAATGGAGTATAATGACTGAAAAATAACATCCAACAATGTGCCTCAAAGAATTAACTGCGTTTGTGTCCTAATTAAATATAAAAGAATTTGATCTTCATGCATGAAGTAAGTATGTTTGGTTATCCTTGTTTTTGTTTTAAATCAGAGGCTACTGCTAGGTGGTGTTCTGCTGAGGATGCTAGATGTGGAGTTAAGAAGATATGAGTTTAAATCCTGCCTCTGATATTTACTGGCTGTGTGACTTTGGGAAAGTTACCTAACCTCACTTAGCCTTGCTTTCTCATCTGCAAAATGGACCTGCTCCTTAGGATTGCTGGAGGAAACACATGAGATACTATAAAGTGCTACATAAATGTTAGGTATAACTATTCTAAATAACAGACAGAATCAATATCAATATGATCCTTGGTACTCGAAGATGTGACAGCCCTCAAAAAAATAACTGGCCTAAGTGTCATACCTTGCTGGTAATAAAGGCTGTTGTAGTTACAATTAGCTCCAAAGAAGAAACAACTAAGTTGCAGTTTTAATAGCACCAAAATTAAGCTATTTACTCGAAAAGGGGTGTAAAAATGTGGTAAAATTTCTTCATCCTCAGAGGAGAGGCAAGGAGAGGAAGGGACGCTGGCAGAATATAATTCAGCAGTGTTAAAGTCACAATTCCATTATTTTTAGTTCGGAATACTTGTGGCTACAATACTGCTTGACTCTTTTAATATTACAGATACAAAATCAGTGGTCTAACTATATTGGTGTATTGTGCTTGCTATGTATTAAAGGGACAGATATCTAGCCTATCTAGCAATCTTTCCCACTAATAAAAGTTCAAAACCTTCAAAATAAACTTTAACTAATTCATCCCAAGTTCTAATTTCTTCCTTTGAAAGGTCTCTTATATTCCATCTATTCTTTAATGCTGATTTCCTGGAACCACTCTTTAAAACATACAGTAGCTGTTGTTCAAATTCCTTGATGCTTTATATTGTTTACAATGTCCTGAATAATAACAAGTTGTACAAACATTATCCTCATCTTAGACATGAGAAAATGGAGGTTTGGAGACAGTAGGTGATCTGTCTACAGTCACATGGCTATTAAGTAGAACTCCGTACCACATCATTCTCTAAAACGAATCTAACATTCCATTTAAGCAGGGCCTTCTCACTCAATGTCCCATGAGAGGAAACAGAATCCCAGAAACAGAAAGGATTTTGGTGTTCATCTGGTTCAACCACAAAGGTTATGACTGCTGAAATTCTGGATTCTATGATACTTGCTGCTTCAACACGAAATGACCAATTTCTACCTTTATGCCTAATGAAATCCTTCATGTACTGGTTCAAGGTCTGTCTCCTTCAAAAAGACTTTCTATGCCAGTCAAATATAGTTTCCCCTCACACCTAAAGAACTGCAGCACTTTTAGTTCATTTGATATAATCTAGCTATTACATACAATTTTGTTCTTTTCCCTAATTACTTTCTATTTGTTACGTTTTTCCAGGTTTCATGTTTCTTAAATTTCTTTGCTGTATCTGACACTGCTGACCACCATTTCCTTAAAAAACTCTACTCTCCCCTGGTTTCCTTGATACTGATACTGTACTTACTCTTAAGATTCTACTCCTATTTCTATGATAAGTCCTTCTCTGTCTCAATTCCTGGCTCCTCTTCTTCCCATCCTCTAAATTTGAGAGTTCATTTCCCAGACCTCTATTCTCAATCTTCTTATCTTCTTTTTTTGGACACTATTTCTCTTGGGAATCTCACCCCACTATCAGAACCTCAACAAACACCTTTGTGTGGATATTTTCCAAATCTGTACTCTTTTCAAATCTGTAACCTCAATCACCTGAACAGTATTTCTAGTTATCTTTTGTACATTACGAGGACAGGGATTTGTTCTCTTTCTACCACCCACAGTAATGCAAACAGTAACATGCATATGGATTTGATAAACTATACTCATATATTAGATTTACTGGACTGATCCTTGCATAATCCTTTCTCTTGGGAAACTAGTTGCCCACGACATTTTCTTCTTCTCCTTTATTTTTTGGCAAAGGATACTTACCAGATTTTCTTTGTCGCCGTCCCAAGAGATCTGTAACTGTTTTTCGGAATTTTTTTGCTTCTTCTTCACTGGCAAAATTAAGACCAACTTGACATGTCTGAAATTGTTGAGAAATTAAAATTCAGAGAAAAAAAAAGGAAATTATTACTAGATTTGCCTTGAGATATATAGGCAAAAAAAAAACCCAAACAAATCCTAAATGATACATGAAACAATGTTCATTTCAACTGCAAAAAATAAAATTACTATGTCTTAACTATGGTAAAGGATGAGAAATGGAATAGTACTGAACACAACCCTGGCCTTCAATTGGAAATATATACTTGGACTTAAATGTGTTATTCCAGTCAATCCTCAACATTTGCGTATTTAATTTTCGCAGCTTCAAGCACTGGAGTGATTTTATTAGGGACTCATTTTCCCTTTCATGTAGACAGCCATGTATATTTATGGCTATGTGAAGTAGAGGAAAAACATGAGAGGGGCGATGAGCATAAGTCTGAGAAAAGGCTGGTGTCCTACTAGGAGTCTCACTGGTCTTATTCACCCAAACACTGTAAAGTGCTCCCCTTGCATTTGTTGTAAATTTTCATTGCATGCCCTTAAAACTTAAATTTGGTGTTGCTATTATGCCCCCAAAAGCAAAGTCCTCTGGGCTCTAAGTCCAAGCATGCCAAGTCAGTGATGTAGCTTAGTGAGAAAATGAAGATGTCAGATAAAACTTCTTGTTAGAATGTCTGCTGCTGCTGTTAAACTAATCAACCAGCTGGCTAGAGACATTGAGGCTGCCAATCCTATCATTGATGGCAGCCTCAAACTTAAATATCAATTTGCCTCTGCTACACTCTCATACACTGGGACCCTTAAGGACCTCAAATGGTGCAGAAGTAGCCATCGCTGACAGTGAATTATTTTGAGCTGATCCAACAGCATCCGCAAGCCATGAAGGACAAAATGCTGGGAGCTAATAGCGAAACCTTGCTAGTCGCACCATCTTCCAACAGTAGTGAGTAAATTCTCAGAGTAAATTCTTCTTTAGTTTTCAGAGGGCAGCCAATATAGAGGTTTACAGCAGTATAGTATACAGTACAACATGATCATGCCACAATCTGACACAGTGGAAGATAAGGGTCAGGTTAAAAAATGTTTTAAGAATTTTATTTGCTATACAGTATTTATGATACTGTAGATTTCATGTGTTATAAAAAGTGAATATTGTTAAAAATCAATGTTTTTTTAAAAATTGAGCTGTTACCACAAAAGGTAACATAATTCTAGGAAATTATTAGAGAGAAAAATGGTTTGCATGCTACAAATTTTATTTTGTATACTGCATTTTATAGGTTATGTCATGGTTACTATGTTAGGAAAAATACGTATCAGAATTGATGCTTTGTTATAAAGAATTATATGCATAAAAGTATATTTTCAGCAATCTCTAGCAAAAGATTAGAGTATGGGGTGGTCACGAGAACCTAACTCTATTTCCCATCAGTTCAATGTATCAAAATTCGTGTTTTTTACTTTTATGCCCTTTTCTAGGAATGTTACCCCTACAAAAGCTGAGGATTAATTGTATTTTTATTTTCTGTCAGAACTAAAAATGGGACCTAAATTAGAATTTTAATTCAAACACCACAAAAACTGGAAAAAAAAGAGGAAATACTGCTTCAAACTTAGGAAAATCATGCAAAATGATGTTTACTTTTAATGTTTCTTATGCAATCTAAAGACTATAAAGAATACTACTTTAAAATGAATTATCTGGGAAATAAAGGAAGCTATTTTCCAATGATATTGGCTGGTGTTTTTATATATTTAGCTCAACTTGTACTTGATAAGATCATTTGTTGAAAAGATTCTAAAACTAAAAACACAAAATCATTCTTTATGTTTTATAATACACAGAAATGAAAAATCTAGAAACATAGTAATTTCATGAACATAAATGGTGGCATTTAATACATAGTTGTACAGATAAAGCAAATTAAGGTAAACAATGACTTACATCACCAGCAAATGTATGAAAATATCCTCTAGGACCATTATATACAAAGTTATTGTACAGCTCCTGCTCCCACAGTAGTTTCCCATCCTAACGAAAAAAAATAAGGTTAAAAACCAGTGTTACCAGCAATGTAAGCTGGAGTTAAGGGAGGCCTGCACAACCTCCAGCCTGCCAAAGAATTTTGGGCGGCCTGTGAAAAACGTAGAGGAAAAACTGCAGGTGGCAGGTTGTGCAGGTCTGATTTAAGGCAAAGGAAATTACTTATCTAATAAGAATAACAGTAAACAGTGCTTTTTTATATAACAAAACAAATTTAGCTAAACCATTTGAATTGGCTAGTCATTTTCTACTCATGAAAAATCAGTATCATTATGCATATGCATATATGCCCTTGGCTCCTCCATTCTCAAAAATCCCTCACCTGATCGAACTGTATCTGCTAGCTATTGTTCCATCTTTCCTCTTTTATGACTAAAATGCCTGAGAAGGCTATCTATAATAAGTGCCTCCACTTCCTTTCCTTTTCTTCTTAACCCTCTATATGCCATTTAACCAAAACTGCTCTCTCCAAAGTTACTAACGATCTCTTAATTGACAAATCTAATGGATTTTTATCAATTTTCAGTCTTCTTGACCTTTCTGCCTTTGACGATGTTCATCATCATCTTCTCCTCAATAAGGCTTTTCTCTAAGTTTCTGTGCCACTACTTTCTCTTCTTCTTTGATCACTCCTCAGTCTCCTTTAATGGATCTATATCTAGTCACAGTCACAGGCCCTCTTCTATTTTCCCTCTATATTATTTCACTTGGTAATCTCATCAACTCTCATGGATTTAATCATCATCTCTATACTTATGATTCCCCAATCTACTTATCCAGCCCTTATTTCTTTGCTCACTTCCAATCTCTCATGTCCAAATACTTAGTAAACATTTCAAACGGAATGTCTGATAAGACATTTTAAGCTCAACATGCCCAAAACTGAACTCATCTTTTTCCCCAAATCCTCCCTTCTTCCTAACTTGCTGAGAATATCATCATCATCATCATCATCATCATCATCATCATCATCGTTCCAGTACCCAGGCTCCCAACCTAGGTGTCATCTTCAACTCTTCACTCTCAGTTAAACCAAATATACATAATCCATTACCACGGGCTGTTGATTTTAACTTCTTAACATCTTTAGCATGTGTTCCCTTTTCTCTTCTGATAATGCCACAATCTTTGCATAGGCCCTTATCATCACAGACCCGACTATTGAAACAGCCTGCTGGCTGGTCTCCCTGACTCTTATTTCTGTTATGACTCCAGTTCATCTTCCACTACTCAGTTGTCAAAGTGATTTTAAAGTGCGGCTTTAAGGTACAACAAACCTTTTGTTTGACACTCAAAGCCCTTTACAGCCTACCCTCCTAGCTTTACCTTTCCAAACTTCCTATACTTATAAATCAATTCATACACATCTTCCCCAAATTTCTCTGAAACCATTTCCTTCCCCATTTCTTACAGTACAATAGTATTTCATCACATTTATACTAGATTACTTGCTCAGGTATTCTCCTTGGTTTCACTTCTTTGCTACTGCAAAAAGAGCTGCTATAAATATTTTCATTTCACTGGCTTCCTTGTTGTTCCTCAAATAAGACACTGTCTCTCAGCTCCAGGCATTTTCTCTAGCTGTCACCTATTTCTCAGAACATTCTCCTTTCTCATCTCTATCTCCTGGCTTTCCTAGCCTCCTTTAAGTTCCACATAAAATCTATATGAAACCTTTCTAAATTCCCCTTAATTCTAGTGCTTTGCCTCTGTTGATTATTTCCAAATTACCCTCTATATAACCTGTTTGTACGTGTTGTCTGCGTGCTGCTTCCCCAATCAGACCATAAGCCTTGAGAGCAGAGACTGTCCTTTGCCTTTTTTTGTACTCAGCACAGTTGTCTGGTGGATAGTAGGCGCTTGATAATGTTTACTGACTCTGAGGCAATATGCTGATTCCGTAAGGATATAAAAATATCGGTAAACTGGAAGTTCAAATTAGCAGGATACAAATGTACAAGGTGGACAAAATGCTGTTGTTCATTCTTCATTCTCAAAGAGGACCAACACTAAAACCATGAAGTTTTGACTTCCTCGTGAATTGGATTTAAATGAGACAGAGCTGCTCAAAGTCATCAGCGTCACTCACTCTCTCCTCCAGAGTCATCTAAGTTTAGTGACAAGACATAAGTCAAGATGACTGGAGATGGCCTGGGATTCAGTGAGTGAGAGATACCAGAGAAGAATGAGTCAAACAACCACTGCTGACCTTAAGACAGTAGATTCAGAAGTAGGGAGGGGGAAAAGGAGATGGAAATTAAATGGTGAATAAATACCCTAAAGAAATCAGGACAAGTGGGAAATGAAAAATGCAAAGTTCTCTGCCATAAGAGGTACACAAAATTTGGGTATATTTCTAACTTCCAAATTATAGAATCTCAAAAATGGAGGGCTGGAAGACATATGGTAGATCTAATACAATAAATTGAAGTGCGCTAATGTTAGGCATCATGTAAGAATAGCGATAGACAAAATGTATTTCTAGGCAAAATGCAGTTTTGTGCACAAAACCTACCAATTTTAATTCTGTGGTGTACTCAAAAAGTAAATGCGATATCTTGTGATATCTGAGCACCACATTTTTAGGATAAAGGACACTGACAAACAATAGTAGTCACAGAAGATCCAGGATGAGTAGCAACTATGCCATAATTCATACATGACAGAACAAAGTACGGATATAATACAGAACAAAATACAGCATCTTGGTGAGAGACTTGTTGGGGCCATAACTTCTTTCTTTAAATTTCTGAAGGGTAATTACATGGAAAGGTAATTATAATATATAGATAGATAGATAGATAGATAGATAGATAGATAGATAGATAGATAGAATTCACCTTGGAGACAGGAAGATAGATATATCCTTAGTTCAAAACCTACCTCTGAGTTTACATGGGCAATTCTCTAAGAATATAAATTACAAAGAAGATATTGACAATAGGTATTAAGAGAAGAAGTTCATTACTGGAATTTCCCATCATTCACGGAATCCTAGCGCTAGTCATAAAAAATTACGTGGAAGCAGGGAGTGCAAACTATAGAAAGAAAGATTTCATCTCAACACAAGGGAGAACTTCCTAGCAATTAGGGTCCAAAAGTTGAATGGACTAACTTGCAAGGTAGTAAATCTTCAAGTAAAAGATAGCGAGCTTGGTGGCAACTGAGAATTATTACAAGCATAGAGCAGAGAAACAACCTGGGGCAGCCATTAAGTCTGTTTATGGGGGCTACCAATGCCTTGATATGCTAGGTTCTCAGTTTAGTTAGTCTCCAATTCAATGGCAAATAAAATAGTCATATTTCTCATGTGATTAAAGATACCTCTTTAGTAACACAGTGATTAAAATGTTAATAAAAGAATTAATCTAACATATTGAGTATTAAAACACAATCAGATCAAACCTAAACAACCCCAAAGTAAAAGAAATCTCACCTTGATATCAAATACTCTGATAAAATAAGATCTTTGTGGATTGTCCTTAACAAGACATGCTACACCACAGCATTTTTTTGACCACATGCCATTCCGATCTGCAGCATATAACTGTACCACCGCTGAAGACATAGTCTGGAGAAAAAGAAATTAAGAGTCATTAGATTCCAAACAAATGTCTATCAATATTCTAGAGAAAAATTATATCGTATTTCCAGTGTGCCTTAAGAGGCAATATAATCTTTTCTCCCAGCAACCCTCAACCTGTACTGAGAAAGAAAAACAAAAATCTTGTCACAAACATGTATAGTCAAGTAAAAAAAACATAAATAAAATCTGTGATTTGGCCATGTTAAAAAAAAAAAAATTCTCAATCTGCATTCTGAATCCATAACCTCTGTCAGGAGGTCATCATGAGCTCTCTAGAACTGTTATTGGTTGCTGCACTAATCAGAGTTCTAAGGCTTTCAAAACCATTTGTCTTTATAATATTGTCATTACTGTGTAAAAGTGTTCTCCTGGTTCAGTTCACTCTGCATTAGTTCCTACAAGGCTTTCCAGGTTTCTCAGAAATTATCCTTTCATCATTTTTAACAAAATAATAGTATTCCATCATATTTACATAACTTGTTCAATCATTTCCCAGTAGATAGATAGCCTATCAGTTTCCATTTTCCAATTCTTTACAACCACAAAAAAGAGCTCCTATAAATATTCTTGTATGTTCTCAGGTTATTTTGCTTAAAACTGATCTCTTACTTTCTGGGTCAATTGCTTGTGCTACAAAATACCTTTCATTTTCTTTTATTTCTTCAGTCTTTTGATTTTGTTTTTTATATTTCTGGATGTTTCACAGAATCATTAACTTCTATTTGATTCATTCTCTTTCAGGTAGTCTTGAGTATTCCTGTACCAAGCTGTTAATTCCCTTTTCAATTTTTCCTTGCATTGCTCTCCTGTCTTTTCCATTTGTTCCCCCTCATATACTCATTTCATTTTTTGAACTCTTGTTTCATCTATTCCAGGTATTCTGGGTGAACTTGTACCCAAGCTGTATATTTCTTTGAAGCTTTGTGTGTAAATATTCTAGAGTAATTCTTTTCTTCTAGGTTTTGTTTTGAGTGTCCTTGTTACTATAAAAGGCTTTATGGTGGAATTCATTTTTTGTTTGTTCTGTCAGCCTCCTTCTTAAGTTTGGACTTCATGCTCAGTTAGCAGCATACTACTTACTAGAATGTCTTCTAGACTGAGCTTTTGTTCTCTTGGATCCTACTAGAGCTTTCTGGGGGTGGGGTAGCGTGGTGGAGGTACTGTTATGTTATTCAGGTTTCCACTGCAGTTTGATCCAGAGCAAAGTCTGATTGTTGCCTCCAAGTCTGAGTTCTGAAACCTCCTGATTTGGGTTTGGGTCTGGGCAACAGTTCTGTGGGTTTGCCCCTAATGAATTTCTAGTCTAAACTTCTGCTAGATTCGGGCATTACCAGTCAGCTGGAAAGATCTGCTGATTGAGAGTGACAGAACTATAACCTTTCTTTGGTGTGGAATCCTGCTCTGGTTATTTCTTTGCAGGTTTCATACTGGCCTAGGGGCTAGATCTGAGACCCTGTTCCACTCCTGGGGTCTGAGACACAAGAGCTGTTGCTTGTGTGCTGAGCAAGGAACAAGTTAAGGAGCAAGCACTCCTCTCCCTGGAGTGTCACACTTAGGTACAGGTCTTTCCCTCAGTCTACCCTGGATCTGGGACCAGAACTAGATAATGACAGCTGGTACCTGTTCCTGCACACTTCACAGGTTTAGGCCCCTCTGTTGGATCTGGGGCCTCTTCTTGCCCTGGTGCACAGCCTCTCCCCACCTTAGGATGCTCTAGGCAGCATGCTTCCTGGCCAGATTCCATTCACCTGGTTTACTGATCTCTCTGTTTCTTTTTGTCAAACTGGGCTGGTGAAATCACTCACCGGAACTTTACCTGAAACTTCTAGATCAGGATTTGGTCTAGTACATTTTCTAGATCTTTGCTGAGTTGCAAGGGAGAGTTTGACTGGACTTTTCCCGGTACTGCACCATCGTAGCCGGCTACTTAGAAATTAATTCTAGTACCAGATTTAGCAAAATCCCCTTTGCTTTCTGGACTCCATTAGGCAGGCTGAAGAATAATCTACCAGTATGTGTAGCAATGATATATAATTTTCAATTTTTTTTATATTGCTAAGTATATAGCTAAGAGAAGATAAAAGTTTTTAAAGCACAGAGTGAAAAGAAATATTAGGACTATTCTAGTTAACCACATTTTAGAGTATAATAAAATGTCTGTCACTTTTACCATGTTTCTTGGTTATTTAAAAAAACCACAACCTCAGGATTTTAAAACACAAAGGTAAACAAAGCCTACCTAAAATTACACAGTGCCATTTCCCTTTAAACATTTCAACCTGTAGTGGCCGCTTTTCCAATACCAAAGGCAAGATACTTGGTTTTTATGTGCTCAAGTTTACATGAATTCAAGCCATATCTTACAGATCAAGATAGAAAAATATTACCTATGGCTTTCAATAAGTTGCCAAAACAAAATATGCATGAAAATATAAATGTTGTTCATAGAACCAGTTGATGAAAAGGGATGGTCAACTAACTCAAAGCAATATAATTTACATTCATCATCTATTTCTGATATCCTGCTATGAAGAATCAAAGCAGAGTACTGTTTCATGTAAGGCCTGAACAAAATAACTTTTCAGACCCTTTCCAACCTCATAATTCTATGATTACTTACTCTATTAGTTTTTTACTTTTAAAAACTATTCCACGAGAAACTAATTCAACACCAAAATAAATTATTTAAAACCTAAACTACTGCTACCCTCTATCTGCCCTCTTTCCTCCTACTTGTGCACTGCTGAATGTTGCTAAAGGAAGTTGGGCAAACCATGCTAAATGAATTTATCCTTAAATCTGTGCTCTCTAATGTCAAGTGGTCTTTACTGTTGCATGGTAATTAATCCTTTTGTTTCTCCTCCACTGACTCATCACACTTTCCAGAATTGCTATTTCAAAATTTCTCTTCGAATCTCTCTCTCTTTTCCCCTTAGCAGAGAATCCTGAATTCTAATTTATTAAGTAGGGCAGAGGCCATCCATCCATGTCAGGAGATTCTCCTTTCCCACTCTATACCTTAAAGCATGTCATCATGCCCCATTCATTCTTCTTTTGCTCATCTCAAAGGAAGTGGTAGTTTCTTACTATGACCTATTTCTCATCTTACTTTCTTGATGACTAAAAATTTTATATCCTCTAAGGAACTGTCCTTTCAATCATTTCCTCTCTCACCTTTAATCATTCCATATCCACTAGCTCTTTCCCAGTTGCCTATGAAGACACTTAGGGTACACATACCCTAGGAAGACCTTTGAGAAACCCTACCATCTCACCTTCTTCCTTTCATATCACTTCATCTTTTTACAACCCCCTAGAAAGGATCTACACTCATTATTTTCATTTTCTCATCTTCTATTCATCCCTTACCTCAATCACAACTGAAACTGCTTTCTCTATGGTTACCAATCATCCCTTAATTGTTAAATCCAAAAACCTTTGGAATTCATAATCTTAACAACAGCTGGCATATAAAAGCTTTAAGGTTTTACAAGGTGCTTTACATAAGTTATGTGATGTACAAAACAACCCTGAGGTAGACGCAATTTTATAGATGAAGACTATGAGGCTGAGGGACATTAAATGACTTACTTGTCCAGGGTCATGCAGTTAGTTAAGTATCTGAATCAGGATTCTAACTCAAATCTTCCTGACTCCAAGATCCATGCCCACCTGTTTTCCTAACAATCTGTTTCTTTCCTCTGCTGAATTATAGTTCATCTTAACAGTCATTAAACAAGACTCAGTCCTGAATCTCTTCCCTCTGCTCTAGAGATCTCATCCATTTCCATTGATTTAATTATCATTTCTATTCAGTTAATTCTCCAAAGTATAATCAGCTCTAATCTCTCTTCTGAACTCTAGTCACACGTCATTAACTGCCAGACATTACCACCTGAAAGTGTCATTAGTATCTCAAATTCACCATATCAAAAGTTAAACATATATCCTTCCAAAATCATTTCTCTACCTAACTTCCACTTAAAAAAAAAATCCCACAAAACTGAGAATAGTTTTCAGACAAAGAAATTAAAACTCTCTCTATAGTCATGTGAAAAAAAAATGCTCTAAATCACTACTGATTAGAAAAATGCAAACCAAAACAATTCTGAGGTCCCACATCACACCTATCAGATTGGCTAACATGACAACACAGGAAAATGATAAATGCAGAAGATGTAGGAAAACTGGGAACACTAATGCATTACTGGTGGAGTTGTGAACTGATCCAACCATTCTGGAGAGCAATTTAGAATTATGCCCAAAGGTGTAATGGTAAGGGAATTTGAAGACCTTCCCTGACCCTTAATAAGCCTAAGGGAATTTGAAGATCTTCCCTGATTTGAAAGTATATTCTGCCCCCTAATAGGCTGAATGTGGTCACATGTAGCCTGTGGTGGGAGGAGTTTGCTGAAGGCTGGAGCAGAGTCCACAGGAGACGCTTGCTTTTCAGGAAGACTCACGCCTTGTTACTTAGTAATTAGGCAGTGGGTCACAAGGGTTGTAATGTTCTCTGACCCTAGAGAAGACTATATAAACAGTTGAGGAGAGGTTTTGCTTTGGAGATCTCTTATAGGAAGAGTTGTGTGATTTGGCCAGATGAGACTCTGGGCAGCTGTTGAGGCTCCTCCCCCCCCCCCCATGTAATTGTCAGATAGCTAGAAGCCATGTCTGTTGGTGAATTACGTTATTTTTTCTGTCTGCTTGTAATTTCTTTTGGTATTCTCTGAAGTTCAAGGTGCTGTTTGTTTGTGTATATGCGTTTGTTTAAAGTAAGATTGTTAACTCAAAATTGAGTTGCTTTCCTTTAGAAAAGCAGATCAAAGAACCTGTGCTAGCAGCCATCCTGGGTATGCTAGGGTGCTCGCTGATACAAAAGGGCAATAAAAATGTGCAAACTCTTTGGCCCAGCAATATCCTTCTAGGGTTATATCCCAAAGAGATCATACAAATGGGAAATGGACCCACATGTACAAAAATATTTATAGCAGCTCTTTTTGTGGTGGCAAAGAATTGGAAATTGAGGGGCTGCCCGTCAGTTGGGGAATGGCTGAACAAGTCGTGGTATATGAATGTAATGGAATATTATTGTGCTATAAAAAATAATGAGCAAGCAGACTTCAGAAAAACCTGGAAAGATTTATATGAACTGATGCTGAGTGAAGTGAGCAGAACCAGGAGAACATTGTACACAGTACTAGCCACACTGTGTAATGACTAACTTTGATAGACTTATCTCTTCTTAGTATTACAAGGATCTAAAGCAACTCCAAAAAACTCATGATAGAAAATACTGTCCACATCCAGAAAAAGAACTACAGCATCTGAATGACAGATTAAAGCATATTATTTGCTCGCTTTCTCTCTTTTCTTTTGTGAGGCTGGTTTCTCCCATTGGTTCTAATTCTTTTTTACAACAGGATTAATGTAAAAATAGGTTTAATATGAATGTATGTGTAGAGCCTATATCAAATTACATTCTGTCTTGGAGTGGGAGGAGAAGGGGAAAAATGAGGAGGGAATCTGGAACTCAAAATTTTATGAAAGTTAATGTTGAAAACTAAAAATAAGTAAATAAATTTTTAAGAATTGAAAATAACATCCTGTCAGTCACCCAGTTTTTTAACCTAAAAGTCATCTCTAGCTCTTCCCTCTCTCTCATCTAACCATATCCAATGAGATGCCAGGTCTATCCTACATTCCCATGTCTTCTATCCCCTCCACTCATAAGGTCACCATTCTAGTTACCTCTCACCTGGACTATTGCAATAGTTTTCTAATTGGTTTCTCAGTTTCTAGTCACTCCCTTCTCCAATTCATCATCCACATAGCTCCCATATTAAAGTTCTTTATACAGTACAGGTCTAACCATATTTCCCTTAGGTTGTTTATTCATATAAAAAAACAAACTCCTTATTCCAACATTTAATGGTGTTCCCACTTTAGCTCCCACATACTTTCCGGGAATTCTTTCACATGAGTTCTATATTTGAGTATGTTCATCTACCTGTTCTCAGAATTCAAAATGCTGTTCCTGCTCAGGCTGTGGGCCTCTGCCCAGACTAGTCCCCATCCCTGGAATGAACTCTCCCTCTTCATTTACCCCTCTGAGACTTTCAAGCTTCCTTCAAGATTCAGCCCCCATCTCTCCTTCCCCATGAAGGCTTTCCTCCCTAAGCTGATAGTGTTGTCTTCCTCCTAAAATCACACTATATTTATTTGTTTGTATATACAGTGTCACTTGAGTCGATTCTTAAGTTCCTTGAAGGTAGGGACTATTTCATTTTTATACATCCAATGCCCTGCACATTTTAATAAATGTTTATTTGTTAACTGATTTCTAAGATGAAAGACTTTCTTGACTTTAAAGTCTATTCTGTATTCATATTTCAACAAGATATCTGAATGTTTTTAATAACTTCGTAGATGATATTTACTGGTTCACTGAAAACAGAAGCTAATGCAATTAGGGAACTTATAGGAGAGGGATAAAAAGTCATATTTCCATGCTTTCACTTCTATTAAATAAATGGGGAATGCTGATTTTGTTGTTTGTCCTTCTTTCTCAAAGAAGACCACTGACATCAGGAGGCTATCTTGTCTTGCATGTGAATTGTATTTAAGTGAGGCAGAGTTGCTCACAGTCAGCCTCACTTAGTCTTTCCTCCAGAACACAGAAATCCAGTGGTAAGACCTAGGTCCAGATGACTGGTGATGGCCTGGGATGCAGTGAGTGAGAGATGCCAAAGAGGAATGAGTCAAACAACCGCTGCTGACCTTTAAGACAGATTCAGTGGGGAGGGGAAAAGGGAGATGGAAGTCAAATGATGAATAAATTTAGTCCCCTAGAAGTCAGGGCAAGTGGGATATGAAAAATGTAAAGTTCTCTGCCATAAGATGTACACAAAATTTGAGTATAATTGTTGTTTCTAAATTATAGAATTTCAATAATGGAGGGCTGGAAAACATAAGGTAGATTTAATACAATAAATCAAATTTAAAAAAAAAAAGCATTTTAGGTGTACTAATGTTAGGTATTGGGCAAGAATTGAGATAAAAAAGACAAAAGGTATGAAATAGTCACAGCCCTGAAGTACTTTATTTTCTCTAACAATTTCATTTCATAGATAAGGAAATAAAGTCAGAAATGTTAACTGACTTCCCCAAGGTCAGCTAGGTACTAGCATAATTAGAACTAAAACCAAATCCAGTGACTTTGGGTCTAATGTTCTATTATACTACGTTGCTTTTCATGCCTTATAAAACTGAAAACAAAATCTTTCATCTAATTGTATATAAGTACTTTTAAAGCTATTTTCTAGCATCTCTAAAATGTAAGATAACAAAAGCATATAAATGTATCTTGTAATAGTTGAGTTGGAAATGATCATGTAATCTAACACTGTAATTTTCTAGATGACAACGCCCAAAGAGCTTAAGTAATGTATTGGAACTTTTTTTAAACTTAGGAAAAAAACAGTGTTCAAACAGAAAGGACTAACACACACACACACACACACACACACACACACACACACCTACTTAATTATCCTCCTGTTGTCCAAATCCTTCAATATGCAAATTACTACCCTTGTAACCTCTGATGGTAGTCATGAATAAGCATTTATTAAATGCCTACTTCATACTAAATATTGTGCTGAGAACTAGGGAGCACAAAAACAAACACTGAAATGGTCCCTGCTCTCAAGGAACATATTTTATTAAGAGAGACAACAAATTATGCTCACATTTATATCCAGATTATATACTGCACTAACGTTTCGGATAAGAAAAGGCTTTGTGTAGATACAGGGCTGAAGGGATCAGGAGCAGAAAAAATTTAAGAAGCCATAAAGGAATCGGAGAGTGGGAAAAAGTTTAAGAGGTGTGATGCAGAAGGAAGACATTTGAGCTTAGTCTTATGGAAAGTGAGGGATTCTCTGATGAGAGTGCATAACAAGAATAAGGAATGGCCAGTGCAAATGCATAAAGATGGAAAATGGAATGCTGTGTTTAAGGAATGAATAGAAGGTCAATTTGGCTAGAGTAAAGAAAGGAGAGTTATATATAATGAAACCAGAAAGGCTAGATCCACCTTGTAAAGGGCTTTAAAAGCCAAACAAAAGACTTCACATTTTATCTTATAGGGAACCACTGGAGTTTATTGAGTAGGACAGTGACACGGTCAGTTACGTATATGAGGCCTATCACTTCGGCAGTTGTGTGGCAGATGGATTAGAAAATGGAGAGACATGAGGTGGCAGAACCAACCAACCAATAAACTAGATAAAAAAAATTACAAGGCTATGAACAGGGTGACAGGTGAGAAGGGAATGGATACATCTGTATCCTGATGTTGTCAAGACAGAATTGACAAGACTTGGCAACTCAAAATGGGGAGAATAAGGAATACAGAACGAGAACCTTGGTAATTAGAATTATCATCTCTATGTAGGTAACTATCAAATGTATAAACGTAGCCTTAAAATCTTCTGATCTCTGGTCTCCATCTGTCAGATATTTCCATCCTGTTGTTCTGCATAAATCTTAAACTCAATATGTTCAAAGTGGAACTCTAACTTCCCCCAATCTCTGCCTTCTAACTTTCTCTATTTCTGTTGAGGCTACACCACGTTGGAAATATCAAATTCATCTTCTATTTTTCTCCTTCCCTCCATATCCAATTAGTTGTCAACTTCACCACCACAATAGCTCTTGCAGGCATCCCCCCCCCCCCCCTTACATTAGTATCAATACCACCCTAGTAAGGCCCTTATCACTTCTAATTTGCCCTATTTTAAAAGCCTCTTGTTTGGTCTACCTACTTCAAGTTTCTCCACTCTCTAACACATTCTCTACTGTTGCCTATAAAATAATCTTCCTAAAATGAAGGTCTATGTTGCTTCCCTGTACAAAATCTTCAGTGACACTGTTATATGAATCTGAAGATCTTCCCTGCTCCTAGGCCCTTTGATAGGCTTAAGTGGCTCTGAGAACCTTCCCATACTCTGCCCCTAACTGGCTGAATGTGGTCACATGGAGCCTGTGGCAGGAAGCTCATTCTTCAGGAATGCCCACATCTTATTATTTTGTGATTGGGCATTGGTTCAAGAGGGCTGTGACAGTCTCCAATCCAGGAGAAGGCTATATATACTGCTGACGTGAGGTTTTGCTTTGGGGCTCACTTTGAGAAGATTTGTGTGATTTGGCCAGACGAGACTCTGGGAAGCTGTTGAGCTGCGCACCCCGCCCTCCCCCCCTTTGAAAACCCAGATGTTGGTGCTTCCCTCTCTGGTAACTGATTAGGTATGGATGTAATGGTCAGACTACTGGAAGCCCATCTGCTGATCTGTTTCTCTGTCTGCTTGTAACTTGTGTTTTGGATCCTGTTTGTATTCCCTGAAGTTCAGGGTGTTGACTTTTTCCCTTGAACTAGGTAAATGATATGTGTTTGATTAAAGTGAGACTGTTAACCCATTTTGAGTTGCTTTCCTTTAGAAAAGCAGATCTAGGGGGGGCAGAGCCAAGATGGCAGCATAGCAGCAGCAACATAACGCAGCTCTCACATAGCCACCCCAAAATACCCATAAAATAGGACTCTAAACCAATCCTAGAACTCCAAAACGCACACAAAGATACTTCCCACGAAAGTCAGCTCGGCTACGAGGAACCATTCAGCACTGCTAAACCAGCCTGGCCTGAAGCCTCTGCTGAGCCCCAGGGGCGGCCAGATGAGAGGAGTGGTGAGTGGATTAGCGGCATCTGCGAGCAGCATTCAGAACAAGGTCAGAGGGGCTTTCGAAGTTGGGAGGAAGGAGCAGTCCGGCCGAAAGGCCTCCAGAGCAGAAAAGCAAAAGGCAGAGGTTTTGCACCCGCCTCCGAGTTGTAGCTTCCCGCCCGCGGGCTGCAGACAGCAGGGGGACTAAACAATTGTTCTGAGGCCAGTGCTCTCACGTTGAGTGGCCTGGATCCGGATTGCAGTCTTGAAGTCTTCACTATCCAGCGAGCCGGAAGTAAGTAGGAAGGGTCCCAGCACTTTCCTGAGAGCTACGGCAGCCGGGAGGACCCCAGCAATTTGGGACAGAGCTTTCCCTTCTGGAAGCAGAGCCCCACAGAGATTTAAAAAAAAAATCACGGACTGACCAACCATGAGTAAGAATAAGCATAAGAAACAAAGTAAGAACAGCACCCAAACCCTAGATTCCTTCTTTGGGGAAAAGAAAGATCATGGGAGAGAGAGGGAGGAGGAGAGTGCAGCCAGAGCACCCCCCCCAGGG
>CM053585.1:456512040-456560646 GCA_028646515.1 Pseudochirops corinnae
CCAGCATTTGTCATTTTCCTGTTTTGTCATCTTAGCCAATCTGACTGGTGAGATGTGGTACCTCAAAGCTGTTTTGATTTGCATCTCTTGAATCAATAGTGATTTAGAGCATTTTTCCATATGCTTAAAGATATCTTTAATTTCTGCCTCTGAAAATTGCCTGTTCATATCCTTTGACCATTTATCAATTGGGGAATGACTTGTATTCTTATAAATTTTACTTAATTCTGTGTAAATTTTGGAAATGAGGCCTTTATCAGAAACACTGGTTGTAAATATTCTTTCCCAATTTCCCACTTCCCTCTTAATCTTGGTTACATTGGCTTTGTTTGTACAGAAACTTTTCAATTTAATGTACTCAAGGTTAGCAGGATGTATTTTCATTGTCATAAATTGAACATAACCCATAGGTTGAGAACCGCTGAGTTAAGGACTACATTGAACAAAGTTCCTGAGAAAAATCTTAGTTTAATGAAAATGGAATCGATGTACCTCACATATTTGCTTTATTAGAAATTCAACAACTTAAAATTTCATTTTATATGACAGATTCTAAGAATAGTTAAGTGAATTTTTGTACTACTTATATTTCCTTTGACCTTTGCTAGAAAATTAAAGATGTATCTGGGGGAAAAAAATCTAAGAGCAGCACACCAATGGTAATAAAAATAACATTGGAGATATAGTAAACCTTTGAAAAATCACATTTTTAAATGAAAAGTATCACCAATTTTTTTTGTCTTTTAAAAGATAGCATGTTTAAGCACATTGGCATGTAGTAGTTACTTTATAAATGGGAACTGAATTGAATTGAGAAATACAAGAATTAATAAATAAGCTTCACTATATTATCAATTACTTATATACAATAAAAACATGATTAACAATTGATATGACTAGAAAGTAAGTAATTCATGTAGCTGGAGTGAGGAGTAACAGAAGGACCATACTAGTCCAAGCAGTAATATCAAATGAAAGTAAAAATACTAACAGAAAGTAGGTAGGAGATTTATGTTTGGCATGACAGATTAAATAATAAATAAACTAGACTAATGCCATTATTACAAAGACATTTGGTTTCTACCAAAGTTCCTCTCAAATATTCCACAGAAGGATAAGAATCTATAACTTTTTTTGGTTTTTTTGGAATGTTTCTTCTAAGTTGTTGGCTTTTAAAAAATAAGATTGGCTTGAGCTAAAAAGCAAAAGCAGAAGAAATACACAAGTAATAATTCAAAACATAAATGAGCAAGATTAGTTTTCAAGTTTATCAAACCAAATCTCTGAGAAATTTTGTGAAGTTGATGATGATGGTGATGATGCCGGCTAACATTTATACAGCACTTACTACATTGTACTAAGCACTTCATACATATCTCATTTGATGATCACAACAATCCTAGAAAGTAGGTGCTATTATTATCCCCATTTTACAAGTAAGGAAACTAAGGTAAACAGAGGTTAAGTGAGTCATCCAAGATGACAGTTAATAAATGTCTAAAGCTGGATTTTACTTCCAGTCTTCCTGACTCTAGGCCTAATCACTGGATCAAAAGATTCCAATATTTCTGAATCCATAAATAATGAATTTATCATTTGGTTTCTAGAAATGGCAATAAGACAAGAAAAACCAGATAGACAATGAAGACAAATATGATCCCTATTTGCTGACAGGGTGGTATAGGGAATTGGTCAAGAAATTAAGACACTTAATAGCTTCAGGAAAGTAGAAGGGTAATAAATGCCAGCAGCATTTCTAGATAGCAACAATAAAATCCAGTTAGAAATAAGAGAAAGGAAAAACTCTATTCCAAATAACCACAAAATGAATAAAATGTCTGGGAATCGATCTATGACAGATCTGCATATCAGATCTGGGGCTATGCCAATCAAACCACCAAGGGGACACTTTATAGAGGTAGGTAAAAATAACACAACCCATCTACAAGAATAAAAGATCTAAAATCTCCAGGATTATAATGAAAGGGGGGGAGGAGGGGAATGAAAAAAAGAGGGAAGAACACTTCCACACTCATCTACTATAAAATAATGATCATAAAAAATATTTGGCACTTAAGACAAAAATTGCTGGATGAAATGAAAAGTAGTTTTAGAAAACAGGTCTATACCATCATCTTATGCTATATAGCATAGAAAGATCAGAATGCAATATTAAAAGTCATATCATTTTAAAAAGAGAGACATATATCAGGTGCCTTTTATAGCAATGGTTAGGAAGCAAATGATTAACTAAACAAAGCACAGAGATGATTAAAAAATAATTTTGATTATATAAAAATTTAAATGTAAAGTAAAATTTAAATACAAGGTTAATGCAATTAGAAAGATGGGAGGCAGACTGGATAGAGTGGTAAGACAACTCTTCCCTAATTGGCCAGGAGCCTCCCAGAATGTGAAGAGACAAGCCGAAAAGGTGTAGCATGGGGATCTCTGGGTCCAGAGGCAGCAGCAGATTAGAAAGTTCCTAAAGAAAATCATAGGATGAACTGGAAACCATACTTGGAAGCCCTGGGAAGCAGCAATTGGTCCTGGTAGTCCTAAAACCAGAGTCAAAGGACAAGGGTTCAAACCTTGCTCTGCTCCTGACCGGCAGTATGACTTTGACAAGCTCCTTCACCTTTCTGGGTCTCAAGTTTTTCTGAACTCTAAGATGAAGGGGTTGAACTATATGGCCGTGGACTATATAACTGGTCCTATATAATGTCTAAGGTTCCTCCCAGCACTGTTTTGTGAGGAAGGTCCATAAGTGAAGTGACTTGCTCAAAGTCACAAAAGGAGGTAATTATACAGCTGGTACTAGAACCCAGGTTTCCTACTTCCTGACCCATCATCCTTCTACTCCCTTATTCTCCCTATACAAAAATGGTACTGAAACCGTCTGAACAATCATAATGCTTATTTAAAGTTCAAAGGGACATCAGAGATCACCAATATAAGCCAATTATTTTAAGTCTAGAGATAAGGATGTTGAGGCCCAGAGAAGTGAATTGCCCAGATGATGCAGGCAGTAAACATATTAGCCAGGTTTTGAACTTAGCACCTCTCATTCCATATTTAATGGTCTTTAATTCTTCTGTGACCCTTTCTATCCCTTATTTAGTCATAGATTCTTCTCCTATCAATTTCACTACAGTATGCTTAGTACATATAGATCATCTATGGTTCACCAGAGAAAAAGTATCTCTGCTTACTCTCTGGTAGGTAAAGGTCATATCAAAATGTCAAGACTTTTAAGTATCAAATAAGTAATTAATATGTAATTTGCTGCAATTTCATGTATTATACATATAAGTTAAGCACTGTCATGCCACATTTGAATATTTGCTACAGAATATGGCCTTTGTCACTGTCCTTGATTCTCAAATTGTTTTCTATCCCCTCCCTCAACTGCTTGAGGCAATGTTCCCCCAGTGACAGTGCAATCAGAAAAGATCTAAGTTCCAATCCTGCTTCTGACAAGTATTAGCTGATATGACCATGGGCAAATCACTTAAAGACGGGGCCTCCTTTTCCTCATCTGTAGAATGGGATACCTGCAGTCTCTATCTAAGACAGTAGTTGAGAGACTCTAATACATTCATATGAGAAACTGCAAATTTTCAAGTGCTAAATAAATGACAGTTGTCATTACAACAACTACTAGTACTATTATAATGACTTATTACTACTACTAAACACCATAAAACCTTATTCCAATACACCTCCTTATGACATGAACTTATTAAAGGCTATGCCAGCAAAGTGTAAGCTCTGGCAGATTTCTACCTTGCTAAAAACAAAAGGGAGCAGCAAAGACATCTTTTAAAAGAAATAATAAGTATGATAAGGAGAAGCATGTAGATACTTATATGAACCAATGTAAAGCAAGTAGAAATATCATAATGATGATAGCTAACATTTACACAGCACTTACTATGTGCAGACTCTGTGCTAAGTGCTTTACAATGATCTCATTTGATCCTCACAACAACCCTGGGCAGCAGGTGCTATTCTTCACTCCATTTTACAGATTAGGACACTGAGGCAAACAGGTGTTAAATGACTTTCATAAGGTCACACAGCTAGTGTCTAAGACCAAATCTGAACTCGGGCCTTCCTGACTCCAAGCCTATCACTCAATTCATTGTACCTACACTGCAAAACAATGTAAATGCAAACCACAGTAATTAAAAAGAAATGTGTATTATAAACTTGGCCCTAAAGAACAGAACTCACCTTACTCATAACTCCTTTGAAGAATCTGTGGATTATGCATATGAATACTACATATAATGCCACACTTGGTATAATCTTGTTTAATTTTGCTCAACTATTTTTTTTCCCCTTTTCTTTGTTACAAGATTATGGTTTCTATCTTTTGAAAAATCCTGTTAGATAAGAGGGACTGTCAGGTTCTGAGTTCTATTGGAAAATGTAGATGTAAAAACAAAAGATATCAAAATTATTTTAAGAAATTAAATCAATGCTAACCTTGAAAAAAGAATGAAATAGGAACATGTGCCTACTACAGGGGAAAAGCACAGGATCTGGCGTCAGAGGACCCAGATTCAAATCCTGTCCCTACCATTCACTACCTGTGTTATCTTAAGCAAATTACACCTGTTTCCTCATCTGTAAAATGAAGAGGTTGGACTAGATGGTCTGACAAATTAACACATAAAAATAAAACAAAAAAAATGCAAAAAGACTAGACATAGACACTATCATTTGCTAAGGAAGTTTAACTGAGGTAAATCAAATAACACAATGAGATCAGAATCTAGAAACTGCTTTGGTCAGCAAATACTTCATCTACTTTCTAACCAGAGAGATATGACAGCCAAAGACAACACTAGCTCAGAATATAAATTCTTATGTAAAATCTTACAAGAAGATGGTAGAAGATAATGAGCAATATCTCCTCATGAAACAGTAATGGAGAAAAAAAATTAGCTTTTTTTAAAAGCTTGTCAAGCTCCCAACTAAACTAAATCACCCCAAGGATAAAACAAAATGGTAGACAAAGGAGATGAAAAATGGAAAACAAAAAAATCTAGGTGGAGCTCCAAAACAAAATATTTTTTCCATCAAGGAGAGAAGAAACTTCACATTTGGACTTTAAAATCCCAGTTCCCACTATATTTCATGAGGAGGTGTAAATGGCACTTGAATAAATAAACAAGTGTGTGTGTGTGTGTGTGTGTGTGTGTGTGTGTGTATACAGACACACACACAAGAAAGAATAGGTGGCCTGGACCAAGTAACCATAAAGAAAGTCAGTGCTGGAGGCAATATTATTTTGAGGCCTTTAAGAATCAATTCTCAAGATACTTGAAAGAAGAAACAAAATATTTGGGAAAAGATTTCATACTTTATTATTATTACCAATAAAAAGACAATTGTGAAAATATCAGTAAGAACTGGTCTATATTCAACTTTTCCAATCTCTATACAATCTTCATGATAATAGTCTATACACATAGCAAGAAAATCCTTAAAGAAGGTTTGGGAAGAATACAGGCAACCTTTTACAAACTATATTCTATAAGAGACTTCAAGTTTCAGCCATACAATTCTCTGAAAGATATAGAGTATACAAGATCCCATTATGCTTTTATACTGTCTCTCTCCTAAAAAACCATCTTTCACATGCATTGGAATTACCAAAATTCTTTTAAAGATTATTTTGTTCAATAATCCTGTGATTACAATATGAAGCTCGGTCCAAAAAAACAAGTGTTTTTCATTGTCATGAAAGAAATTCAGATGGAAGTGTGATTTCCTCATGATGAGGTTCTTCCATTGCACCAATTAATAGGTGCAACTGTGGTAATTCCATCAGACTCTGGAACACTGCATTATTACCTATCAAATGAGATCCATAATAATTCAAAAGAATCCAGTCTACTATTCAGATACAAAAAACAAAGTAGACAAGAATGCCTACTATCTAGATTATGATATGTAGTTGGAAAGAAAACCAATCAAGCTTAATCTAAAACATCTAACTTCAGACACTGTGAACGGACAATAAACTAGGCCCAATACCAGAGAGGAAAAAGCAAGTGAACTGGACTTCTTGGACTTGTAGTGCTTTTAATTACTCTAAGGTACTCCCTAAAAAAAAGCCTCCTATGGAATACCACAGCTTCCAAAGTATTAAACCTGTGGGTCATCCAAAACAAAGAGAGATGCGTGGTTTAGATGAGTAGGCTGTGGGGTTCTCAATGTGTCATGGACCACTTTGGTCTTCTGATGAAGGCTATGGACTCTCCAGAATGTTTTCAAATGCACAAAATAAATATAATTAAAAATAAAAGCAATTATATTAAAATCTAGTTAGCAAAACATCAAAAAAAAACTATATTCTACCAAAATAAGTAAAAATGAGCATACGATTTAGATATAAAGGCTGACACTATAAGGAAACTGAGAAAGCAAGGAATAGTTTACCTGTCAGATTTATGGAAAATGGAAGAATTTGTGACCAAACAAGAGAGAGGGGGAACATTATGAAATGTCAAATGGATAATTCTGATCACATTAAATTGAAAAGTTTTTTGCACAAAGTCAATGCAACCAAGATTAGGAGGGAGGCAAAAAACTGGGAAAGAATTTTTATAACCAGTGTCTCTGCTAAAGGCCTCATTTCTAAAATCTCTGGAGAACTGAGTAAAATTTATAAGAATATAAGTCATTCCCCAATTGATAAATGATCAAAGGATATAACAGGCAGTTTTCAGATCAAGAAATTAAAGCTGTCTATAAATCACTACTGATTAGAGAAATGCAAATCAAAACAACTCTGAGGTACCACAGGACACCTATTAGATTGGCTAACATGACAAAATAGGAAAATGATAGATGCAGAAGATGATGTGGGAAAATTGGAACTCTAATGCATTATTGGTGGAGTTGTAAACTGATTCAATCATTTTCGAGAGCAATTTGGAACTATGTCCAAAGGTTTATAAAAATGTGCATACCCTTTGATCCAGCAATACCACTTCTAAGTCTGTATCCCAAAGAGGTCCTACGAATGGGACAAGGAATCACATGTACAAAAGTGTTTTATAGCAGCTCTTTTTGATTTGGAAATGGAAAAGATGCCCATGAGTTGGGCAATGGCTAAACAAGTTGTGGTATATAAATGTAATGGAATACTATTGTGCTATAAGAAATGATGAGCAGGCAGACTTCAGAAAAACATGGAAAGATTTATATGAACTGATGGTGAGTACAGAATCAGGAAAACAATTTACACAGCTACAGTCACATTATGCAATGACTAACTTTGATAGACTTAGCTTTTCTCAGCAATGCAAGGTTCTAAGACAACTCCAAAAGGTTCATGATGGAAAATGCTATCCACATCCAAAACTATGGAGTCTGAATACACATTGAAACATAGTATTTGCTCTCTCTTTTTTGATTCGTTTGTTTGATTTTGTTTTGTTTATTCCTTCTTATGTTTCATCCCATTGATTCTAATTCTTCTTTCCAACATTAGTAATGTGAAAATATGTTTAATATGAATGTACGTGTAGAGCCTATATCAGATTACATGCCATTTTGGGGAGGGGGAGTAGGAGCAGGGAAGGGATATGAAGAAAATTTAAAACTCAAAAGCAGGTGGAACTGAATGCTGAAAACTAAAAATAAATTTAAAAAAAAATTGTGCTCACAGAACCAAGGTTAAGAAGTCTTTTGCTTTGGGGGCAGCTAGGTGGCGCAGTGAAGCACCAGCCCTGGATTCAGGGGGACCTGAGTTCAAATCTGTACTCAGCCATTTCACACACACACACACACACACACACACACACACACAAGTATGACCTTGGGCAAGACACTTAATTCCAATTGCCCTACCTTCCCTGCTCCAAAAAAAAAGAATTCTTTAAAAAAAAAGAAAGAAAAGAAGTCTTGCTTTGGAAAGATACAATAGGAAATTAGGGTTGAGTTGAAGATAACAATTGATCACTCTGCATTCAAGCACAAAAACCCATGTAATATCAAGTGATCTAGTGGAAGGCCCCTAGTGTGTTGCATGGACTTGTGAAAAATTTACAGGAAACCATGGAAAAGAGTCATATAGTATGAGAAAGTATAGCTGGGTTGCAGGCTACACCAGAAAGAATAACCACATCAATGACATGAAAGTATTGAAAGTACCCAATTTTAGTACTTTATATGGCAAAGTATTTTTTAAACATGGTTACCCAAAAGTCTTAGTGCAGATCTAAGCTATTAAAGTTTTAATATTAATGCTATAAACTTAAAAACAACAAGGTGTCTCAAAGATCTTAGTGTAGTCTTAAGTGATTAAAGTTTTAATCAAACTTCATCTTATTTGTTAAGTTACTTTCAAAGTGATTAATGCTTAGTTTTAAAGTACATAAAAGTATACTAAGACTTTTGGGATACCCTATATGCATAAAAAACTGAAGAGTCTATATATAGTAGCTTTCTCATATCAACCTTTTCAATGCAACATTGAGGGAGACCAACATCCTAGTAACCTTTAAACAATAAACTACTTACCCATCTCCCTTCTCTTTCACATGCCACAAGATGTACTTGTAAGCTACCTCCTAACCTTCTGCTTCCCTCCTAACAAATGTTTTACCATTAACTCCAAACAATCCTTCTCCTTTCTACCTAACTCATCCCTAATTCTTTTTTTCTTCTGTCCACTCTCCTATTAAGCTCCTTCCGGCTTATGACATGTAGTTTACTCTCTCTCACTATAGGCAAACTTCTATTTTCTCTCAAACTTTTCTTCACCTGCTCTTTTTTTAAAAAAATAAATATTTTGTTTTTTCCCCAATTACATGTAAAATAATTTTGAACATCTGTTTTTTTTATTTGAGTTCCAAATTTTGAGTTCCAAAAAATGAGTTCCAAATTCTCTCCTTTCCTTTTCCTCTCTCCCTTTCATTGAGAAGGCAAGCAATTTTATACAGGCTATACATGTGCAGTTAACGTACTGCCATGTTAGTTAGTCATGTTGTGAAAAAAAATACAGAAATACAGATCCAAAAGGAAAAAAAAACCACAACAAGAAAAATAAAGAAAAAGTATGCTTCAATCTGCATTCATACTCCCATCAGTTCCTTCTCTAGAGATGGGAAAGCATTTATCATCATAAATCATTCAGAATTATCTTGGATCATAGTACTGTTGGGAAGAACTAAATCATTTACAGTTGATCATCAAACAATATTGTGGTTACTGTAGTGTTCTCCTGGTTGTGCCTCCTGCTCATTTCACTTTGCATCAGTTAATAGAAGTCTTTCCAGGTTTTTCTGTTGCTCCTTCTATCTTAACTGAAACTTGGTGTGCCTCACATATAACCAGTAAAGCACATGCCCCTTCATGCTTTGTCATCTCAAAAGTGAATAAAGACAATTTTTTTTCTTTCCTTTGTATCCCTAGTACTTCTAATAGTGTCTGACATACAACAGGCAGCTAATAAATTTTTGCTGACTTAACCTGAATAGGAAAGGAAGAATTATTCTATTCTTGGTCTACTGTTATTTCCAAATAATTATTCCAACACTATTATTGGACAGCCCTTAATCATCTGAACTTCACATCATCCATTTCTGCCACATTATTCACACCCTCACATCCATCTCTATCACCCTGAGAATTAACTTCATTCATTCATTCAACAAGCAATGTGCTAAGCATTGGGAATAGAAAGGTAAAACCACAAATGCCCCCAAGCTCTACTGGAGAGAAACCATGTATTTACAAATAAGTCAATACAAAATATAAACAAATATACAAATCTCAGGGAGATCTCTAACAACTAGAGCAATAAAGAGAAAGGCCTCACACACAAAATACTACTGGATTCTCCCTTGAAAGAAGCTGGAATTCTAAGAGATGAAATGCAATAGTGGCAAGAAATGGAATGCCAGGCAGAGGGAACCGACAAGGCTGTAATGTGAAATCTGTATGGAAAGATAAATTGGAATCAGATTGTGAAGGGTTTTATATGCCAAACAGAATAGTTTGTATCTAATCCTAGAAGCAAAAGGAAAATAATGAAGCTTCCCATGGGGGAATGGTTTGGTCAGATCTATTCATCTACCCTACAAGCTCATACCATGAACCAAGAAATCTTAGCACACCCATCTTTAATAATTTTAGTATCTAAATTAAATTTTCCCTCTCCATTTAAGTCACCTATCATCATCCTTGGTGACTTCATTATATTATCTGACATGACCCTTGCTTCCAAAGAGCGTCATCTTTATCCCACTTCAGGAACCTAGTAACAGAACTATATATACTTAATTTGAGAACATTTTCTTCACTCAAAACTCTCTATCTTCAAGATCTCAAATGCTACTCTCCTCCAAATACAACTTATTATCATTTCTCCAACTTCTACACATCACACTCAACCTGATCTTTCCCCTTTATCATGATCTGCAAGCATTCATCCTCTTCTTTCACCCAATCTAATTCTGGCATCATTTGATTCTTTACCCAGTGTAAACAAATGGTCAGTCACTTTTAGAGTTTTTTCATTAATATAATATACTCTCTTCTCCCTTTACTTTTCATTATAGCAAGCCCCAATCTTGCCTCATGTCAATTTTTGCTTTTCATTCATAAAAATTCTGGAATGATCTTAGAGGTCATCTAGTCTTGTCAAGGAATCTGAGAATAACTGTGGCTCTATCTGTGCTATCTATATGTAACTCCAGCAGGGTCTTCAGTATAAGTAAATCAATTAAGTAAAGTTAGTGCTCACTACATGCCAGTTACCATGCAAAGCAAAAAAAAAAAAAATCCCCTGCCTTCAAGGAGCTCATATTCTAATTCCAATTCAGAAGACATGTAAGTAACCAGGCACCAACAAGATATATCACCATAGAAGATAAAAGGAAGTCTTGAAGGAGAAGGCACCCAAAGCTGGGGATGGGGGTGGGGGCTGTGCTGGGAAAAGTCTTCCACAGAATGTGAGATTTGAACTGAATCTTGAAGGAAATCCGACAAACTAAAAGGCTGAAGTAAAGAGTGAAAACATTGCAGGTATGGAGATAGCCAGCGCAAAGGCATAAGCATGGAAAATGGAGTAGCAATTAAGAGGAACAGTAAAACAGGCCAGTGTAACAGAACCAAAGCCATGCAATGGGGATAAAATATAAGAAGAAGGAAAGACAGGAATGGGCCAATCTAAGAAGGGCTTTAAATGCCTAACTGAGGACTTCATATTTGATCCTGGAGGTAACTGGGAGCCAGCAGAGTTTGCTGAGTAGGAGAAATGACATAAATCTATAGGAAAACTGCATTGGCAGACAAGTTAGAAGATTAATTGGAAGAGGTGGAGACATGAGACAATGGAAAGGCTACTGCAACATTTCCATTGAGAGCTGATGTGGGCCTGAGGGTAGAGACTAAGGCAGTGGCTATATAAGTGAAGAAAAGAAGCCTTTATGCTTTATTAGAGACTTTAAAAAGACACAAGAAAATCTGGCAACAGACCAGGCCTCATAGACAACATCTCAATACCTGGAGAAACAGGTCCTGTGGAGAAAGGGCTAGCTAGCCCCAACTGCTAAACCACTGCCACACCACACAGCAGGAAAGTTAACCTAGCTAGACCAGTGGTAAATGAGGGGTGAGATAGGGTAGGGTGTTGCATTCCCTGGGCTCTTGTGCTTCTCACACCAAGAAAAAATGTAGAATGAAAATGGATGTGGGAAATTGAGATATTTTTTTTCTCTCTTCTTAGGAAATGCAAAACAAAGTCTTCTGCTAAAAGTATGGGGTCGAGTATAGAACATATGCTTACCAAAAGTGTTTACCATTTCTGTTACACTGTGAAAGATGGAGCCTCTAAATAGAAGGATGGAAGTGGAAGAGAGGGAGATTGAGATTTGAATGCAGAAAATATTTAGAATGTACTTCTCACTGTTATTTGTCTCACATACAAAATCAACACCTGCAGGAGCAGCTGTTGCCAGGCTGCACCTGTTCACCTCCAAAGATGATGTCTGAAGACAATGCTGGAAGCGCGGCTATTCCCAAGGATCTTGGGTTCTGGATGGGCTGTTACTATCTGAGTCTGAGGGGAGATGTTGATCAATGTGGTGCTTGCTTGGCTTACCTGGTACGTGCTACCTCTGGCTCTCCCCCAAGATCCCTTGCTGCTTCAGGTGTGGAGCAATGGAGCAATACCTGGTGCAAGTACTAGATCCAGAAAAAGAAAGTTCTTCCTACCACAGTCCTTCACAATTATCAAATGGTTCAACATCCGAAACCAGTATGATTTTATCAGCATAAATGACACTAAATAAGAAGCATTACCATCTGCTTTGCCACTGTACCTTAAGGACCATGGGACTTTTCTGAGTTGGAGTTGAAACCTTCCATATGTTGTCTCCTTCCTTATTATAATGTGAGCTCCTTGAAAGTACCATCTTGCTTTGCACATAGTAAATACCTAATATTTTTTGTTGTTCATGTTCTATGCTGTTGTTCATTTCACTTGGGTCTCTTCATGACCCCATTTGGGGTTTTCTTGGCAAAGATATTAGAGTACTTTGCCATTTCCTTCTCCAGCTTATTTTACAGATGAGGAACTGAGGCAAAGACTTAAGTGACTTGCCCAGGGTCACACAGTTAGTAAGTATCTGAGGTCACATTGGAACTAGGGTCCTCCTAACTTCAGGCACAGTGCTCTATCCACCGCACCATTTAGCTACCCCAATGCTATCTGTACTGTTACCAATTTTCTCTCAAGGAGGCACTAAGGTACAGGGGAAAGAGACCCTAGTGTTCTATTCATGATAACTCCTTCTCTTCCTATACCCAACACCAAGAAGTGATGGGTTTTTTTTCCTTCATAAAGTCTCTTTCGTCACGTCTTTCATTTCTGGTCACTCAGTCACAATACATTGGCTCCTTATTTCTTTCCTTTTCTTCTTTTTGGCACGAGTGCTCTGACTTGCTCTGTTTCTGACCTGGGCAAGTTTGTCCCTGCTCCCAGGAGACTTACTACTGCTACTGCTGGTGTGGGACTTAGGGTTCACACCTGATTAACTCAAGGCAGGCACCAGCACACAGCAGCAGTAATTACAGACACACACCACTACAAGGCCTTCTTATTTCTTAAAAGATAAAAGTTTAAACTTCAAGAACATTCTCATAATTTTTTATCTTTCCATAAAAACACTACTCTGGCCAAACTGGTATATTCATTTTTCTCCAGATGTACCAGAAACAATATTACTTCTTAACCTTTGGTTATACCATTATCATGGTAAGGCCATGCTTTTTGCCTGCTTAAGTCCTTCCTTCATGTCTCATGTCCTATGTGAAGCCTTCCCTAATTATAGTTCTCTCCTAAGCTCTTAAACAATTTTTGTATTATTCACTTGGCATCTATCACATTACCATATAACACTATTCATTTTATTATGTACTGTTGTTATGTATATATACTGTTTCCCCACCAAGGGACTGTCTTATGTCTTTTTGTATTCCCAGTGCTCAGAGCTGGCCTATACACATTGTATCATTAACAAATGTTTCAGATGTTTTAAAAACTAAAAGTTAAAAGCATGAATTCAGCTTCCCTCCCCTCTACAAACTAGCTTCATATCCATATTTTTGATCAATTCAAACAAGTCCTAGGGAAGTGCTCAACAAATTAATTTTGAGTATAGAAGCCAGTCCAAAATTGAGGAATTTTCTATTGCTTTCTGTACTCAGTGGTAAAAAGAAGTCTACAGCACCAGATGGTGTTACTTTAAAACTGAAACATTATCACATCACAGCAGGAAGAACAAAGTGCATCTAGTATTTTCCACATAATCTTATCCAGTGAAATTTCTATGCATCACAGCAACAGGGCACCCAGGATTTGTTGAGCTTATTTAGGTGTTTTCTTCCTCTAATATTAAGCCTTTATCAGGCAACACGTTATAGTGTTAAGAATACAGACCTTGAGTTAGAAGAGTTGGAGTGCTTCTTATTTTCAGCACTAGGTGTATAACAATTTGTTTAGCGTCTTTGGGTCTCTTTCTACATATACAAATTAGGAATAACATGTATACAATATACTTCTGAGGTCTGTTATGAGGAAAAGTGCTTGAAATTGTAAAGTAAATATGAGTTATAATTATAAATGTATTTATGCGCCTGAGTGCTAGAAGGAAAAATTAGTTTATAGAAAATTTGGGGAGAGACAAATTAAGTCAGGTAACCTTGAAAGCACTTAAGCAGCACATAAGAAATATGACAAATAGACAAAAAAAAGAAAAGATCTGTAAAAACCTTTTATAGAAGCCCTGTGGTACATGGAAAAAACGAAAGACAGAATCTGGAAGATTTGGGCTTGAATTCCACCTCAGACATATACTATCTCAGCAGGCAAGTCATTTAACTTCTCTGACCCTCAGATTCATCATATAAACAGAGATAGAATGGAGTATCTACCTCACAAGATTATATAGTGAGGCTCATGTGAAATAAGATATGTCAAATGCTTTACAAATTTTAAAGCTCTCCACATAAATATGAGCTCTTATAATTATTTTTGCCAAAAAAAACCCTCTTCTCTATCAATGACAGTGGAGCCATGCATTTGGATTCTTAACAAAACAGTTCCAGAACTGCTACATGAGAAAATACAAACAGCACTAAAGAAATCAGTAGAATAGACCAAGTATATACAGAAGGTATCTGTACTGGAGCAATACAATTTTAAGGCCAAAGGATATCTGGAAAAAAGGAAGACAACTGAATTACTGGGAAAAATGATGACCTTTATCACTGTCTCAAAATAATGAGATTGAAAAATACATCCCAACCTATATGCCTACTTTTTCATCCCCATGGCATCTCTAGGTGACTAATTTACGTAAGTATTGAGGGTATTGATAAAAATGAAAAAAAAAGAGAAAGATATGTCACATCAGGTCTTTGCAGCCACACAAATGACTAGAGGGTACAGAGAATACAAGATCTCACTGTACTTATTATCTGGTAACCATAAAAAAAAATCTGACCTTTGTAGAGTAACATGAAGCTTTAAAGACTCTGATTCAATAAAGTATCTTCAATGCATATACTAAGGTCAAACAAGATTACCTGACAAATGCACAAAGAAACTCTGATAACCCTCTCTTAATATCAAATGAGGTTTAAAACAGGTACATTTACCAAGAATGTTTGACACTGTCATAAAGGACAACCAGTGCAAAGTCTAAATGGAAGGCATATTCCCTACAAATCAGGATCTCAGATTTGAAAAGGACTCCAAAGACCATCTAACAGAACCCATGCCTAATTGAAAATTCCCTCTACAGAACTAACTCCAAATAAGTGATCATTCAGTCTTAAATGGAAGACCTCAATGACAGGGAACAAACTACTTCCCATAACAAATTAATTTCCTTTTGGATTCCCTTAATTTCCTTTGGAATAATTAAAATTGTTAGGAAATGTTTTCCATATACGAAGCCTAAATTTCTATCTCTGCAATTTTCAACCAATGTTCCTATTTCTGCCCTTCTGGGATAATCAGAATAAGACTATTTCTTTTCCTGCTTGACAGAACCGAAAATAATTGAAAGCTGTTATATCTGCTCCTCCCCCAATTGTTTTCAAAAAAGCCCTAATTCCTTCTAGCCTTCATATATCATACTTTTCACTATATTTTGCCACCCCTCCTGAAGATGCTTTCCAGTTTTTCCAAAAAGTAGTACCCAGAACTAAACACACAGATACGGGTACTACTGAAAGAGTTGAGAATAAGAAAATCATCTCTCTTGAGATACCACTGTTCAGTTATGTCTCAGTCTTCATGATCCCATTTGAGGTTTACTTAGCAAAAATACTGGAGTGGGTTGCCATTTCCTTCTCCAGATCATTGTACAGATGAAGACCTGAGGCAATCAGGGTTAAGTGACTTGCCTAGGGTCACACTGCTAATAAATGTCAAAGGCCAGGTTTGAACGCATAAGATGACTCGTCCTAACTCCAGGCCTAGCATTCTATCCAATGTGCCACCAAACTGTGCTTGAGACACTGAGATCCTTCAAATGCTTCTACTTATGGATGACTTTATACAGACTATATCAAGTCCTGGACTGCAAGCCTCTTGAATGAAAACCATTACCATTCAAAAGAGTTCAACCTATTAATACAGAAAAAAAACTAAATCAATACTGAGACACATAAGAAAGCTCCCAGTATGCTGGGTGGATATTTTGTGGAAAATTTTAGGACAAAGACAAGCTCTACATAAAATAAAGAGTCATGGATTGATTGATTCCAAAATGTGTTGTCAAAGGAACACCAGTATTGAGGAAATCATTGATGCACTAAAACATTGAAATGTTGTAAAGAATAAAATTTTCTGCTTAAAAATTTATTATGGTATTATTATTTATCATAATATTTAACATATTTGAAATGTATTTTCCCTGCTTTTCCAAAACTTCTTTAAATGCTTAGCTTTTGACCAAATCTGAAAAAATTTAACTCCCAAGTATTTGTCCTTCAATAATTCAGTTGATTTTCTCTCCCCTCTTCTACTAGTCTTTCTAACATCCCAAATTATTCCCCTGTACCTTTCTTATTTCCTGTCTACCTACTCTCCCTATTTTCAGATTCATAATTCCTTCTGGAAAGAGATTTCTATAGTAAAACTGTTCAAGTTAAAAATAAGTGATGCTTTGCTGGCAAAAGATCAAGGCATCCAGCCATGGGAAGAATGTACTGAAATGGAAAGAAGAAGTGGGGAACACCATGAGATACTGATGGGGTAGGGGCAGTGTATTTCCCCTACTTCCATACACCAAGGACTTTCTGTCTATGGTCAAGGTGATTGGTGGAAATCAGGAGCCAAGGGAACTACACAGACTATGAAAACCTGACTAATGGAATGAAAAGAACTATTTCTTCTCATCCACCAAAGAAATATATCTTCAACATGTGTACAGTCCCATAATAAATGTCAATGGAAGGACTTCCAGGGAAGGTGATAACAAGAAAAATCATCAAGTAGCTTGGCTCTCCTATATATATTCTAACAATGATCTAAAAGTAACCAGATAAAAAGATTAAGATTAAGAAGATTAAGAAATCCAAAGACAAAAATCAATAAGCTACTTCATTAAAGTTCAGGACTACACAAAAAGAAAGTCGGAAACTGCAAGAGCTGGAAGAGGCATTCCATGAATAAACTGACAAGCTGGTACCAGCATGCAAATGACATAGTTCCAGTAAGCCCACCACATTACCAGGCGTGGGGTGAGGGAAGGAAAGCTTGGTCTCAGAGCTCTGACCAGAGCCAGCATCCTGAGTGTAGAAGTTAGAATGTTAGAGAATGTTAGTGAGTGTTAGAGAAGGTGGAAGCAAGAAGCAAGGACATGGTAAATCAAGGTCAGGACCACACAGGACTGGACCATCCCATCCAAGAAAAGGAGCAGAGTCTGGCTCTAGCACTATGCTAAGTGCTTTTCAACTGTTATCTCATGTGATCCTCACAACAAGCCTGGCAGGTAGATGCTATTATTATCCTCATTTCATAGAAGAGGAAACTGAGGCAAACAGAGGTTAAGTGACTTTCCCAAGGTCACACAGTTATCAGTAAATGTCCGAGGCTGGATTTAAACTCAGGTATTTCTGACTCTAGACCTGGTACCCTCTAATGAATCGTTTATCTGCTCCTAGGTAGGGAAAGGACAAGGGGTGATAGATGGAAGATAGGGGAAGGTAATGTTGGTGAAAGAACCATCACAAGTAAAACAAACTTCAGCTTCAGAGGATGTACTGTAAAGGAAGAATTAAAAGGAAAGAGAATAAAAAACAATGTAAGAGTATGGGAAAGAGAAAAAGAAAGGCACTGAAATGGGAATGGATTGTTTCACCTACAAGTAATGTGTGGCTTATACTCTTTCACTACTGTCTCTTTGTAAAGGGTTATCTCATTTGATCCTCACAACCACCTTCAATCAATCAACATTTATTAAGTACCTACTATATATAGGAAATTGATAGTAATTAAAACAATTCCAGGGTTCCATGTTTCACCCATCAAACTGATAAAGATGACAAAAAACGAAAAAGAGTAATTGTTGAAGTGACTGTGGGTAGACAGGCAAATAATGTACTCTGTCAAACTGTGAACTGATAACAATCCTAGAAAGCTGTTTGCAAGTTTGTTTTTAAAAAAAAGAAGTCACCACACATGTATATCCTTTAACACAGCAGTAGCACTAATAGGCATATACTTGAAAGGGATCAAAACAGAAAGGATTCATATATATGTGTTCCTAGCAGCATTTTCTATTGTAGTAAAAAAAACTGGAAACAAACTGAGTCTTCACCAACTGGTGAATGGGTGATCAAATTACAGTATATTAGTATAATGGAACATTACTGTTTCATAAGAAATACCATGAAAATGACAGATTCAGAGAAAACTGGGAATACCCTTTAAGACCTGGCAAAGAGTAAAGTGAGTAGAACTAGGACAATTTACATGATTATAGCATTGTAAAGAAAAACAATTTAGAATGATTTAAGAACTCTGGATCAATGAAATGACCAATCACGACATCATAAAGCTAATGATGAACATGTTTTGAAATTCTTGGTTTCAAGTATAATTCTCTTTTTCTGTTTGTTGCATGTGGAAAATGTTGATACATGTTGGCTGATGTCTGTTAGGCTCAGAATAACAAAACATTAAAAAATTTTTGTTAATTAGATCAAGGAGCCTAAAACGCTCAGCTATAACAAACTAAGCTAGTAGTAAGTGATCTGTTACATTACACTAAATATCTGTAAAGTTACCAATGTTCCTTTAGTTGAAATCCTTTCAAGACGGTGTAGGCTCTCACCTCTCATTTTTGGTCTCCATGGGATCATGTTGCTTCTATATCTATTTTTCTATGAGTATAACGTAAGAAAGAAATTCACATCATCTTACTCAATTTCACTCTACTATACTAATACTACAATTGTATAATTATCTGTTATCCTATGATCCTAGTGCTGCTAAAGATACTAGCAAAGATACTGCAAAAGAAAAGATAGATGGGGGAAGGGGAAACAAACTATATAATACAGTATGTTTTTTATACACTAAAAGACTTCTGATTCATAAAACCATTTAATGTTTAAAAAATGGAAGTGCTCAGCCTGACATCTGCAAAACATTACTTATATATCTAGGATCCATTCTGTCAGTGAGCAAAGAAGTAAAAATTGGTTTTCCTTCTGGGAATCTTCCAAGCAAGACAGAATTTATTAATAAGCTGAGTATTCATTAATACTGATAACAGTTTACATTATGTCCTCTTTAATATTTATTAAACACTTTTACATCTATTTTCTCATTTGACTCTCTAAGGGTAGCAGCAGTACAAGTGTTATTATCCTTATTTTAAAGTCAATAACGCTGAGGCTCATAGAAGGAAAATGACTTGTCTAGACCCCACAACCAGAAGTTCAGCAAGACCACAACTGTATTTCAAGCTTTGACTCCAAGGCCCTTGTTATTTCCATGAAACCCCATTGCCTGCTGACAAAAACAGCTATGATTCCTAGATAGAATTATAATTAACAATGATGCTCAACTCTATTTGTCAAGAAAAATGGTTTTTTTTCCCCACTAGAACTGGCAAAGATATTGTTACAATGACTTTTATTATAAACACCTCCAAAAAAGTAGGATATGGATTGAAACACATCATGATTCACCTTGACTTCTAGTTGTATGACACCTTTCTTTCATAAGATTATCATATTAGCAACTTTAAAAAATCTGACATAGTAACTAGGAAATACCCAGCTAATGTCATCCCGTTATCACATACAGCAGCACTGGTGTTTGTCAGTTAGAACTTAACCACAGTGCAATTTCAAGCAGTCAATATGAGGAAACTTGGCTTTCCTTATTAAACCTGTTTTCTAAGTGGAGACTTTAAATTCAATTCACTCCAGAACTGAAAATCTGATGTAATTCACAAGCATTAAATCTAGATTTAAAGCAAATGGTAGCGTTTAAAAAATTCTACATTTTAACTAAAATCACTGACACCATCCTACAAGATTGAAAGTAGCTTGCATGTTACTTAGCAGGTAACAGTATCCAGTATATTTTCCTTAAAAAACAAACACAAAACCTTAAACATTAAATAAAATGGACATTTCCACATACAGAGAACTATATATGAAACTGTGAATCTCTTATGTACTGTTTGCTTTTCTTCTTAAATATAAAGATCAACCTATAACTTTAAAAGTTGTACTACTCATGATTTTAGCCTTCTTTCTGGTCTCCTCTGTGCATTAAAACCCCCCAAAACTTTAATGATCTTCTCTTTCCCTCATTGTGGTTTTTGGGGAGTTTTTTTTGCTATTCTTTAGGACCATTCCCCTCTTATCACTCACCATAAACTGGAAAAAGAAAAAAGAAAAACCTACCTTTTCAACCTCATTATAAAATACTCCCTTCAGGGCTTCCAAAGGAGCCTTCTTGCTGTTCCTCAAAGTACATTCCATTTTCTCTCTAGATGCTTTTGCCATAACTGTCCCTTAGGCCTTGAATACATTTCATCCTCACCTGTACCTGTAAGAACTGCATGCGTCTTTGGGCAAGATTCAGCTCAAGCACTACCCTCTACGTGAAACTTCTTCTGATCTCCCCAGTTACTAGTATCCTCCAAATCAAAACTACATTTTGCATATATGCTGTATAAACCTACATATGTAAATACTGTTGTGTTTTCTTTACTCCCCAAAGTAAGCTCCTTTAGGCAGAGAATGGTTTTATTTTTGTTCTTGTAATCCTAGCACCTAGCATAATACCTACTACACAGCAGGCACTGATAAAAGTTAGACCAAATTTCTGAAAAACTCCTCTGTGCCTCTTGAAATCTATTTGGTTTCAGAGAGTAAGTTAATATCTTATTTAACATCTAATTATCCAAGTCAACTTAGATAATGAATTAAAATGTTATTAATGAAAGCTTTTTGCTTTAGTATTAATCTTAATTTCAATTTGATCCTCAAAACAAAATTCTAGTCACTAAAATTAAGCAGTCTAAGGTTTAAAATAAGAAGTAAACATTCTTATAAATTTCTTATTTTAAACACCAACACCTAGAGAACTGAAAAGCAGTCTGGCAAAAAAAAAACAAAAACGGGCCTTTAAATCAATATCTTCCAATATTTAAATAAATTCAGAATGGATATGTGACCTGAGTATTAAAGGTCATATCATAAAAAAATCAGAAGGGGTCATATAACTTACACTGCTAAAGGTAGCTCCAAAAGGCAATTACAAAAGATGGAATGGATCATTTTGATTAAATGAAACTGAAAAGTTTTTGAATAAAATTAATGCATTCAGAATATGGAGAAAAATATTTCTATCAAATGGCTCTGATAAGAGTTTTATATGCAAGCTAAACAGATAATTAACAGAAATGTATAAGGTCAAAAGAGATTCCCCAATAAATGCGGTCAAAGGGAAAGAACAAACAGTTCTCAAAAGAAGAATAGAAAAATACTAAGAACCATGTGAAAGAAAACTCCCATCCCTATTAATTAAAGAAAAGTAAAAGGAAAACCCCGAAGTTTTGCCTCATACCCAGCAAACTGGCCAAGTCTATTTAAAAAGGCTGGAAATTCAGCAAAGCCATACAATGTCTAGAACCTGGCAAAATAATAACTCAATTTAAAATAAAAACAAGATTTCAGAAAATAAAATTATAATACTCATAGCTCTTACAAATAAACTTCTAATTATCCGACTTCCCTTTCTTCTCTTCTCTCATATGCCACCTCTATCATCTCCATACCCTCTTTCTAAGCAACGGAATCTCACCAAACACTTTACTGTAAAAACTGAGATCATTTAGAATTCCCTTTTCTCCTCAACTCTATATTACAAATCACCTCAACAGTGCCCCCTTGATTTCTGATCTAGACTCTGAAGAATAGGTAGCCTTTCTCCTCGTAAACTTCAACCTCTCTACTCATGCCTTTCACCCCATTTGCTCAACTCTTCTCCTCCAGAAGTTTGAGTCCTTAGATCATCTTTCTTTCCCTAATTTCATTTTTTTTCATTACCCCTCTGACTCTAAACTTCTGCTTAAACAGGTCTAGATCTACTCTCATTCTTCAAAACTCTCCATTTGATCCTACCACTATTTCAAGATACTGCTCAATATCTTCCCTCCTTTTCACAACCAAACACTTCCATTTTCTCATCTCAGTCCTTTGCAATTTGGCTTGAAATCTCATCATTCAACTGAAATCGTCTCTTAAGATTACCAATGATGAAACAACTGCTAAATTGCACTGTCTTTTCTTGGTTCTCATCCATATTTACTACTCTGTAGCTTACTGATGTCTGACACTACAGACTACCTTATCCTCCTGGGCACTCTCTCCTTTCTGGGTTTTATACCACTGTTCCCAGCCAGTTTTCCATCTAACTGCTTCTACCCAATCTCTTTTATCTGGATCATCATCCTTCAATCACCCCTTAGGAGTGAGTTTACCCCAGGGCTCTGTCTTGGGTCCTCTTCTCTATATATTCTTCGCCATTCCGCTTGTCTATGCTTCTTTCTGGAATTCCTTCTGTTCTCTTCTCTGTATTTTTAAAAGAATTCCTCAATGACTTCCTTTTCTTTTTATTACTCTATTTCTATCTCCCTGGGCCCTCTTACTTTCCCATCACTAAAAAATAAGAAGAAATATAAAGTTCTTTTTTAAACAAATACAGAAGTCAAGCAAAACAAATCCACATACTGGCTATGTCTAAAAATTGCTCTGCATTTTGAATCCATCACCACTTTCATAAGAGGTAGGGTGGCATGCTTCATCATCAGTCCCCTAGAACTGTACTCATCAGAGATCTCAAGTCTTTCAAAGCTGTTTTTCTTTATACTGTTGTTAAAATGCTGTGAGGAAGGTAGGTGGTACAATAGGTACAGTGCTGGGCCTGGAATAAAGAAGATTCAAATTCAAATTCAACTTCAGACAATTATGAGCTATGTGACCTTAGCTAAGTCACATAACCTCTGCCTCTGTTTCCTCATTTGTGAAATCAGGGTAAGAATAGCATCTATCTCCCAGGGTTGTTGTTATGATCAAATGAGGTAATAATTGTAAAGCATGGCACAGTGCATATAGCACATAGTAAGAGCTATGTAAATGTTAGCTATTATATAAATTATTCTGCTGTTGCTCATTTCACTCTACATCAGTTCATAAAAATATTGCCAAGTTTTCCTGAAACTGTCCCCTTGATCACTTCTTAGAGCACAACAGTTTTCCCTTATGTTCAACACCATAATTTTAGTCATTTATTTCCCCACCCCTACCCCTACCTTCATTCCCCCAATAGATATCCAACCAGTTCAAGTTTAACTGACCTGCCTGCTGTCCCATCTACAATACATTCACACTCCATTCTCTGGGTCTTTGCCTGGAGTGTATTCTCTCCTCACTCTACCTCAGAGAAAACCTATCTCCCCTCAAAGTCCATCTCAAGTGCTAACTTCTATCCTAATTCATCTTCTTAGTTGCTAGTTGTGTTTCACTAAAGATTATTTTGTATATATTTTGTATTTAATTTTCTATGTATATATTGTTTTTATCCAATAGAATATAAGTTCCTTGAGGGGAAGAATTGTTTCATTTTTTTTTTGTATCCCTGGAGCTTAACACAGTATCTAACACATAACAAGAGCTTAATAAATGCTTACTGAATAAATATTTTCTAATATTCATGATGATGCACTGAACCAAAGACTATATGAACTGGGACACAACAGGAAGATCATCTAGTATAACTTCTTGCTTTTACTGATGAGAAAACTTAAATTAAGAGAAATTAAATGATTTGCCCATGATTTGCACTGTGAATTAGTGACAGTACCAGGACTATAATCTTCTGATATCCAATCCAGTGCTATATTACCACCTCGAGTTGTTTAATAATCCTTCATTATTTTCGTGATAATTGTTCTCCCTTTGTATTATTTAAGCCTTTTATACTCTTCCTTTGAGCTATTTTTTTGGGTGGGGAGATGTAAGAAAAAATGGTTTGGCAAGGGTGGGCTAAGGTTCAACTTGGAAAGTGTGGTTTCCGTGCCCTAGATGTGTATAGTTGGAGGACCTAGGTTCAATCTTGTCCCTGCTACTTGAGCAAGTTGTTTCCTCATCTTTAAAATCAGGGTATTGGACTTCATGATGTCGGTGGTTGATTCAGAGCTATATGATCCTATGAATTGCCCGCATATATGCCAAAGATAATGACAGCACCACAGCAATCAACTTCCATTGCTATTAAGCAGAGCACTGCAGCCACCTGAAAGAAAAACGACAGGCCTTCTAGCTTTCTTCAAATATCAACAGACTATCTGTACTTCACTACCCAAGCAGAGGTACTAATTATACTCATAAAAAATTCCAGGATTAATCTACCAAAGTTCAGGATAAGGAAGGAAAATGTTAGGTATAAAATTCAAGACTTTGGTTTTATATGGGCAACAAAAAATTCTGATTTGACTACCCAAAGAACCCTAGCTAGGACGAGGCTTTTTTTCACTATGTCCTAGTCTCTCATAGTTGCTATTCCTGTTACCTTCACTATTTCAGGATCAGTACAATCAAGTTATATTTATTATTTAAATAGTGAAGCCCAAATAGTGAAGTCTGAATCTCAACAGTGCTAAGTTTCAATAACTTCAACAAGCAGAGATGAGTTCTAACAACCATCTCCCAACACAATAATTTATTAAGCACCTAATATTTACAATTCACTGTGCTAGACACTGAAGTCATGAAGTAAAAATAAGGTCGGAAGCCAACTCTCAAAATAGAATAACTTACAAACCTAGTAACTTGCATCACTTAGAACAATCTCGCTATCTGTCTAAACATTAGACTAATTCTGGCCCTCATGATCTCAGAAGTTTCTCCCCCTCTCTCAATATATCCTTTGACACAGCTGCTGAAATAATTTCCTTAAGGAACAGGTCTGACCACGTCATTCCCCTGGCCAAACATCTTTAGTGGCTACCTATTGCCTCCAGAGTAAAAGTACAAAATCCTTAGTTTGGCATTTAAAACCTTCTATAATTTGACTCAAATCTACCTTTCTCCAATTATTTCACAATTCCCTCTTCATGTACCATCCATTCCAGCTAAATTAGACTACTAATTGTCCCCAAATTCAGCAGACCCCCTATGTCTGGAATGCATTCCCTACTAAATGTAGCCTCCCTTCATCTCAAAGCCTTTCCTGATCCTACCAGCTGTTCCTGCTCTATCTCTGAATACAGCCTCCTCAAAAGCTCTTCAGTCAAGGATTGTTTCATTCTGTCTTTGTATGTCGAGCTTCTAGCATACTATTAGACTACACAGTACCTACACATGGTAAATACTTAGATGTTTATTGAGTTAAATTGAATAAAGGAGATTAAATTATAGACAAATAGTATAAAATGAAATACAACACAGAATTAACAAAATGTTAGGAAAACCCCAAACCATTAAGTAAAGTGGGATACAAGTCCAAAGAAGAAACACAATAGACTTTAAGTAGAATTTGGCATGTGAATGAAGTGTTGAGTCAATGGGAAGACTTCAACAGATGGAAATCTGGGATTCTGAAAGTTAAAGGGGCAGCTCTGATCAAACCAAACATGAACCTGGGGAAAAGTAGCAACACTTTACCCTAGCAGGAAAGATAACATAGTTGCAATACTCAAGATTAAGGCTTGCCATCCATATCCCCTCCTAAAATTCTTAGCCTTAGTTAGACATATTCACCTCCTCCACTGAGGCAGGAAAGCTCTGGACATGTTCAGAGAACTCTTTAAGTAGCTCAGTCTGGAGAAGGACAATGTGAAGTAAATGGAAAGATGGGTCCAAATGAGGTTGGGTTGGAAGGTTTTTGAATATAAAGGAACATACACTTTATTGGGGAGTCATGAGAAGATCCTTAGTAGGTTTTGAACACACGGCAAAGAAATTATATAATCAGATCTATATATAAAGATTAGTCTAAAGGACGTAGGAAGGATTGATTGGATAGGATAAAGACTAAAAGTCAGGAATAGGAGCAGTAATTTCCACTCATACTATTACCAAGCATTTACTAAGCACTTATCCTGTGATGTTATGGAAAAGGAAATTGGTCAGAGGATCAGGACTGAATTCCTGTTCTGCCTGTGTGATCTTGGGTAAATTGGTTACCCTCTCTGGGTCTTAAAAAGAAGGGATTTTGCACTGGATTATCTTTAATGTCTTTTCCAGCTCTAAACTCTACGATCTTAAATATTACACTAAAGATATCCTGTAACACAGAGAACACCTACTTTCTGCTATCTGAATGGACAGGTCCAATAAAGAATTAGATAAAATAAATAAGTTAAAAAAGAACATAAACCTTCCAGTAAACATAAAAACTACAGTAGTGCAAATTAATCTTAATCAAGGAAGTTTTCTTGGAAGAAATGGGTTAAGTCAACTGAAAGAAACAAACCAGAGGCAAACATTTGAAAAAGTATAACTCCATCCTGTTAAGTGAGACAGGCAGTTACAATTCTCCAATTCAAGACTTGCCCCAACCCCTTAGTAAATGATTTTACATATTCACCTCCACTTACTTATTCTTTTCTATAAAGTTTTTTGTTTGTTTTGATTTGTTTTTAGGGAGAAGCATCATGGGGGTAAGTGGAAAGAAAGCTGGGTCAGGAATCAGGAAGACTTGAATTCAAGTCCTACCTCTGAACATGGCTGTGTAACTATGGACAAAGAGTCACTCTAACTCAATGTCCCCGGGCAACTCTCTAAAACTATAAATTATAAAGTAGATGATCTGCATTGGTAGACTGAGTTTCCTCACTGGGAGTTCCTTATACTGGTAAGAACACAGGTTCAGTAAAAAAACCCCAGTAACACTAAAACTAAATTCAACTACACAGAAGCAATGTTATTCACTCTAAAATGGGGCCAGATATTCTAGTTTAGAACATCTTTTGGTTTTTTTCCCTTGTAAGAAAATTTACCCTGTGGTTTAATAAAATTAATCAGAAATAGGTTTACTTATTTTAAAAACAAGTGTTAGGAGGGGAAAAGTCCATTAACACAAAACACATCAGTATACTTAAAAGCATATTTCAGATATTGTATGAAGATTTATCTCCTCCACAAAGACTTATACATTGAACTCAAATCAACCACAGATAATACAGTAACGCCCTTAACAACCTAGAGCATTATCTGTTACTTCTACTACTACAGTGGATTTACAACATGCTAATATTGCTTACGTTAGAGAAATATGTCATTATTTAAACTCAAAAAAGAGCATCTACATCATTATTCAAATATAATTTTCCCCAAAACAAAAAATATTTCACTTAATTTAACACTAAGACCTTTAAGAGCTTCACTCTTCTGCTTCAAAGCCTCTGATGACTTCCCCACCATGACAAGGACAAGGATAAAATAAAAAAAGCTCCTTAAAGACCTTCAAAATCTGGCTACTGACATATCTCACATCACTGTCCCCTTCTAGCACTCTCTGTTCCTGATAAACTAGGCTATAAACTAGTTGTTCTGAGAACTCATCATTCCATATTTTGACTATTCACATGTACGAGCTATTCCCCCCATGGCTAGAATGGCCTCTCAGAATCCTTACATCTTTCAAAGCTTATTTCCTCCACAATGTCCTATTTATTGTGGTTTTCTAGTTCTTCAATTTACTTTGTACTTTACTCATTTGTATTAATACTTTATCACGCTCCATCTGACCTATAGTAGAATGTGAGTTCCCTGAAGGCAAAGACTTTCCTTTTTGTCACTTCAACCCCAGAGCCTATCATAATGTCTTCTATTTCTTGAACTGAACAGCATTCTATCCAAAACAGACAGTTATAATGTAGAATCATTAAGGAAAGGTGAAAAGCGAAAAGTTTGTCTTGTTTGCTACTGAATGACATGACAAAAAGGCTGCACAAAGAATAATTTAACAGTTTATCACTTCACTATTTCAACCACTGAAACACACTGCCTTTCTATATTACAGTTGTTCAGTGTCCTTCCAAACCAATCATTCTTTGAAACTGCAAGAGGCAGCAAAGGGTAAACAGAAATGGCAATCTCACAATAATTACTTAGTATATTTGTATACAAATGCTATTTCCCTTTCTGTCTAAATGCATCTGATATGAAAATTACTTCCTCTTCAACTCAGAAAATGTAGCAAGTGGAATAATCTGATGAAATTTCAAAGTATATCTTAACCATAAGGTAATTCATTATATAGATATGAATGATTTTTTTTTCAAATTCTAAGTATCTCCACACACTAGTCTAGGATCCTTACACAGGTCCTTACAAGAGTTATGCTCTAGGAAGCAGCTGGTAGATAGAGGGCTGGGTCTAGACTTAGGAAGATGTGGATCCAAATCAGGTCTCAGATATCCACTTAGCTATGTAATTCTGGGCAAATTGTTTGCTGACATTTCTTGAACTGCAATATGGGGGTGATAATAATATCTATCTAATATCTATCTAACAGGGTAATTTTGTAAAAAGCACCTGGCACATAGCACTATAAAAATGTTTACCTCCTTTGCCTTAAAATTTTCATATGTGATTTCTATTGTTCGAGTGATTATAGTTTTAAATGAACAATTGCTAAGACAAAAATAAAAAATTTAAGTAAACATTTCACACTTGCAAGAACAGAAAATAATGATACAGACAAAAGTCACAAAAAGTCCTTAAATATCATAAGCCACCAACTTCTCCTCCCTAAACTTATCCCTGTGGCCAACCACTTTACCTATGTAAACTCACTGTCAAAATCTCTAAACTAAAATCATGTCATTTGTTAAAATCTATGCTATGCTTCAGATGCCAAATATTATTAAGAAGTTTAATTTTTAAAAGTTGAAGTACCAGTATATGTAGCTGAATCAAAGGATCCAACCTTTAAGCTACAATTCTTGCACGGTATACAAAGGGTCGACTCCTGAGGAGTTAACAATTAATCTGATAACATTCCTGAAATTTTCTAATCCTGATTTCCTGTACAAACAGGTGTAGCCTGGTCTAACATAACTTAATATTATTATGAAGGAAGGCAGCTGCATGATTACTTCTCTCAGTTAAATTTTCCTCCCTTATGCTGTGACTGCTTGGTCCCGGGTCACATAAAACTCTGCAGGTGGTAACAAGTAAGGCAGAGGAGGAACTAAGCCAGCTCTCCAACAAACTCAACCACAGCCCTGCCCCAAGTCACCCGCAGGGAGATGCAGCCCAAGCCGGACAAGGCCTACACCACCACTGTGCAAAACCCTCCCCACCCCCAGAACTGCCAGCAGCCAATGTAATGAATGCTTCCGTCAACAACACACATTTCCCCCTTCCCACAGCACAACTTCTCGCTCCCAACCAGCCATCTGGGGTTGGAGTTAACCGCCGCACCACCACAACCCAAGACTTCAGGCTCAGCCGTTCCCCGTCCCGTCCCGTCCCCCACAACCCCCCTCCGCTTCCCCAGAGCTGAGAAGTAATAGAGACTGAGTTTCCACTGCGCATGGCGGAGAAGCAAACAGCATCCATTCCCCGCCTCCTCCGCCCCCCCCCCCCCCCCCGGCCTTCCAGGGGAAGACAAGCACCGGTAGGGAGGGAGGGAAGGAGGAACCAGGCCCGGGTGAGAATGTAGGAGAAACAAGCCCCATCGGAGGAGCCGCAGCATTTCCTGCTCTAACCAGACCTTTCGATTGGAAACGGAAGGACCCGGGGAACTGCTTGCATTGCAACCCAAAAGCACCCAAGCATTTCTCCGAAAAAGCCCAAAGCCGGGAAGGGGCGGGGGAGAGCGACTGAGCTGGGGGTGGGGGGTGCTTCCTGGCACACCTCATTCATTTCTAAGCATCGGTCTCCCCAAATCTTTCCCATTTTGGATGATGTTTAAAACTGCTCAAGGGGATTAAATGAGAGTCCGGAGAAGAGGAGTCCCGTTTCTGGGGATGGGGAGCCTCCCGGGGAAAAGGAACCCCTCCCCCGCCCGCCCCCAGCGGCCTGAGAGTAAAGTTTGAAGGAGAGGTGAAAGGAGAGGGGGCAGGGGAGCTGGCGAGGGCACGGCCCGGAAAGGTGACACTGCCTCGGCCCCCGGCACCCCCAGCCTCCCTGGCTGGGCCCTGGAGGGGTACAATCAGAGACAGCGCTACCGGGACGACCCTTTCCCTCCCCTCTCCCACTCTTCTACGAAGGCGCGGCGAATTCCGGGAAACTGACCACACATTTCTTGCCAAGGAAGCTGAAGAGCGCCTCGTTCTCTTGCGGGGTGAGGAGCAGCGAGCCCACGTTGGTGACCCTCCTCGGAGGCGGCTGCTGCTGCTGCTGCGGCTGGCTGTTGCTCATGGTGGCGGGGGCCGGCTGGGCCGGGGCCGGGGCCGGAGCCGGAGCCGGGGCCGTGTCTTCCTCGTCCTCCTCCTCCGCCGCGGGGCGGCCGGGTGACTGCGTGGGTCTCCCCCTCGCAGTGACAGGGGCGGGGAGGAGCGGAGTCAGAGCCGCAGCATCTCGCAAGGCTTCTGGGGGAGGAGGGACGAGGAGGAGCCGGCCGCGGGCGGGGGTTAAGGAGGACTTCCCTTCGGGGTTGGTGGGGGAGAAAGGTTGCCAGCTGCCGGTGCTTTGCTGTCCGCGTCCACCGCGACTAGCGACGGCGCTAAACTCTTTACTGCTCCGGCTCTTCCGCGGTAGCAGCAACGGCAACGGCGGCGGTGGCGGCGGCGGTGGGGGCCGCACAATCCAACATGGCAGCGGGGGCGGGCGAGACCACAGGACACGGGAGGCGGGGGTGCGCGCCGGAAATTCGCGGCCGCCGGAGTCAGAGCAACCTTTCTCCTCGTCCCCCCTTCCCCTCGTCCCAGTCCGCCCGCCCAGTCCTGCCCCTCAGGCTCCGCCTCCTCTCCTCCAGGCCCCGCCTCCCCTTCCGCCCGAGGTGGGAGTGTGACCGGTGCTCTCTGCTAGCTCCCGCCGAGCGCAAAGGTGACAACGTGCCCTCGGGGTCTCCTCCTCCGTGAGGTCGACCTGTTGGCCTGTGCATCCCGCGATCTCCCGTGGGGGCCCAGCCACAACTGCTAAAGCTTCTTGTGGACTATAGGATCAGGAGTGGGTGAAGGGAGGAGGGGAATCCCACCTCCCTCCTGCACGCACTCACCTCTCCCCGTGCCCGAACCTCCCAGCAGGCCTTGGCTTCGCCCCCAGGAAATGGGGCTTGTTCGGGGGCTATCAGATTGAACGCGCGCCCGCCTCGCCCCCTAAACACCCAGCCCCCCACCCAAGCAACGTTGCCCGAAACTGCAGGTGTTCGAGCTTTTCTCCAACTTTGTCCCAACTTCCGAGGGAGCAGAGGAGTCCACCAGCAGGCCGCTTTCGGCACTGGGGAATTGCGTGAAAGCGCCCGGCCTTCCTGCCCGGGCTAGCCTGGAGGGTGGCCTTAGTGCAGCTGCACGGACCTTCGCCGTGAGCCCTAGAAAGGATTCCTCCTTCTCGAAGGCAGACTCGCCTCTCTCGTCCCATGGAAGAGAGGTCGAAGGCTTTGTTTTTATTTAGTTCACTTAAGCAGACTCGTTTGTGGGATGTTACCTGTAACACCCTTACAGTTTATATACGGCGTCAGTGACTGTGTCTGCCACATAGTAGGCACTTAAATGTTGGTTGAATTAATGAAGAAATAGTTGCCGAATGCTTTGTAATAAACCTCAACAATTTTTTTAAAAATTGATATTCCTTATTTTTGTGCAATGCTGAATGCTGATATACCTGAAGTATGTGTTTGGGTCATGTCAATAAGTCAATTTATGAAATTGCTAAGTGCCAGGCACTGCTCTAGACATAAACGATGTAAGGTTAAAAAACAAAAACAAAAAAACCAATCCTTGCTCTGAAAGAACGAATTCTATTGAGGGACACGACATGCAAACAACTATACATCAGAGGTGGATATGGGGTAGGTGAATTGGAGATAATCACTGAGGGAAAGCAGTAGCATTAAGGAAGAGTGGGAAAAGCTTCTGAGATGGTAGCACTAGCTAGGACTTGAAGGCAGTCGGATATGAGAAAGAATTTTTTAGTTGTGGGGGACACAGTAAAATGCATGAAATTGGAATGTCCTACATGTATGAGAAACAGCAAGGTAGTCAAAGTCACTAGATCTGAGAATATGGTGAGGGGAGTAAGGTGTAAGAAGATTGGAAAATTAGGAAGGGGACAAGTTAGAGCTTTAAAAGCCAAATAGGATTTTATATTTGAACCTGGAGGAAATAGGGAGCCATTGGAATTTATTGAATAGGGGGTGTGAAGTGGTTAGACTTACTATGGTTTAAGAAGACTTAGCTGAGTAGAGGATAGACTGGCATGGGGGGAGACTTGAGGCAGGTAGACAAACCAGAAGTTTCAATAAATAAAATAGTCTTAGAATATAATAAGGAGCTATTACGTATGTAAGTACTGAGGTTGATTCATTGCTGCCTTGTGGCATCCATTATAAATCTTTGTATGTTTATGTGTATTTAGTGTACCCCCCCATTACCAAATACAGTGCCTGGATTATAGTACATTCTTAATAAATAATTATTGATTGATTGTTATATCTCCATTGCCCTAGCACTCCATCACTTAAAATTCTGATTCCTCCAAGAGACAGCTAGATAATACATGGGATATAGCTCTAGCTAGCTCCAGTCAGGAAGACCTGAGTTCAGGTAATTAACTATGTGGTACTGGGCAAGTCAAAATCTCTGCCAGTCTCTTCATCTGTAAAATGGGGATAATAATAGCACTTACCTTATGGTGTTGTTGTGTGGATAAAATTAAGTGATATTTGTAAAGTATGTTGCATACTTAAAGCTCTATAAAAAAAGCTAGCTGTTATTTTGCACTGATAGTGAGAATGGGCACATGAAATTATGAGTAGCACAGATAAACTATTACCCATTTTCAGGACGGGCTATTTTAGCTGCTCATAGTAAAACAAATACAGCTTAAACCTCCATCAGTTTATCCTCTACCAACAGATCAGGAATCATATATGAAATAGCAAAACTTTTGTTTGGCACAAAATAGCAAAGTCAATAACTAGGAAAAATTCACCTTTATATAAAGAGGTAGAGTCTCCTGCAGATTGTCATACTGTAAGAAGTCAGTAATGTAAGAGGTCACACTTTCCTCTAACCACCTCTGGCCTCACCTACTCCCAACAACTCCTGATCTTTGATCTTTGGATTATATCACAGCAGGTAGCTAGCTCCCTGTGGTAGGAGCCACATCTGCTCCAAGTAGGCTAAGCTATTAAATTTCCCCTAAAGAGCAATGAAAGTATTTTCGAGATTTAATGATCTTGAAGACTAATGCTTGAATCTTTGAGAGAGTTTCCTAATAACCTATGTTAAAAAGCCCAGTAAAGGTGGAGGATCCTTAGGTGTATATTATGGTGGCAAATGGGAAAGCAAGGGAGCTGCATCTAAATATATCAGTGTTGTAACCATCCTGACTACCCTTTCAATGCTATTAAGTAAACTCATTTTTGTTAAATGTTATATGGTCTACAAGTGTCTCATATTCCAGTCTTGAACTGGAACCTCTAGACAGGCTTGAGCAAAGCCTAGTCCATTTCCCAAAAACCATCTGTATTTCCCTGATACGGGCTACACCTCACTGCTATTCCACTATACTTTAATAGCTATGCATCCTCTCTTTTTCCAAAGCTACCCAGAAGAGCTGCTGTTGTCATCTATTGGAGTATACTGGTAAATTTTTTAACAATAGTTCTCAAAAAAAAAAGTATAACATACTTTTAAAATTTAATTTGTATTATTAACATTTTCTTAAATTTTGGGCAATGAATCAAGTCCTGATTTATAGTATTTGTTAATTTCTAAGGCTCCCCCTATCCCCTTAAATACCCAACCAGGAATCTCGTGAGCATTTTCTGCTATCTCCAGCACGCCCCTGTTTTGCTCTGTTTCTCTGAGCTGCTCCAGCCATGGATTTCTAAGGCTTCTTCTTCAAATAGAGTGATATAACTTTCTCTTGTGAAACTACTCAAGCCTCGAGCTAATCAACACATTTCAGATCTTTTGTTAGTCAGGACCACATCTACACCTAGTCAATCTGGAGGCAAAATCCTTCATCTCAAGATGTTTCTTTTCTAACCAACTCACACTATCCTAAGGAATTTCTCAGGCTATTTATTGATACCTTTGATAATTGGGTCAGGAATAGACAATGTCCTTCAATTCCTACTGTCTAGTAAGAGAGCTATGAAAACTGCCCAGAAGTTTTGATTAAGCCTTAAGTAAGCACTTAACATATTATAACCTTCACCTTAATGATTTCATTAAGTCAACAACTACATTACATTATATTAGATAGTTATTAAATTAAAAATCCCTCATCTAAAAAGGCTCTATCTGATAACTGTTGGTCAACTACAGCTCAATACGCTTTAAAAGAGAATTTTTAAAACGCAGAGTTGAAGTGTTTTGATCATGTTAACTATACACAATAAATCTAAAGAGAAAAATTAAATCTTTCTCTAAATTTTCACATAAGAAGCAGAAAATTTCATAAATGACAGTTCAAAATCAAGTGATAGTTTGGAAAAGCATTCATTAAAAATTTTGTTTTACGTTAGCACAAACTGAATGCACTGTGCAAGACCTCTAGGAGGCAAAGAAATATAAAACAGAACCCTGCTTTTAAGGACCTTGCTAGGAAATATGGTTGCAAATTGAACCTATGAACTATTATATATGGGAAGTAAAGTACATGAAAATCTGCTTGAGTTAAGGTTCTGAAATATTTGAGAGGGGAGATTTTGCCTTTTAGAAGGAAGGAAGAAGGTTTTTATTGGAGGAGTTGGTAGCTGGAAAGAACCCACCCAAACCACCGTTGCTATGTTTCTCTATTGACTTTCTTCTTTCAAGGCCCAACTCAAGTACCACTTCTTCCATAAATGTGAAATAGTTCAACAGTAGGGCATGGGAATGGAAGGTGAGAGGGAGGGATGGGAGTTCATTTCAGGGATGTGATTGTAAGGCAGAAATGAGAGGGCAAGATGAGAACAGAGATGTATAATAGTCTGGCTTAGCTAGAACATAGAATAGGTGAAAGGTAATAGAATGACATTAGATTGCAAAGGTAAATTTCACCCAAAACATTGAGGTCTTTGACTGCCAGGCGCTGAGATTTTCTTTATTCATTAAGCAGTAGAGACCCTAAAGTTTTAAAGTAGGCACAATCAGTGCTTTGGGAAGGTTATTTGGTCAGTACCATGAGAGATTGTTTGGAGATTGAAGAAGCACAAGGCTGATTAGGAGGCTATTTTAATAGTTCAGGTGAACGGTTGATGATGAGACCCAGAATAAGGCTCATATTGCCTTTGGAATTGAGAGGAGTCAAATGTGGGAGATATTGTAGATGTAGGGATTCTTAGCTTTTTTTTTTTTTGTCACGAACCCCTTTGGCAGTCTGTTGAAACCTATAGATCTCTTCTCAGAATAATACTTCAAAATGTATAAATTAAAGTGAAAAGAAAGTCAATTATATTAAAATACAATTAGCAAAATATTTTTAAAAACCAAGTTAACAGACCCTAGATTAAGAATCCATGCTGTAGAGCTAGATTTGATAGGACTTGGCAACTGGTTGCGTGTGTTAGGAGAAAGAGGAAAAAGTCAAAGCAGTAGGGCAGTATTTCATAATGCAATTAAATCTAGAGGCAGTGACAGAGAACAGAATTTTGGAACTGGAGAAAGATCTTTGAGACCCAATTCATCCCTTCCTCCCGAGAATAGTGGCATCCATTAGAGATTATGTAATTTGTCTAAGGTTACATTGTGAATTAGTGGCAGAATCAGTGCTACCCAGGACTCCTCCCACAACTACTACCTTTGCCTCTTGGATAACTGAGCTAGCAAAATAAACTCAAAGGCTTTTGCCTCATTACAAAATTGGGGTTTCTATATGTTGACAGCACACATATGGACATCAGAAAGCTTTGTAAATTTTTAGGAAAGGATAAGTTAATTAATTTAAATTCCTTGCATTTTTAAAAACTTGTCCTCCCCTTGTTGTCCATTCTAATGCTTGCTTGAGTAACAGTAACAACTCTTCTTTTACTGAGTGATACACAGATTGATTCAGAATTACATTTTCTTTAGTACCAATTAATAGTGCTTTGCACAGAATAGGCAATAAATAAGCAATTTTTGAATAGATGAGTGCATGAATGAGTCACTTGGCCCTCTAAGCCTGATAATATTACTAAATAGATTTCAGTTTTTGTTTTATCTAGCCTGGGCCCTGGGTTCTAAGTTACATCCCAGCTGGTTCTATGCTATGTTGCTTCACAGGATCTCCAAAAAGTTTTTATCTTTCATTTATGTGCTTTCTTCTCCTATTAAAATATAAGCTTCTGGAGGGCAGGGCCTATCTTGCTCTCTCATGTTTGAATCCCCAACACTCAATATTCCTGGCACAGAGTAAATGCTTGCTTAATACTCTATCTATCTCTCTATCTCTCTATCTATCTCTCTCTCTATCTATCTATCTATCTATCTATCTATCTATCTATCTGCCTATCCATTTCATCCACCAACTTTATAATACTTCCTTAGTCGGAATTTTAGATTAGCCTTCGTCTTCTAACATGCTAGAATAACAAAGTATAATTCCTATTGTGATTTAGAAAACAAATTATAATGAAATCACAGGATGTGATACCTAATCCTCAACCTTTGGCGATTCATGAACCACTTGCTTCTTCAATCAGGGTTTAAAGGCCTGGGTTCATGACAGTGAGGATTCATTCTGTGCATACAGAAGGGTGTACGGAAGCAGAGAGAGGTAGAGAGAGAGAAAGAAAGAGACAGAGATAGAGAGAAACAGAGAGAGAGAGACAGACAGAGACAGAGAGACAGACAGAGAGGATTTATTTCATTCTTAGAGATAATCTGAAAATGAGAATTTCACATCTTCATTTATCAATCTGTATCACAGGTTCTTTGCTTTTATACTTTTAGGGAGTTCATACCATCTGAGCTTTTAGTTCTTTCTTCTTTAGAAATGGAGAATGTTTAACTATGTTTCCTAAAATAGCCCTTCATTCGTTTAAAGTCAGTCGTCATCCCTTAAGCATTTTTTTCTGAACAATTCCTAAAGGTTTTTCACCCTTATTTGAAAAACTAAGGTATGTTAGGCTAAGTTCAGTGTTTTGGTTTTTTTTTCTGCCCAACTCTTCAAACATTTTTTTTTCTCTCTTCTGGACCTTTTCCAATTCAATGATCTTAAATGGGATGAAACACTCTAATTAAAGTCTGACCAATGTGTATACGCTGAAATTATAACTTCTTGGTTCTTATGTATCTTACTCCTATTATGGGGTATTGCTGAACATGAACATAATAATACTTTGGTGTCTTAATATTCATGCAGGATTTAGGATTTAACATTTTATTCTGAGACAAATCACTATTATTTTTATTTGTTTGGAAAACTTTTAGCAGGTCTTTTTATTTTTTCTTCCTAGTATACTCTCCATTTGGCAAAAGACAAGAAAGCTTTCTCTCTGTTTTCTTTGGCAAGAGATTTTCTTATCTCACCGTTCTTTTCACCCAGTTAGAGGGATTGGATTGAATCCAGGAAATGAAAGGAGTTTTGTTTCCTTCCAAATGAATGTCTCAGACCTTGTAAGGTAGGTTAAGGAGACTGTAGAGATTTTGTTTTCATAAATATATAGTTTAAATGCATAAAGCAACAATTAAAAACCCTTCAAGCATGCCTCTGGCTTAGAAGAGCAGGTTCTTCTTTCAGGTACATTTCCTCCTTTCTTGGTTTTAATAACAGCTTATTGATAAAAACTCTGTGGTAATCCTTTATTTTATTTATTTATTTTTTAGCTCACTCTCACATCATTAGTGGAAAATGTGAAGGGAAACTTCTGCCTTGCATAGAATATTTTATTTGTGCATTTGGAGATAAATGCATATTTTCAGATGCTGTTTCCTGCTGTTATCACTGTACTTTGAAATTTTCTGTTGTCTCAACCCTGTTGTTCATCTTTTTTTCTTACAAAAGAGTCTTTGTTTATATCCTGTTACAAGTCCCCTGAAACACTCTGTTCCCCTTGCTAATGTTTAGTACAGTACTTTAAATGTAGTGACAGCCTTCAGCGTGGGGGAGTGTAAAGTAGGCCAGCTGCCCAGAGGGCACTGTCAACCACCCCTGCTGCCATAATTACTAGTATTGATTGATTTGGTGTTAGACTCCATGTATAAGGAGTCCCCAAACCCACAGAATCATAGGGTTTCATGCACAAAACAGGAGGAAGGCTAGTTCATCTATGCAGTTTAAAGTTCTTGTAGGTTATAAAAGTTTTTGCTGTACTCTTTATTAGAACAGTCTTTGTGTACACATTACAAATAGTAGCAATTAAAAGAATTTGTCCTAGTACTCCTAGGGCATATATTGAATTCTTTCATTCTTCATCAGCAAAAATCTTGACAAACAACCCACTAGCTATTTGTCTCTTCTTTGAATTGCTTAGTGGTGGTGAGAAAGGAAGCTGCCTATTTGGGGCTTTTCCTTTTAGACATATATGGTTTCTGACTATGTAACCTTCTACAAATTACTTCTCTCAGCCTTAGTTTCTTAATATGATCATTCAACAAACATTTATTAATAGTCTTGTATTCTGGCCTTTTAGAGCTTTCAGTCACATAGAGTGATAAAACACAAACACAGATATCTATAATGTAAAAAATTATACATAATAAGTACATTAGAGTTACAAAGCAAAATAAAAGGTCCAAAGGAAGAGAGGGACCGCAGGAGTCTTCATGTAAGTGGGAGCATTGAGTTGAGCTTTAAAGGATGGGTAGGAATTCAACAGGCAAAGAGGAGGGAGGTTAAGACATAACAGGCATATAGAACAATATGAGCAAACACATCTCTTTGAAGATGATATGGTATAATTTTGCATATGTGTGTGTATGTGCATATTTTAGCCTGTGATTTCACCAATGTGAGGGTATACTTGATTTAGAAATATCTTCCATAATGAAGATTAGCAATAGGTCTGTGGTGTAATGTCTTAGAGACTTACGTGGGGCATTGGGAGGTTAGGTGATTTCCCTGATCACACAGGGTCTGTTGACAGAAATTAATCCAGTTTATTTAGAGTATACAGAGGCTAACAACATGAGGTTGGTAATGTTGGATGGTTATGGAGGGCTTTGAATTTCAGGCAGAGAAAGGAAGAAAGGAAATATTTATTAAGTACCTACTATGACCCATGAACTGTGCAAAGTGCTTTACAACTATTATCTCATTTAATCTCACAACAACCCTGTGAGGTAAGTGCTATTATACCCCTATCTTACAAGTGAGGCAAAGTTTAAGTGACTTGTCCAGGATCATACAGCTAGTTCCTGACTCCAGGTCCATCACCCTATCCACTGTACTACCTAGCTGTCTCCTTAAGAGGAGTTTGAATTTTACTTGGAAAAGAATAGGAAACCGCTGAAGATCTTTGAACAGAGGAGTGATAGGACCACATCTATGCATTAGTAAGATAATTCTGGCAACTACACAGAAGATGGAATGGAAAGGGGAGAAATCTGTTAGGAAATGATTTCAATAGTATAGGCAGGTGACAATGATGACCCTTATAAGAGTGTGGAGAAAGGGTTGGATATAAAGGACATTGCAGAGGTGGAATCAACAAGACTTGATAACTGATTAGAAGTGGGAGAGAAGCAAAAGTCAAAAGTAATTGAAAGTTTTAAATATGTGTGACAGGGTAGGTGGTCAAGCCGGGAACAGTGGCATGTGACAAATCACTTAACCTTCTAGAGTTTCAGTGTCTTGATCTATCTACCTCACGGGGATGTTTTGAGCAAAGATGGATGTTGCTTGGGTCCTTGCAAAAGGATGCTGCAAATCTTAAAGCGCTATATAAATGCAAGTTATTAAGTCAGGAAGAAGGCCAAGTATACATCAAAGAAGAATAAGTTGGGCTTAAGTTGCTGTTCAAGGTGTGGGAGGAGGCATATGCAAATATAGATGTACTGTAGGCAGCAGAGATAATGGATGTCTGGAGCTTATATAACTTGACTACCACTCATCTCTGTATTTGTCAGGATTACTAGGTTCAATTTGGGGTATGTATGTCAGATAATATTTGTCATTTGGCTCAAGTCTCCATCTTACCTCAGCTGGAAACTTCTAAGTGATAAACTCACTTTGTATCAGGTTAGTACACAAGATAAAGAACTTGCATTATAATAGCAAAGCATTTAACAGGAACCAAACACAATAAAAGGGACCAAACAAAATAAATGTCAGCATAAATGCTCTGGGAATTAGAACGTCATCTTTGGTGAATATTTAGGGAAACAAAATCTAAGACATTGGTATGGTGAGAATATGGCTAGTCCCTCCTTGAGTTTTTCTCTCAAAATCTTAACCTTGATAAGAGTAGGTACTGTCAGAGAAGCCACACCACACAAAACACTCTCCTCGTAACACTTTAGCTACTGTAGAATGTGGTTCTTGCTTGGAAAGAACTACGTATGCTGGGTGAAGTGGTCTATCACCACTAAGATGTTGCTTATCTTTTTTTTTTCCTTTCCAGAGACAATTTTGTCTTGGTCCAAATGTCCAAAATCACACTGGAATCCTTTTGTGGTCATGGTAGGTCTTGCATAGCATCAACTACTTTCTTATACCTTGTGTAGAATCAGTAATAGTCCACCAGCATAATACTCTGCAGCAAACTCCTAAATTTAAAGAATCCTGCCCTCTTCTTTAGCGGTATCATTTTTTGTAGATCTTCATTCTTCAGTTGTTTGCCACCAAACATCGAAGAGTAAAGACGATACTATAACATTTACTTCTAGCAAGGACACACTCTCTAGAGGAAGTTCCAGACCAGGGGTGGGGAACCTGTGGTCTTGAGGCCACATGTGGCCTTCTAGATCCTTAAGGATTTGTTCTGTAAAATTTGGATTCAGTCAAAAGGCTGTACTTATGCATCTGGAAGGCCTGACTTCTTCCTTGTCATAAATCAGCTTTGCCCTTTCCGTAAGAATCACCAAGGTTTCTCATATGTGGAGCCAATAGGATGGGTTATCTGCATCCACTTTGGTTTTTCATGGTAAATAATACATAGTTAGCAAGCACTGTCACCTACCATATACACTAGATTTCTTTGGTTGGCAACATCCAATTTAGTGCTTGTCAAAATATTACTAAGTGAATTAATGTCCTTCTGTGCTTGATACTGTGCTCATGGTCTCCAAATATATCAATGACAAACCATTTCAAAGCCAAGAGCTTCAATTAGTTAATGAGATGATGAGTCTCATTGTTTCTCCTCATGTACAATAGGGGTCTGATAGCCTTAACTCCTATAGAGTAAAAATTGCTACAATTTCCTTATGCTGTTATTGGCATATAACACAAAAACCTTGTTTGTATCTGCAAAAGACATACGTACGCAGGAGGCAGCGATCCAAGCTAGCTTTTGAAAACCTCCACACATTTCTTATCCCAACCATGTTGAAACAATTCCGGAAGCTTCAGATCAGATTAATCATTTTTGACCTTCTGTTTTGGGGTGAAATTGAGAAACTTTATGGCCATTAAATTATTTTTCACGAATTCCCAATAGTAACCACTGAACCCCAGAAACACCTTCTGCTCTAGATAATTCATTAGACATAGAAGCCATAAGGAGCTTCTTTCCTCTCAAGGTCAGTACTCATTCCCTCCTGAGATCCTACATGACAACTATTTAACGGAGGCTTTAAACAGATGATACTTAAACCCTGACAACTTTAGTTACTTGTGGACAATTGAATAATTTTGGTGGTATTGCTTTATTATTTTCTACCATATTTCCAAATACATTGAGATCATTTATATATAACAACACTTCCACATAATCTTCATCACCAATTATTCTATTTTTACTATTATCAATGAAAAAAATGACATAGGTTCCAGAAAGTCCTTTCTGGCATATATTCCAATGAGTACAATACCAGTGGATAGATGAAGGCCATCTTTTCCTAGTTCTGTTATAGGGATCTGATAGTAGCCACTTCAGAAGTCTAATACTGAATCAATCAGCTCCTGCCTCTGATGCTTATTGCCTGCATGTTCTTGGACAAGTCTTGTAACTTCCCTGAACCTTACTTTTCCCATCTGCAAAATTAGGGAGTTGGACTTAATGTCTTGAGATGCCTTCCATATGCTAGAGATCTTCTAGTGTCAATATCTTTAGTCCCTGCACTTGGAGTGAATCCTCTCATTTCTGCTTCTCCCCTTATCTGCCTGATACCTGCCTGAAGTAAAACTAGATGGTAAATAATTTTATATGGGGGATATTACATGAGGAATTCCTGCTAGAACGGGTCATTAGACAAAAAAGACTTCTAATATCTCTTCTTACTCTAGCATGTTATAATTATAATTTTCTCTAAAATTAGAAAAATGTATGTTGTTAACCAATAAGATATATGTCAACAATATGTCATTGCTTTGCAAACTTGATTGTTCTTTCTGTGGCCATACTACCACCATTCTGGTGCCATGACCAATGTGGAGAGATAGGGCTTCTCCTTCTTTGAAAATTAGCAGCAGTTGCAAATTTCCTTCACAGTTATGAGGTGATGGCCTGCCAGCATGTGACTTACACCACCACTCTCTGTGCATAAAGGAAAGGAGCTAAAACCTGATATGTTACATCACTTTCAAAAGTTTACTGACTCTTGCTCTAAAAACGTCCTTAGCTCTCCCCAGCTCTGTTCTTTTCCTTCCTCCTCTTCCCCTTCTTTCCCCTAGAAAACAGTGTGCTTTATCCCTTTATGATATCCAGATCCAGGGATTCACAGTGTACATCTGTGTGTTAAAGGCAATTTTATTTCACTGTCAGTTTAAGAGACCTGAAAGCAGGAGGAAAGATGTTGAGAAGTAATCAGAGAAGCAGCATCCCATGACTCCAGCTTTTTCTGATTACCATAGCTCCAGCCTCTAAGTACAGACCTACTATGAAGTGATAGCATCAGCACCATGCTCAGAGAAGGCACTTAATAAATGCTTGTTGGTTTGAAATTGATTGGACTGGATAAAGGGGCATAAAGGGCATAAAAACCTTGAACATTTTACAAGCTAAACAGTGATTTCCACTTCTCTTTTCTCTGCCTCCTAGTCTGAGGCAAGGAAATCCCTTCTGGGTTTCCACAACAATTTGGGCCATATGTCCATTATGGTGTTGAATTTTTAAAGACCCTGAAGGAAACATGGCAGTTTCCAGTAGACTTAGTCTGAATAGACCACTGCTGTCAGAAAGCTCTGTCTCAGTTATTATTATTATTTAGTTAGACCTTACCTGCTTTTGTTTCCTCATCAATTAAAATTCAATAAACACCTACCAAGTCCTTATCATGGGACCCAGACAGTACTAGGTAACGGGAATACCAAGACCAAAAAGAAAAAAGGAAAACAAAATAGCCCTTGCTTTCAAGGATCTCAGCTAGGGCTGGTTGGGGCAAGGGCCCTGGAGGCAAAAGGTAAAACAAATACAAAATAATTTTAGATAAGGAAATCAGGAAAGTCCTCGTGAATTGTTTTGTGACTCAGATCTCTTGATTTTCTGGTCTAAATTTCCTGCTCACCTCTTGGCTCTCGTTTGATTTTTTTTTTCCTTGGTTCCACTCATTTAGTGCCACAACTCCCATAACTGCAGGCCCCAAAGAACCTAACACTTGCCCCAAACAATGGTTCTGATTATCCCGATAAATGTTCCTGTCTGCCATTCCAGAATTGATTTCTGTATTCAGTCGTTCAGAAGCATGTAGGAAGTGTTTATTATGTGTAGAGTGCTCTGCTGACCACTGCAAGGGAAACAAACATAATTAAGATTTTGTCTCTGTCCTCTCTGAGTCTGACATTTAACAGGGGGCTATAACATCAAATAGAGGGATGTAACACATACATAAATATGCAATTTGTTTAGTAATTTCCAACTAATGTGGCCAACACTTTTGACCCCATATGGGGTTTTCTTAGCAAAGATATTGGAGTGATTTGCCATGTCCTTCTCCAGCTCATTTTACAGATGAGGAAATTAAGGGTGACTTGCCCAGGGTCACACAGCCAGCAAGTATTTGGGGCTGGATTTGAACTCACAAAGATGAGTCTTCTTGACTTCAGACCCAGCACTCCATCCACTGCAACACCTAGTTGCCCTCAAATATGAAATACTGTATGATGAATATTCAATAACTAGGCCCTAGCCATAGTGTAATATAGGATATAATAAAAACATAAGAGTAATAAAAAGCTTTCAAACTCTCAGAATTTTAGAATTCAGTGATATCTGGTTTAACATATATGCAAAAAGAATTCCTACTAAGACATGCTTAAAGACTTCCAGTTAGAGGAACTCCTCACTTCCCAATACAACCTTTTCTACTTTTGGGTAGTCTAATTGCTAAACAGTTTTTCCTTATAGCAAGCTTAAATCTGACTCTTTGTGACTCCTATGCATTGCTCTGCTTCAGAGGAAGAAAAGTTCCTTTCCTACTTTTGGAGATTGGGATGGGGGAGGGAAACAGTGATAGTCTATGAAGGAAATTTTATTTTAGCTGATTCTTAAAGGAAGGATAGAGATGGTAACAGGATATGGGAGGGAAAGTGTGATAAAGAGATGCAAACAATCTACTCATCTTCCCTGTTTGAACCTTAGAAATCCTCTGGGAGGGGCAGCTAGGTGGCACAGTGAAGAGGGGACTGGTCCTGGAGTCAGGAGGATCTGAGTTCAAATCTAGCCTCAGACACTTGACACACTTACTAGCTGTGTGATCTTGGGCAAGTCACTTAACCCCAATTGCCCTGTCTTCCCCCCTCCAAAAAGAAAAAAAAAAAAAAGAAATCCTCTGGACCCCAAGAATCTTTGCAACCAAATTTACCTTGTTAGGTACCAGAATTTCATTTTTAAATACTACATCCCTAATGATTAAACCACTCAAAAAAAAAAAAGATTAAGCTACTCCATTTTGATTTCATATGACCTCTTTGTTGCTTCCTAAGCAGGACATTTACTCCAAAAATGATCCCAAGCCTCTGGCAGACCATGGCTACATGGATATTGTTGCTGTCTCTACTTAACTTCTTCCATTGGCACCACAGACTGAATGACTCGGGTCACCTGGACACTGTAGCCTTCTTTGGGGGAAGCTTTGCATGTATTCTGTCCTGTTTGAGTTCCCTAGGCCAAGTGATACGATATAGTAATATTATTTGTGCCACATGCCACAAGCTACAGAAAGCAATAAGGGGGAGAGAAGAAATGCCACCTTCCTATTCCTTTTATAATCACCATAGGTGATAGCCATGGACACTTACCTACTTTTTCTGTATAATTCAGTTTGTTCGTGTAGCCAGGCTTTGTTTTGTTTCATCTTTTGCTGCCGCACAGGTAGCAACTCCATGGAAGAGTGTGTGGGTACGTGCTATAAGGTGAGAGCAATATTTCTATGGAGCTCTCAGGGACAAACACACCCAAAGCCATTTCTTAGCCTGTTATTACTGCCTTATCTTATTACATCTCTTTCTCTCCACCTACATCTTAAGTTATTCAAGGAGTATGTTCTAAAATTTCCTTACAAATTACAAAAAAAAAATGCAAAATCTCTCTCATTGATTAATTAGCCCTAAACCTACAACTCATTTTATGATATGGGGAAAATCTCTTTTCCCATAAGCTTCCTCTCCTCTAATAATCTCAAACTCTGGCCTTGTTGACTTAGTGAATTATCAGCGTTACTAGCTATATAATTTATTAGTGGTAAAATATAATGCAGAGATATCTGTATATTTGTATATGTGTTGTACGTACACACATATAAATATTTCAACAATATATTGGTTCTGAGGTCACTACCAGTCACTTTAATCAATGGCAGCAACTGCTGACTTCTCCAAATCACAGAAAACATAGTTTCATAACAATTGGGTTTTCTCAGGATGACAGTTCAATCTCTTCTCAGGATGTCTCCTCCACAGAATGAGAGTTAAACTTAGTTTTTTCAGAATGTCTCTGCAGTCTCGTTCAAAGATGACAGTTAATTCTTTAAGTTTATCACAGACACTTCCTTCAGTAGTAATTAGCTGTCCAAGTGTTCTCAACAAAAAAATTTAAAAATTTGTTACTTCTCTCATATAGTCTCCTTCAAAGATGACTGTTTTTTCACAAACTGTTGGCTCCATGATAGTTAACTCACTCTGATTCCTTGAAACTCTCTTCAAGACAGCAGTTAACTGGCAGCCCCCAAGATTCTATTCCTTCTCTTTTAAAGGTGTAGCAACAATATCAAAGTCTCTGTGAAAGGGGTTATTGTAGATGAGATTATGTTTGTTTACATTCTTTTTTGGAAATCTTTTTCAGTCTTCTTTCCCCTTTCTTGCCTTGCTTTACTTTACACGGTTGAGGCATTTTAAAAGGCTAAATGTATTTATTTATATATTTGTTTATAAGATTTAAATATATTTCTACACATGTCTATAAAATGACATTTTGAACACTTATTTACTTATTTATTTTGCTTTTTGGAGGGGGAAAGGTAGGGCAATTGGGGTTAAGTGACTTGCCCAAGATCACATGGCTAGTCTTTGTGGTAAGTGTCTGAAGCCAGATTTGAACTCAGGTTGTCCTGACTCCAGGGCCGGGGTGCTCTATTCACTGTACCACCTAGCCACCCCAATTTTGAACGTATTTTAAAAGCAGAATAGATACTTCGTATTTTTTCTACCACATTGATTTTTCATCACTTTAATTAAGAATTTTTTCCTTCCTTAAAGTTATAAAAAATGAATATTGTTAATATTCAGTGGGATATCTGTAAAGATTCAGAATTGTACTATCATATCTATAAAACTTCAGAACTGGGATGGAGCCAAGATGGCGGCATAGAAGCAGGAAAACTCCATGAGCTCCCCCCATAACCACCTCAAATACCTATAAATTATGATTCTAAACAAATTTTTGAGCTACAGAACCCGCAGAGTGACAGAGAGAAACAAATCTCCCACTGAAGGCAGCCCAGCAGGCCTACAGGAAGGGTCCATTGCAGCATGCTGGGAGCCAAGCCCAGCCTTATGTGAGCCCAAGGTTTTAGCCCCAGGGTGGTCCTGATGAGCAGTGGCTGGATCAGACTTGGGGAGAGTGGATCACCAGCAGCTGTAGCAGTTTCCAGAATTATCAACCCATAAATGCCAAACACAAAGTAAAAGGTCAGTGTGGAACTTTCTTGGCACTGGGGAGGGGGGGGGGGGGAAGAGCATGGTTCAGCCCCTGTATCCAGGGCAAGAAGTGGAGGAGGCACTGTGGCTTTGCAGCTGCCTCCATGTGGCTCCTTCAAGAGCTCCTGGCCTGCAGATCATAGGAGGACCAAGCAACCATTCAGAGGGTAATTGTTCTTGCTTTAATCTGCTTGGATCTGGATTGCTATCTTGGGTGGAAGTCCTGGGGTATGTGACCAGTGAGCCAGAGCTTGTGGGGGCTGCAGAGAGGGCACCCAACTAATAGCTCCGGCAGCTGTGAAAACCCCAGCAATTTGGGACAAAGCTCTCCTTTCTGGAAGCAGAGTTCTACTGTGGCAAAGAGCTCAAAAGTCAAGTATTTGAGTGGCAACATGAACAAGCAAAGGAAGCAAAGCAAGCACAGCAATCAAACCTTAGATTCCTTTTTTGGGGACAAAAAGGATCAAAGCATGGAACGGGAGAAGACAACACAGTTAGAACTCCTTTACCAAAAGCTTGCAAGAAAAATATGAATTGGTTACAGGCCATGAAGGAGCTCAAGAAGGATTCTGAAAATCAAGTAAGGGAAGTGGAGGAAAAACTGGGAAGAGAAATGAGAATGATGCAAGAAAATCATGAAAAGAGAGTCAACAACCTGACTAAAGAAAATAACACCTTAAAAAATAGACTAACTCAAGTGGCAAAAGAGGCCCAAAAAGCCAATGAAGAGAAGAATGCCTTAAAAAATCATATTGGCCAGATGGAAAAGGAATTTCAAAAGCTCACTGAAGAGGATAATTCCTTGAAAATTAGACTGGAGCAAATGGAAGCTAATGACTTTATGAGAAATCAAGATACTATAAAACAGATCCAAACATATGAAAAAATAGAAGGCTATGCAAACTATCTCATTGGAAAAACCACTGACCTAGAAAATAGATTCAGGAGAAATAATTTAAAAATTATTGGGCTACCTGAAAGCCATGATCAAACAAAGAACCTAGAAATCATCCTTCAAGAAATTCTCAAAGAAAATTGCCCTGATATTTTAGAACCAGAGGGCAAAATAGAAATGGAAAGAATTCACTGATCACCTCTTGAAAAAGATCCCAAAAAGAAAACTTCTAGAAATATTATAGCCAGGTTCCAGAGTTCTCAAATCAAGGAGAAAATATTACAAGCAGTCAAGAAGAAACAATTTGAATATTGTGGAAA
>CM053585.1:456560746-456599176 GCA_028646515.1 Pseudochirops corinnae
GAGATCAAAGGAACTAGGATTAAAACCAAGAATTACCTACCCAGCAAAACTGAATATAATGCTTCAAGGGAAAATATGGTCATTCAATGAAATAGAGGACTTTCAGGCATTCTTGATGAAAAAACCAGAGTTGAACAATTTGACATTCAAACACAAGAAGCAAGAGAAGCATGAGAAGGTAAACAGGGAAAAGAAATCATAAGGAACTTATCAAAGTTGAACTATTTACATTCCTACATGGAAAAATGATACTTGTAACTTATAAAACTTTTCTCAGTATGAGAATAGTAGGAGGGAATATAAATGTATATGTATGTATACATACATATATATATCTATATATGCATATGAATACATATGTGAGTGTGGGTATATATGGGTACAGGTATACATAGACAGAGGGCACAGGATCAATTGAATAGGAAGGGATGATATTTAAAAAATAGAATTAAAAGGTGAGAGAGGAATATAATGAGAAGAGATAGGAAAAGATAGAATAGGGTAAATTATCTCATATAAAAGAGGCAAGGAAAAACTGTTACAATGGAGGGGAAGAACAGGGAGGCAAAAGGGAATGGGTCAACCTTACTTTCATTGAATTTGGCTTAAGGAGGAAATAACACACACACTAAATTGGATATCTTACCCTACATGAAATTAGAGGGCAAAAGGGTAAGAGGGGAGGGCAGATTGGGGGGGAGGGTTGTCAGAAGCACACACTTTTGAAAAGGGACAGGGTCAAAGTAGAAAATAGAACAAGTGGGGGGGTGGGATAGAATGGAGGGAAATATAGTCAGTCTTTCACAATATATCCATCATGGAAATATTTTGCATAACTATACATGTACAACCTATATTAAATTGCTTATCTTCCCAGTAAGGGTGGGTGATGAGGGAAGAAGGGAAAGAATCTGGAATTCAAAGTTTTAAAATCAAATGTTTTTTAAAAAATTATTATTATTATTATTTTACATGCAAACGGGTAATAAGATATACAGGCACTAGGATATGGAGATCCATCTTGCCCTACTGGAAAGTCGGAGGGGGGATGGGAAAAGATATAGGAGAGAGGAGGAGGGGATATTCAGTGGGATCACTGTTTTGGGGTGGTGGATAGGGAAAAGACAGGGAGTAAATTTACAACTCAAAATCTTGCGGAAATGAATGCTGTAAACTAAAAATAAACATAAAATTTAATTATTAAAGCAAATCAAAACTTCAGAATCATTCTCCAGGGTAATAATAACAACAATAATAATAGCTAGCACTTATATAGCACTTTGAGATTTGCAAAGCAAATTTACAGATATGATCACAGTTTACTCTACCCCCTTTACTACCTATTCACATTCTTTAGACTATGAATTAGGAGATTTGAGTAAGAGCTTTATTCCCACCTGTGTGATTCTGGCCTGAGTCACTGAACCTTTTTGGGCTTCAGATTTCTCAATCAACAACCAGATTTAGAGACATCTCTATTCCATATGTTCACGTGAACTATTTGTGCCTGATCTGTAGCAGAGCATTCTGAGCTCATATCAGTCTGATCTGTTACAACTGGATACACAGTACCTTAACCCTGATGTAATGATGTCATTTTAGTCTTTTTTGAGCATGAAAGCCACTAGCCAGTAAGTGTCTACTATTTGCCAGGCACTCCACAAGGCCCTAGAAAATAAATTAAAAAGTGAGACGGTTCTTGGCCTCAAGGAGTTTGTAATCTACTAGGGGAAGACAACATACTCACAGATAAGTAAAAAACAGACTATATAAAAATATCAAGTGATGGGTAGGGGGGTGATAACAACTAGAGGAATTGGGGGAAATCTTTTGAAAGGGATTGTACTTAAGTAGAACCTTGAAGAGAGTTAGGGGTCCCTTGAGGTCCTGGAGGGGAGGGTAGGTCAGAGCAGGGAGCACATTCTAAGCCAGGGAGTCTGTGAGAAGGTGAGAGATGAAATGCTACATTCAGTGATCAGAAAGTAGGCCATTTTGACTGGAACAGAGAGTATGTGAAGGTAATTCATGTGTACTAAGCCTGGAAAGTTAAGCAGGAGCCAGATTAAATGTCAAACAGAGGAGTTTTTATCTTAGAGGCAAGAGGGAGTTGATGGAATTTCTGGAGAAATTACATAGTCAGACCTGTGCTTTTAGAATATCAATTTGGCAGCCATGTGAAGCATGGATTGGAGAGTGGAAAGACTGGATATTTCATTGACAAAATGAAAGGACTGAACTAGAGCAGTGCTTTTCAAACTATGCTGCAAGGAATCCTAAAACAGCCCATGTTTTTTCTCTTTTAAATGAACCTTATGTTTAATAAACATTAAAATAATAATTTTAAAGGATTTGACTTTAAGGGTTCTGCACTTTTGTTTAAACTGAATGGTTTCATCATCACGAGAAAATTTTGAGAACCATTGAACTACGTTAATTGTAAAGATGATCTCCAACTCTAAAATTCTGTTTATGTTTGTGCTTTTTCCAACCAGGTTACTGACTCTCACTATTATTTGTGTCTAAAAGTCAGGAGCTGCAGCTAAGAGATGCAGTGGATAGAGTACCAGGCCTGGAGTTAGGAAGATTTGAGTTCAAATCCAGCCTCAGACACTTGCTAGCTGCGTGACCCTGGGCAAATCACTTAACCACTCTTTGCTTCAATTTCTCATCTGTAAAACTGGTACACGTGGGAGAAAGAAATGGCAAACCATTCCAGCATCTTTGCTAAGAAAACTTCATAGACAAAGACTGTGGGGTCACATAGAATAGGAAAAACTAAAGAACAAGATGTTACAAAACAAAGTGACACCTTAAAAAGATTTAAAGATTATGATATTCTTCAAGTATTTATATACCCTTCAAGGAGTAGAAGAATAAACATACCTGCCTGTACTGTCAGGGATGACTAGATGGAAAGAAGTGGTAGATGAAAGTAATTATCAGGAAAGTCGGTAAGAGTTAGAGTCAGTCCACCAAGCTAAAAGCACTGCTAATAACCATTCTAGAGTAAAGAAAACTGGATAATTGATGATGCTTGTTAATTCATGGAGCCATTACTATAGTAAATAGCATTTATACATAATACTAGGTTTTCATAAGCTTTGAAATTGTTAAATTACTCATGCCTCTCAGTCTTCCCTATATAGCATTTAGCTTTATCATGTTATGGATAATTGAAAAACACAAAAAAGCCGAATGATATGACCAGAGCCATTTAAAAACAACATTGCTAACTATATTCCCTTAAAATTGTCTTTCTTAAATCAAAGATAACTGGCAACTTGCTTGTATGTCACCAATTCTCTTTCTTGTTTCTTGGTATTTGCTAAAATGCCAGCATTATAATTATTCAAATACCACCTAGCATGCTAACTCTGTGACCCTGAGCAAGTCACTTAACTTTCTGTGTTTCAGTCTCCCGGTTTTTAAAATGGGGATCAGGATAGTAACTACCTTGCCAGGTTGTTCTGAGATAGCACAACTACAAATGCTTTGCAAACCTTAAATCTATAATATTAGTTATCAGCATTATTTAAAATCTGTTCCATGCTTTTGATGCCTTTTTTTCCTTTTTCCTCAAAACATTTTAAAGTGCATTTGAAGACAACAATTTAAAAATAATCACACAATGATTCTTTTATGCTGGATATCTATTACAATGAATGGTGGAAATAGTTATAGTGTCAAACACTTTCAGGCTAAACAGGCAAGGTACTAAATGGTTGGGTTTTAAAAACTGGAAAAAGAAGGCTTAACTTTCCTGATGACTCGGAACCCAGAAATGAGTATGGCATATCTATGCATATGCGTGCCAATGCCAAATATCCTTGCAGGTGGTGATGTCCCTATGGTACCTCTTCCTGTTTCAGTGGAGAAGGCAAGGTAGGTGGAAGTCATTATCTGGGAAAGATGGTGCACTGGCGCTAGTATGACTACGCCACCATCATCACCTAGGCTTTAACTTTCATTTTTGTTGTTCATTTGTTTCAGCCTTGTCCAACTCTTCATCACCCCGTTTGGGGCTTTCTTGGCAAAGATGCTGGAGTAGTTTGCCATTTCCTTCTCCAGCTCATTTTACAGATGAGGAAACTGAAGCAAACAGGCTTTGTCACACAGCTAGTAAGTGTCTGAGGTCAGATTTAAACTCAGGTCTTCTTGACTCCAGGCCCGGTGCTCTGTCTACTATGCCATCTAGCTGCCTTTAACTTTCATTGTCAAGTGTTTTTAGTTTTCGGGAGAAGAAACATTCTAGGCATAAAAATTATGTTCTCATTTGCAAATAAATATGGGGAAAGTAAAGGGAAAGAAAGTAAAGAGTATAAGAAATAGCACCATTTGTCCCCCTCCTCAAAATATAAGTTCCTTGGGCGGGAATTGTGCCTTTCAGATGTTTGAAACAACTGTAATGCACCTAGAACATCATAGGCCTTCATATATGCTACCAAAGTTTTGTTATGGGTACAGCCAGAAGAATATTATTCTCTCTCTTGTAAAAGAACTGTTTCACCTTTAACACAAATACTTCCTTATATTCTACAGCTTCTCTTCTTTTACAAAAAAAAAAAGATGAAAAGAAAAGGAGAGATGATTTCTTAACTTTTTGACCCTTACTGAGACATTTATTAGCACGTTTTAAGGCTTAGTCTTCCAGTTTGTTTCCTTCAAAATGACTTGTGCTTTTTATATTTAGCCTAATGTATTTTTATGTATTTTGTGAAATGGAGTCAGAGCTCAAAGTAGTCAAGGTAGTAGAAATTCAGCCAAATTCTGCCTGTTATATGATTGCCTGTTATAACCTTCCTTGTTGATGATATACTTTTTGATATATGTAATTTTCCATATTGAATTTCTCTTCAATTTATAACCAAAGAGGGCCTCTGAAAATAGAAACTTCACTCACTTTGAGATAGATTTCTCTTTCTTTTCACATCTTAGTTTATTTCTTCATTTGTTATATTTTAAAATATTGACCTATTTCTTTCACATTTTGAAGAATATGAAGGAATGTGAAACAGGCACCATGCAAGAGAAATCAGGATTTATATTGCACAAATGCCTGCTCCTACAAATATCATGCTCATCATAACATATTTGAATCTGCCATTGCTTATCAAAATCTGAAGTCATCTACCAAATACCAGATTCAATGATCTCGCATTCGTTATTGAAAGATAGATATCTTTGTCCCAATAATAAAAAACACTGACTTATCCCATTTAGTCTTTTGCCTCTACTTAAACCTGGGCTTCACCCAGGGCTTAAGCCTTCTATAAGCTTCTGTGATATCAATACTTTGGGAATGAGAGGTGAGGGAATTTCCCCAATTCCTTTTCCAACCAGACTTCCAGGTTGTAGTTGCCCAGGAGAATGATATCAATAGACTGATTCCCCCAAATAAAATGTGCATGAGGTTTTTTTAGAGATAAAAATCTGTTTATTAAATCACAAATTAGAGTGCAAATGGAATTCTGAAGAAATTTCAAATTCAATATAAACACGCAAATCTTATTGAAAAACAACTCTGTAAACACCTGTCTCCCCCTCTCCCAATCTTTTGCAGAGGTGGGAGGTCCAGAGATGTGGTACAACATACATATTTTCAGCTTTTCACGTATTGGTTAGTTTTGGTGATTTTCTTCTTTTGTTTAGAAATGTCCAAGGCTGCATTTGAATTCAGGTCTTCCTGACTCTGGGAACAGCTCTCTCTTCACTTCACGATCTGTTCACCAGAAATTTTTTTTCATTGCACATTGGAGCCCAAACTCCAGCTCTCAATTTTGTTTTGGTCACCATTCTAATACATACATCACAGTGTCAGTTTGGCGTTAAATATTTCTTTTGTGGTTTTTGACAATATCTCCTCTTCAATCAACATTTTATCTGTGTGGTTGAAATCAATCTTTGTAGCTTTCTGTCTTTCTCCATCCATGTTTTTGCCAAGATTGGAAACTGAGAAACAAATATTTCAGTACTTACTTAATTATCAAGTTATCTACTTATACAGAACTTTGTATTCGTTTTTGCTCTGATTTGTTTCATATTGAAGCCAATCAGCTTAGATTGTCTTTAACTCATGCAGTTATTCTTGTGTTATTTTTCCAGTGTCTCCAAGATTCCCATGAATACAGGAGAGCTTCTTTATGGATGTTTTTTTGGCAGAGTTCCATAAATGGTTTCATTTCACTTCTATGTCTGATATTTACATCTCTGATGATGTCAACATATTCTTTTATTTTTTTGAGGGGGGAAGGCAAGGCAGTTGGGGTTAAGTGACCTGCCCAAGGTCACATAGCTAGTAAGCGTCAAGTGTCCGAGGTCAGATTTGAACTCAGATACTCCTTACTCCAGGGCCGGTGCTCTGTTAACTGTGCCACCTAGCTGCCCCCATATTCTTTAATTGCATAAAGCATCCTAAAAGGTGCTTGTTTTCACTGATTCAATTTTCTTTTGGCATCTACAAAAGTACAGCATATTGTGGGGGGTGAAGACAATATTCTTTATATTTTTCTTCAGGTTGATCAACAAGATTATATGTGTTTGATCAATGGTGGAGCAAACAACATGAAAGCTAGCCCACTCATTAATTGAAAATAAGGAGAGTATGATTGGTGTAAAGATTTTATAGATCTGTGAAAATAAAATAATGCAGTGAGAGTCGCCAAGATTTTTCAGATTGCAGGACCCTTGTTACTGTTTGCCCTGCCTCAGGAACTTGGTACTTGTAAGGTAACCTGCGAACCTCTCTGTTAATGCTTTATGATGTTCATTTTGATCCTCCTTGAGATATTCACAACAAATTCCAATCTTTCGTGAACTTTCATCCTATATAACAGAATGTCTTTTCACTTGATATGCAATGCCTAATGTCTTAAGTGGATGAAGAAGATCACTGTTAATTTATTTTTTTAGTGGATTCCATTTTCAAATGTTCTTTATATACTTGCCATTCTTGCCTATAGCATGACTGGTGTTTTCTGCTTTATACAAATATCTCTTTGCCATCTTAAAGCTCTATTTCTTCTAAGCTATATCTTTGAGATGAAGTCTTCTAAATTTCTTATAGGCTAATCTTTTTTTAGTGCTTTTTTTAAATTAAAGTTTTATTTATTTATTTATTTTACTAAGCAAAATCTATTTTCTTTTCCTTCTAACCCCCACCCCATCTCATTAAAAAAAAAAAGGAAAAGAAAAATAAATTCCCTGCACAAATATGCGTAGTCAAGCAAAATAAAACCTCTTATTGGTAATGCTCAAAAAAATTTATCCCATTCTAGATCCTGGATCTCTTACTTCTCTGTCAAGAAGTGAACAGCATTCATCATCATCATCGATCCCCTGGAATCATGGACAATCATTACATTGGTCATAGTTCTTACAGCTTTGAAAACTCTTTATCTATAAGAGAATTGCTTGGCAGAATTTTAGCCTTCATTCTTGGACCAAATTCTTGAAGATATCTGTATTCTGCAACATCTAAGACTATTTTTTCTAATAGCGAGTCAGAAGACCACTATTTCTTTTTTTAATTTTTTTAATTTTAAAATTTATTTTATTTACTTTTAGTGTACAAGATTCAATTCCACAATCCCTTGAGTTTCAGATTTTCTGCCCTCCCTTCCTCCCCCCCTCCCCCCATGGTGGCGTGCAATCATGTATAGGATCTGCAAATACTTTCACATTGTACAATAGTTTGGTTATATAGAAGGGTTGTGACCAGTGAGTGATCACTGGGAAAAAAGAAGCAAAACCAAACTTGAAAAACAACGATAGCATGTTTTGCTTCAGTCTCCGTTTAAACTCTAAAGACCACTATTTCTTTTATGGTCCTGTTAAATGCATCAACAGTACTATCCCCAATGTCATTTCTGCCCTTAAAGTTTTTATGCAATAGATTGGTGGCAGCATGAATTGGCTGACAATGAAATTCTTCATGTTTCTTAATGAAATCTTTCACTTTACTTGTTTCTGTCCCTGAAGGAATATGCAAATTTAGAATCTCAGAAGGAAGTTGATTTTATCTAGGACATCTGGTGAAGAATGTCAAAAGCTCATGAGCTGATTCACTCCAGACATTTTCAGGTAAACCCAAAAGATATTCTCACCAAATACATTGCTCTTCGTATTTCTGAGGATTCTAAGCTGCCATTGTTTCTTAGGGAGCTCTTTAAAATTTTTAAAATAGACTCTTCAACAAAATGACAACCCACTTATTGACGGATAAAACAGAATTTAGTGTTGATATTTTATTCTCTGTATTTTTCTTCTCGTTCCTTGACAGTGAAGACAAAAAGCCACAAAATGAGCAGCATTTACACGTTGTAGGACTGCATTTGTTCTTCTATTGGACAGTCTTCTATAGAACTTTTGGAGGACATTCAATTTCATGTTATCATTAACTAGAAGTTTAGGCCATCCTGTTACAGTAATGTGGGATAATTGTCTATTAAGATTTCCTGCACAGCATTCATGCTATTTGTAATGCCATTCAGCAAAACAAATATAGTTCCACTCTCTAAGTTTCATAGAACCTACTTCACATATTATACAAATGATAGTATATCATTGATTTACTTTTTGATTTCCATGCATTTGTTTAAAAAAATCATTTAAAGTATTATCACAAAATATCTGACTTCCCCTTTTCTGCAGTCTTATAAGTACTGCATGGCATGGAATTTCATTGATCTTTCCTCGCATAGATCCCATTATGTGTTTACATTTTGAAAGAAACTCTCTTTAAAATGTCTGTTAAACAAATGTTATGATGATCTTAGTGATTTAAGAACTTCCTGAATTTTAAATTATTGATGAAGAAGATCCTGAAGAATATATTGCAGTTAGAGGAGTTTAGTTATTCAATTCCTTGCCATTGAGATTTCCTATGAATCAAGTCACTGAGATTGTTGTTGTCTTGTTCGATACACATAGTTGCTTGCAATATTTGATTATTTAAGGATGTTGCTATATAAAAATTCATTTATGATGATTTTGACATTATGAGAACTCATTAGAAAGAGGACTGCTGCATTGAAAATTCTGGAATCACTTGTACTCTCTTCATTTTGGTCCTACTTACTTATGCTTGTGAAGGATTTAAAAAAATGTCTTCAGGACATATTATGTAAGAGTATGTGTTTGCTATTGAAAATGCATATTTCATTTAATAATATTTGTAGATGACTTTTAAAAATTAGCATACTGTATAATATGAATATTTTCCATATGTGAATAGTTGATCTTACCGTTTTTCAGAGGAGGAGGATGTGATTACTTAGCTACGTAGGTGCTATGGTAGGTGCTATGGTAGGAATCAGGAATACTTGAGTTCAAATATTGCCTCCAACATTTATTAGCTTTGTGACCCTAGGTAAAGTCATTTAGTCTGTGTCTGCCTCAGTTTCCTCATTAGTAAAATAAGAATAATAGCACCTACCTCCCAGGATTTTTGTATAGAAATCCTAATATTATTAGGCAATAAGCTAAATGTCATGTTTAGATATTGTATAGTCTCCCTTTCAAGGTAGATTTTGAACCTAGATCTTCTTTATTTCATTTCAACATTCTTTCCACTCTGGTACTTATCTTCTTTTTACCCAGTCTAGATAAGAAATGATTGAAACTTTTGAAACTTACTCTCTATTCTCTGGGTGTGGTGTATAGACATTTTTTAATTGATAGAATGGTTTGTCTGATTAGTTCTGATAAAAAGTAAAATCATAAAACTATCCCTGCCTGGTTGGCAGTTCAACATCTTACAAAGACAAGTGGTGCTGATCTGTCAGGTAGCTTCTAGGAAACCAAAGTCTTAAATTAAAATATCTTCCAAATCAGAATAATATTCTAAAATGATTATTACAGATGAGAAATGGATTTTGGTTACTATCTCAAATAAGGATAAATAATTAGAAAATTTATGAATTGTGTTTTTGTTTGGCCTTCATTTCTCTTGCTTAATTAAGTATGAGTTTCTGCTTCGTTTCTGGTCAATATATGCAGACATTTTTGTCCTTATAGCTGCAGGATAGGTCCGGAGGTAAAGTCAGGAAAAGGTACCATTCATAAGTAAAAGCAGAAACACGCAGCAGGCCACTGCATGAACAATACCCTCATACCAAACATTGTAAGCTCTCTTTGCCTTCTTTGCCTCACTAAACTTGTGATGCTTTCTTGCCTTTAACCCTGGTTCAAGTTACCCTAGTGACAGTTCTTATATTACTTCTGCTGGCAAGACCTTCTGTCTTGGCTCTCTTCCTCTAACTTCCTACCTCCACCCTATATCACTACAGACTGATTTCTGAATCAGTCTGAACTCATTGGAGTCTCAGTGTACCCTGCCAAACTTGTAGGAGGCTCTCGTTGCCTGAGTCACCTCCTTATATTGTCATCTAGCACATGATATCTTGTACTTCCTGATTCAAAATGGAATAATTGTGGAATTCAAATATAGGTAGAGAAATACAAAGAAATTTTCATTTATTAAAGCTATATTTTAGTCAGAAACCCTTTCTTTTTTTACTCTTCCTTTCCTTTCTCCTTCTATTTGCTCCTTTCTCTATACCTTCATTCCATAATTATTTATTCAATAGCTACCATATTCAAGGCACTGTGTTGTTTTTTGGACTATGATACAAGACGGAATGGAATCAGTGACACAAGGGAGGTACAAAGAACTATGGAAGTTCAGAGTAGGAAAAGATTAATTCTGATTGAGGTTATCAAAGAGGTGGCATTTGACTATTGCATGGAGTGCATGAAAGGGAGAAGTGGAAGATAAAGGTAAAAAATATATTGGGGTCAGATAATGGCAAGATTGGGGAGAATGATAATGAGTTGTATTTTGGACATGTGGAGTTTGAGATGCTTACAGGATGGTTTAAGATATCCAGTGGGCAATTGAAGATGTGCAACTGGAGCTCAGAAGACTAGGGCTGAATTTATGGATTCAAGAGTCATTTGCATAGAGATTATGGTTAAAAATGAGGGAATTGATGACATCATTATTAAAGGAGAGAGAATAAATAGGGAATAGAAAATGTTCCAAGACAGAGCCTTAGGGAACATCCATAGTAGATAAGGTTAGGGAGGTCATATATGGATGATAATCCAGCAAAGAAGCTTGAGAAGCCATAGCTGGAGTGGTAGGAGGAGAATTGAGTACCATGAAAACCCAGAGTGGAGAGAAGACCAGGTAGGAAAAGGTGGCCAACATTTTGAGAAAAGGCTGTCTGATTTAGCAAAGGGGAATTCATTCATTGGTAGTTTTGGAGACAGCAGTTTCTGTTGAAGGATGAAGTTGAAAGTCAGATTGCAGAGGCCTGGGATGTAAGCAAAGTACTATATTTACAATGAAAACCATTTGGCTCTTATTTTCTTTATGCAAGCTGGTATAATGTTTTTAAAATTTTCTATAGTTTTCCTGTTGGTCCAGAGAACAGTTGTCAATACAAAGATGTCTTACGAGCTTCTTTTCTTTTTTTTTTGCCTTTCTGTTTGTGCATTTTTCAGAGAAAGAATTCCACAGAACTGGAGAACACAGGATATCAGCTGAGGCTTACTTGATTAATAAACTGAGTTAATCATTATTTCAGCTGCTTAAATCCAATATAATTATGTGCTAATCAGCACAGATGGAGATTAAGTTTGCTTTGTTATCCTTTTTAGTCCTTAGGCCATTTCCCATAACAGGTCTAGAAAAACAGATTGAACCACATCCTTGGATCCACCCTTTGGTCACTTAAACACTTAAACTATTCTGTTTATACCTTTTCAGATGAAATGTATTTATTTTGCCCTAGGGTGGATTCCAGCAGCCATGGTTGCTTGTGTGTATGTGTTTATGTTTTTCAAAAATACTCTTGCAGACTTCTAATAACAAACTTTTAGCTTGGTGTTTATATAGTCAACAACTCATCACACCTAGGAACCCTGTGGATAATGTTCTGAACATGGAGTGTGGAAGATCTGCGTTCAAATCCAGTCTCACTAACTGGCTATGTTATCTGGGGCAAGTTATTTAACCTCTGTCTGTCTCAGTTTCCTCATTTGTAAAATGGGTATAATAATAGCACCTACCTCCCAGGGTTGTTGTGAAGATAAAATTAGGTAATATTCATAAAACATTTTTAAGCCTTAAACTATCATATGTGTGTATATATATATATATATATATATATATATATATATATATGCAAGCTGTTATTTTTACTATCATGTACAGAAAGCCATTGCCATTAAAAATGCTAAATCCTGTGAGTCAGACCCTACAGAAGTATTAGCCAGGTAAAATTGTTTTTAAAGGTCCTAATTCTACTTTCTTTTTCTTTCAGAATATTCCTAGTCCCTCAATATTACTATAATGCAGAGAAAAAGAACACTCTAGGTGGAGTCAGAGGACCTCTCTGCTCTGCTACCTGAGTGACCTTGGATAAGTCACTTAACTTCTGTGGGCTTCAGGATCCTTATCTGTAAAATGAGGCGTTTGTCCCAGGTGACCTTGAAGAACCCTTCCAGCTCTATGATCCTATGACGTAAGATATTTTATGCTAAAGTACTAAAGTACTGTCTGTTCTGTCCTTAACAAACCCTTAAATATCAAGTTTGTATTATGCAATTAACTCTCTTTTAGTTCTCTGAATTTTTTTCTTTCTGGTTCCATGGTTAGCCAAAGTACTTAACTCATTAGCAGGAATAAAAAAATATTTGCATTAACTGCTAAATGATAGGGACCTGGAGTTGGCTAAGACGTTCAGTTTTCTCAGTGAAGAATGGCGAAGGCTTGTGATCATGTTTACCACATCTTAGCATAACAGAATTACAAGATAACCCTTCAACCTTGGGAGACGTAAATTTAGGACAAATAAATGGAGATAATTACGTTATGGAATGAATTTATGGAATCCATTCCCAAAAACTGTATAGATTAACAAAAATCATATGTGATAGATCACAATGAGATAATTAAAGTATTTAGGGATAAAGTTGTAGCGTTTGAGGTGGATGTTAAGGAAGATAATCATAACCCTTTCACTAACTTGCTATCACTGTCAAAGTCAGAATTCCAGACCCGATGAAATGAGAGTCTGACCCTGTGTGGGCATCATATTCTCTTGTTACTTAGTTAATATTTGAACAACTAATTTCATAAGGAATGGAATTGCTACTGTTGCTGCTACAAATCTAAATTCCATTTGTTTAATTCTAAATCAATTTCCTTCTCATGATTCTCATTCATTCAATCAATCTACATTGATTAAGTGCCTCCAGTGAACAAGGGACCTAGCTGCAATCTGGCTTTTTACTTGCAATGTATAAACAAGGCTGTCTTCTATGGGCTGAGGCTATGACATCATACCAGTTAGCTGCATAATGAACTTTGAACTTCTCATTGACTTACTGGAACTGCCCATCATGACAGACTTGGAATAGACGGAGGTAATAGTGCATGACACAGTACAAGATAAATTAGAGCTAATCAGCAGAGGGAAGGCACTAGTTTCATTGGCAGGGATCTGGAAAGTCTTCTGGCATAGGGTGGCATTTTAGCTGGGACCTGAAAGAAGTCAGGGAGATTTATTTGCATATTGTCTCTCCCATTAAACTGTGAGCTCCTTGAGAGCAGATGATTTGTTTTGAGCAGACTAGTGGGGAGAAAGAGGAGGCAAGTTAGTAGACTTTTGCTATAATCTAGGCATGAGGTAATAAAGGCTCAGGCGAGGGAAATAACAGGGTAGCGAGGTGGCACAGAGGATAGAGTGCTGGGCCTGGAGTTGGGAAAACTCATCTTCCTAAATTCAAATCTGACCTCAGACACTTACTAGCTGGGTGACCCTGGGCAAGTCACTGAACCCTGTTCACCTCAGTTTCCTCATCTATAAAATGAGCTGGAAAAAGAAATGGCGAACCACACTGGTATACTTGCTAAGGAAACCTCAAATGGGGTAAAAAACAAAATTGGACGTGACTGAACCACAGCAATAGGGCAATAACAATAGGAATGGAAGGGAAGGGATAGATAAAAATGACCTTGAAAAGAAGGTTGAGTAGTACTTGATGACTAGGAGTAAGACCTGAATTGGGATTGAGGTGCTGGTGAGAAAGGGAGACATTAAAGATGACAAAGGATCAAGCCTGGATGACTTGGGAAATTAAATGCAATTCAGCATTTTTAAGTGCCCCCCAAGAACAGACCCCTGTGCTAGGTGCTGGGGGAGATACAAAGTTTAGATGTGGCCCAGTCAACACCATTAGAATGCACACAGGAGGATATTTCAGTTATTCAGAATTTCTTGAACAAAGAAACGGAAGTAGAAAAGTACAGGGAAGGAGAGGAGATAGAGTGGTCCAATTTGGCTGGCACATAGAGTGCCCAGAGGAGAATAATCTGAGGTGAGGCTGAAAAAGTACAGATTATGTCTAGGGCTCTCAAATATCCCCTTAGCACAATGGAGGAGAGGTTTAGAACAGTTACACTAGAGCAGAAATATATAGCCATATATAAATTTATTATGTATTTAAAGGGAATAGCAAGTTGTACATAATAGATTTTCAGTTTTCATGTGAAATCATTTTTTTCTATACTATGTTATGAAAATTCTTGTTTTATCTCATAAATTAAAAATAAAAAAATTTTTTTTAAAAAGAAGAAATACATAGCTGGATTATCTGGAGCAGAAAGAATCCTAAATTTATAGTAACAAGGACTTGGTTTCAAATTTCTCAGGTTTTTTTGTCTGTAAAATGGAGAGGGGCGGAGTGTTGAACTAGGTGATCTCTTCTTCTGCCTCTAAATCCTGTGATATTAGAATCCAAATCCTTCCATATGCCCAGGACTGTGGTACTGTTGGGGATACTTATCTGTTCATATAGCACAAATATTGTTTGGACCTATAGCTGAGGAGCCCCCATCCATGCTTCCTTTACAGGGTCTAACCAGAAGATCATGTTTTTAAAAGCAAAGACATTTAATGAAATGGAGTAACTGGGTTGAAAAATGGAATTTAATTAGGTATTAAACACTAGCATCCATTCCTAAATGACTACCACCACTAATCTTGTGGCCTAAGGAGCACTTGTCTCCTAATTGACCGCTTGGTATCTCCAAGATAACTGAGGTTGGGTATAGGGGGACAAGGGGGAAAGTGGGGGACAATGGGGGTAGGAAGTGGAGAGATGTAGGGTGGGGGAAGGGAGTTGGGAGGAAGAGAATTCAGCAGTAACTCCTGGAAAGCTACTAGAGAAACTTGCTGGTAGCTCCAGGGAATGCTGAGCTTTTCTGCAGAGGGGCTGGATGATCACTGAACGCTGCCAGGCCTTGACTCTCACCCTAAGACAGATGTGTGTATTTTCTCAGATGGGGAATAGGACAAGATGCCTTAGTTCAGATCATCATTGCCATTTCCTGCCCCCTATCCCTTGTTTTGAAGGAGAAAACCTATGTGCTTCTCTAATTCAAGCATTTTGTCCTTCACAAAACCTTCTTGCTTAGCTTCCTGCATTATAAATGACCTTATCATCATAGATTCAGGCTTTGCCTTTACCAGATAGTGATGGACTTCTTATCACTGGGCAACCTCTTATCACTGGGAAGGATCCAGTTACAGCACACAAAAGAGCTGGAAGAAAGAAAGAGAAACACATCATTTGACTTCTAGCCACTCCCATTTTTCACTTTGGACTATTCAATACACATAAAACTGGCCCATACTGGGGGAAACCTAGACAATGTTGTGATACCTCTCTGAGTTCTCCCCTTCCCCTCTTCCAAGAGGCTTACCTGGGTCTGATTTTCACTTGTCCAACAACCAAATCTTCTTAAAGGCTAAGAAGTGGCAGTCAGTTGAATTTATCCACTTATCCCTTACTGATCTTTCCTCCTCAGATTATCTGAATGCATCCACATGCTTCTTTGGGGCCTCTCTAAATTTAGCACCTATCAATAGGATAGTATTGTGTTGTGGCAAACTTTATTCAGGAGACAATAGGAAGTCATGGAATGTTTTTTGAGCAAAAGTGATTCGATCAGGACTTTGAGTGGGTGGATAGTCTTGTAGAAGGCTGGAGGATGGAGGAGAGAGAGGGTAGAAGCAAGAAGATTGCTACAGTAATCTAGGAATTCAGCAGAATAAACTTGTATGATGGTACAAGTATCAGTGGTAGCCACTAAATGATAGTAAAGCTGTTGTAGAATTGGGCTTGATAGGGCTTGATGGGATCTGAGAAGTGAAGAAGAAAGACAAGTCAAAGATAAGACCAATTCTGTAGCATAGGATTCTGGGTGTAGTTAAAAGAAATAGTAAAGTTAGAAGGGAATAGGATCTAGCATGCAGGTAGAGGAATTAGTCTCAGTGAGGAGTGGAGAAACCTTTTCTCCAATGACTGTTGGGAAGGAGCAGAAAGTGGTGAGTATGGTCTTAAGTTTGGAAAACTAGAGGAGACAAACTGAGTGAGCTCCCATCAAATGAAGTTTTCAGTGACAGGGAAGACAAGTCATCAGCTGTATGGAAGCTAGGGGACTATAGGAGAGAAGAAAAAGCGTGGAGCATTTGTTGTAGAGAATTGGATATGGAGCATTTGTTGTAGAGAATTGGATAGGGATGATAGTAGCATTCAAAAAATTTGTCAAGTCATATGTAAGAGGTTTTTTTTTGGGGGGGGGGGAGGAGGATGCTGCTGCTGCTGCAATATTGAAGTTAAAGTGAATTTAAGGTGACCACAGACAATTCAAGTGGAAATAGCTAAAAGACCATTTGCATTCTATAATTTAGATCTCAAAGGGAACCTTAGAGATTATCTAGTGAAATGCTTCCATTTTGAAAAACTTATATGAATAGATGCAAAACGAAGTGAACAGAACCAGGAGAACATTGTACATAGTAATAGCAACATTATGAGATGATCAACTATGATTGACAGCTCTTCTCAGCAATACAACAATCCAAGAAAATTCCTAAGGATTTATGAAAAATGCTGTTCACCTCCAGAGAAAGAATTGATTGGAATGTGAATGCAGATCAAAGCATATTTTTTAAACTCTTTTTTTTTTTATTTGTGCTTTCTTTTGCAACATGGCTAATATTGAAATGCTTTGCATGACTGTGCATGTATAATTTATATCAAATTGCTTGCCTTCTCAAGGAGAGGGGAGTAAAGGGAGGGAGAGATTTTGGAACTCAGAATTTTAAAAAGGAATGTTAAAATTGTTTATTACATGTAATTGAAAAAAATTAAATATAAAAATTTTCACCAAAAAAAACATTTTAAAGATAGAGTAAATAAAGGTAAATAACTTGCCTAATGAAGATCATATAGCAGAGGACTAATGATGTGGTTAGGGTTAGGGTTGCTCTGGAGACCCCAAAATACCAACATACCTGGTCCTGCTGAATGAATTTGTCTCAAGTCTTCTCAGCCAAAGACAAGTAAAGTTTATTAAAAGTTCACCATATTGGGTAGACTCTTAAGGAGCCTAGGTATCTGTGATGCTTATATTGGGCAAACAGGATAGACTAAGTCTGTCACAGAGTAAGTCTGTGCTGGATTACTCTATGGCACTCTCACACATGGGGGCAAGAAAGGGTCTTATATACAGAAAGGTTGTAGGAGGAATCTAGGGGTGGTCTGGAGGAGGAGTTTGGGGAGGGTCTTCAGGAGGAGTTAATGAGGTCAACGAGTGATTAAGGGTGGGAAGTTATTGGAGGCTACCTGGAGCCAACAGACAATAGTGGGCTAGGCCAGTTCAAGGGTGGATTGATATTTTGATAGGCTCAAGGATGGGAAGTAGTTGGACAATGGAGGACTAGGCTAGTAACAGAGGTTTGGGCCCAGCCACAATGAAAGGCCTATGGTCTCTGCAAATGCCTCATCAAGTGAGAGTTCAAGGTGATTCCCAGAGCCTGTATCTCAAAGATTCAAGGAGAGCTCAAGGAGGCTCCCAGAGCCTGCATCTCATCACTAAGACCCATGTCCTCTGACACTCAATCAAATGCACTTTTTATTATCATGCAGCATCAGAAGTGAAACTTGATAATTAGGTCAAGGTTGGAAACATACACTTGTAGTCAAAGATATGGAGTCCATCATTGAAGTAATGAGATTTCTAAGGATTTTAAGGAAGCCTGGAAGACAGTTAATAATTAGATCTTGGAGGAAAAGACTCTGGGAAGACATGAGAGGATGTGGCAATATCACATCTTGCTATACTAGGGACTTTGAGAAGTTTCCCCTTAAGTGAGATCTTGAACTCTCTCTCTCTCTCTCTCTCTCTCTCTCTCTTTCTCTCTTTCTCTCTTTCTCTTTGTCTCTCTGTGTCTCTGTCTGTCTCTCACTATCTTTCTCTGTCTCTGTATCTCTATCTGCCTGTCTATTTGTCACTCTGTCTCTGTCTCTCTGTCTGTTTCTGTCTCTGTCTCTCTCTGTCTGTCTCCAATTTTGCACTACCCCTCACGAAGGCCAGAGCATTAATTTCTACCAGTGAGGAGAGAGTTCCATACTAATGGGCTTTGGGACTGGAGTTACATCTACTTTTAGGGAGAAAAAGAGAAAGAGATGCCAATGAAGGAGGTAGAGGAGTTGTCAGAGAGGTAAGAAGTTAGTTAGTTCTGTGTCAAAGGAAGAGAGTATTTCAAGAAAGAAGTAGCGGTGAAAACAAGGTCAAATGATAAAAAGAGTCAAAACAATGTGAAAACTGAAAGAATACTCCTGCATTTAATAATTAAAAGGTCATTGGTGACCTTTGAGAGTTTTAGTGTCAATAGTATTGATGAGGTGCAGGCTCTGGAAGCCCCCTTGAGCTCTCCTTGAATCTTTGAGGTGCAGGCTCTGGGAAACCTCTTGAAGTCTGACTGAATCTTCCCACTTGATGAGGCATTTGCAGAGGCCATAAGTATTTCATTGTGGCTGGGCCCAAACCTCTGTTACTAGCCTGGCCCTCCATTGTCCATTGACTTCACACCCTTGAGCCTATCAAAATATCAATCCACTCTTGCATTGACCTCATTAACTCCTCCTGAAGACCCTCCCCAAACTCATTACTAGAGTCTGACCCCATTGACTTCTCCTGAAGACCCTCCCCAAACTCCTCCTCTAGACCACTCCTAGATTCCTTTGTATATGAGACTCCATCTTCCCTCTATGTGTGTGTGAAGGCGCCACAGAAGGTCCTAGCACAGACTTGCTCTGTGAGAGCACCATAGAATGACCTAGCACAGACTGGCTCCTTAAGAGTCTATCCCATATGGTGAAATTTTAATGAACTTTCCATAAACTTTATTTTTCTTTGGCTGAGAAGACTTGAGTTGAATTCTTTCAGCAGGACCTGGCATGTTGGTATTTTGGGGTCTCAGGCAACCCTAAGCCTCTCCGTGGGTACCCTCTTCAGTATGGCCAATAATAGTAGGGACTGAAGCCAGAATGCAGAGTGTGACTAAGTGAGGGGGTGCTGAGAAAATGGAAGCAAAAGGTACAATAGAGACTACGTGTCCAAGAATGTTGTCAGAGAAATTAAAGAGAATGATACAATAGTAGGGCACTGCAAGACCAGCTGAAAGTGCTTTAAGGATAAGAAAGACCTGTACATATGTAAGAAAAATAATACAGGAACCCCAAATTCTGATTCAAATATTCTCATTATCATGCCATTAGTACAAATAAATAAATTGCAAATAACTAAAACTGAACATTTCTTAGTTTGTTAAACATTAGAGTGAAGTATATCTTTTCTAGAAAAGGAAGTGAGCTTACTGGAAGCATATGAACTATTTTTAATTTGCAATTTAATTGTTTCACCTTAATCATGAATGTGCTGCTGATTCGGTGAGACAGTTCTTATCTTGCAAAGAAAGATGTACTCTGCAATAACAAGACAGTGGTGGGAGATTCAGAACAAGCTCTTTGGTAATATTTCTTCTCAGATAAATAACTTTGCAGGCATTACATTTGAAACTGAAATAATTAATTCTGCTCCTTCAAATAGCATTACTTAGTCTTTTGAGCCACATGATAAAGAGAAACAAATTGAAATAAAAACAGAACCTGGTTAGTGTTAAGAGTTTATTATTGGAGAATATTTCATTGTCTTCATTATATACACGACTAGCATTTATAATACACTTATTATGTGCCTGGCATTAATGTACTATCAATGGGGATAAAAATACCAGTAAAAAAGGAAGACATTCTCTGCCTTCAAGGAACTTATATTCTAATAAAAGAAAATAACACATAAAATATACATGGAAATGGGGGGTGAGGGTGGGACAATGGGTAGGGTAGAGTAGTAAGTAGGGAAGGTGGAAAGTCCATAAAGTCAAAAGCATAGCTGGGAAGGACGTGGACCTGTTCCCCAAATGAAGGCTCCAATTAGAATTCACCAAAGGGGGATGGCTAGGTGGCGCAGTGAATAGAGTACCTGTCTTGGAGCCAGAGGACCTGAGTTCAGATTCGGCCTCAGACATTTAACACTTATTAGCCATGTGACCTTGGGCAAATCACTTAACCCTAATTGCCCTGCCCTCCTCCCTCCAAAAAGCAAAAAAACAAAAAATAGAAATAGAATTCACCAGTGGAAGAAGAAGGCTGTCATGGTGGAAGGATGCTATAGGATGAGAGGGCACCAGGCACTGATTATGGTAGGTATTCAAACTATTTTAAAATAGTGCAGTGTACACAGTAGTAGACAGAACCTTGGAAATAGACTCAAGAACTATGTTCTCTGACACAAGCTCTTTGAGCCTGGGCAAAGCACCGAACCTTTGTTAGGCTCAATTTACTCGTCTGTAACATACATGAATGAATGAATGAAACAATTTATTAAGTTCTTAATATGTGCCAGGCATTGTGCTGAATGCTGGGGATTCAAGTATAAGCAAACAAGATTGTCCTTGCCTTCAAATAACCCACCTCCTTTTCTATATCCTTTTTGAGCAGGGACCAACTTGCTTTATTCAAGGTATTTTTTTTTTCAGAAACACAGCTGTTACATAGAATAAACTAAACCTGAACATTTTAGTTGTGGATTTTAATTTGTTTATCTATAAGTCCTTGTATTAATTTATTTTTACATCTTGTAAATTGCTACACTCAGGCTAAGATTCAAATATGTAAAGTTTAATCTATGACCTCAAAGAATTTGCAATTTACATATTCTGTTACAAAAGAAACATGGGCATGTGTACTTCCTCTAAGAATCTGATTAATATGTATAACCCCAGTCTCAAAACACATTGTTATGGAACTTTCTTCTTATTGGAGGAGATCAGTGGCTTGTGCCTACACGAAAGTTGGTAAGAGTGGGAGAGAACATGGAACATATTGATCCCACTTCATGTTGTTGAAAGAAAAGACTCTGGAAGAAGCCAATATTAGATGAGTAGGCAGTCTCCATCATGTCCCTATCCCTAACTTGCCGTACTTCAGAATTTGGAGAACTTTCCCTTGGGTGAGATCTAGAACTCTCGCTTGGTTGATCTAAGTTACTGCACTCTCAATGAAAGAACTCTTTACTCTGTATTGCCTGGTATATATTCTCCTATTTATCCTTTCTATGCGTTTTGTTTGCTATTGAATTGATAATTTTGATAATTACTATGCGTGTTCCTTGTAGAACTGGGATTTGTTAGGAAGAGGTCAAGCCTTGGCCTTAGAGCTTGAGGTCCTACTCTTCTCCCCAAATAATGAAACTGATTAGAAGAAAATTGTGTCCACTAGACTAATGAATTTTAAGGGAGTAGATATCTACATCTATGTCTATATGTCTCTGTATAATTCTAACCCAGTGACCCTTCTCTCAGAGGACAGCAGGGCAGCCAAGATTATGGCGCCAACTTCCTGCTTTTCTCCTGGCAGGAAATGAAGCATCCTTTGGAGAAGGGTAAGAGAGAAGAGATTAGAGATGTCTGTCCTGATTCCCTTTGAGTCACACCATGATACCCCCATGCAGGCAACAGCCCTCCTAATATAAGCATACAATAGGGGCAGAGAATCAAAGAATATTAAAGCTTGAAAGTATCTTGATCATCTAAGTTTAAATTTTCTTACAAAATAAATCTACCTTATTTGGATTTCACTGAATTCTAGTTCAGCCACTAATTAACTGCTAGTTATCAGTCAAAATTAGATGGTAATTTGAAACAATGGTTTGTCAGGGAAGTGGCCTTTGCCTAGCCTTGGCAAGGGACAAAAGGGCAGAGAAGGAGAAGAAAGACAGAAAATTATCCGTAGAGGATCTGGTCACTTATACTATTTCTGTACTCCTTCTGAAAATGATTTTTTATAGTTATCTAAGGACGTATCTCAGCATTTGAATTTATTAAGCAATTGAGCGTCAGAATATAACTTGCCCATGTCATTGTATGGAGAGTCTGGACTTACTTTTCCCCTATTAGCAGGTCTGGTCTCCAGAACTCGGTTAATTCTATCTCCTCCCCAGCATTCTGGAGGTATTCCTGAGGGGTTCTGGGTATCTTTCTAATGCTGTCATACTGTGAAGCACCCATTCTACTGTGTTTTTTCCAACCAAATGCCAGTGATTACTTTCCTATTATCATCTTCCAGTTGATATTTCCTTAATAGTATTGATAACATAAATCAGCTTTACAAAAGATTATTTATTGAAATGATGAGTAAGAACAAAAAAATCAAAAATATTTCCTTGAACCAGAGGCACATTCTCTTTTCTACCACCTTGATCCTTGGGGAGAGTGGCTCAGTCTTAAAGCAGTAGCTACAAAGCATTCAGCCTAAGCACGTTTACTTGAGAATGTGGCATTAATTAATAAACAGAGCTGCTTTCTTGTTTATAGGATGTACACGTTGGCTGCTGGGTTGTTACAGTTCTGGGCTAGATCAAACAGGTTACTCACTCCACAGGCCTACGATGGCTACAACTGTGGGCAAACTCTGATGGTTCCTCTGACTTTTTGAAACTTAACCCGGTTGTTTCATCCCCAACACACATTCAACCAAGAACAGGAGGAACTAACAGGAAGAGGCAAAGCAACAGTGGTGCCATATATTCACAAGACATGCATCAGCCCTGGTGGGGATAAGAGGGGCTGAGACCTTCCTATGTAGGGGCTTCCATCTCCCCTCAGTCACCACCAGGAAGAAAAAGAGCTCAATTTGTACAGTTAGTGCCTCTTGTATGCATACTCAGTTCTGGCTCAATTGAATGATTAAAATGACACATGTATGTATTATATATATGAATATAGACAATGTATGTATATATACATATGTTTTCCTTCCCATCCTCCTTGCCTATTATTTGTAAGAAGGGAAAATTCAAGATTAAATCAGACCCTCCTTGTCAGTATATAATGAGATTATGGAGAAGAAAACTTTAGAGTATAATATTTAGCCATATTTCATGTGGTCAGCATAAAATATTTGTTTAGCTATTTCTAGTTTAGCTTTTCTTTTGTTATATTATAATTATTTTAGTGGGGTGAGTTAAAGTAGTAAGATTTGATTTTACACTAAAGTAATTTTGCTCATGAAACAGCATTCATAATTTCATATAACATTGAACATTTCATTGTTCATAATTTATATAAAGCCTTATGACTTTAATGGGACAACTAGGTGCCACAGTGGATAGAGCACTGGGCTTGGAATCAGGAAGACTCATCTTCCTGAGTTCAAATGTGGCCTCCAGATACTTACTATCTGTGTGACCCTGGGTAAGTCACTTAACCCTGTTTGCCTCAATTACTCATATGTAAAATGAGCTGGAAAAGGAAATGGAAAGCCATTCAATATCCTTGCCCAGAGACCCCCCCAAATGGGGTCACAAACAGTTAGACATGACTGAACAACATGATGTCAAATCAGTTTGGGGAAGTAACATCTGAATTAGTGAAAAAGGTTCCTAGAATAAAGTCCCAATTTCTAAACATGTCATTCAAGATCTTCTTCTATCTGGACTTACTTTTCCAGTGTTCTCTCTCACTACTTCCCTTATTCATCCTAACACCTTCAGCCAAATTGGTATACTTTCCAACATGATCAGAGTTTTCTCACTCTGCTGTCTTTGTTCGTGCTGTTTCCCCAAACTGAAATATCTTCCATCGCATCTCTTCTTCCCTTTTCCAAACTTTGCCTGTCAAAGTTCTACCCATCTTTTGGGGCCCAGCTCAGATAACATGTCTTCCATGTAACCTTATCTCTCAACTCAGAACTTATCTCCTCCATAACATTTTGTCTATGCCTTTCTTATAATATTTACAACATTTTGCCTTATATAGGAATTTGCTTATGGGCTTTATCTCCTTTGCCAGAAAATAAATTTATGGAAGGTAGGAATAATGTCTTTTTAAATTTGTGTTTTCCCCGTGGTGCCCAGTAGTGCTTTGCACATAATAGATACTCAATAAATGTCTGTTGAGTTGAGTTCTTAGAGTTTTATTGCTTTCAAATACATACTGAAATTTGAACTACTGTCTTTTCTAGTTGTGGTCTCAGCAACCTTTTAAAAAAACTTATTTGTGGTAAGTTAATAGCATTCATTTTTAGGCAAAAAGTGGTGCTAAAGTGTTTCAAAAGAATTCATGATGTTTATGTATATTAAACATGACCCCTTCAATTTTGTTTACATGTGACATAAAGAAGACAGTATCAGCCTTGGAGTCAGGAAGACTTGAGTTCAAATCTTGCCTCTTGACACATACTACCTTTGTATAAATCACTTAATCATATAGCACTCCAGAGAACTCTCTAACACTGTAAGTTACAGATGGTTGGTCCATCAACACCAGTGAACTTCCACTAACAATTATCCCACCTTAATAAATCACAGGTCTACTCTCCATCCCTAAAGAAACTGCTTGACAAATTTCTACTCTTTCAAAATAGGTAACTCAAAGGTAAACTCAGCCTGTGCGGAATCATTCTGAATTCATAGATTATCAGATTGATATGCTTGAAGAAACTATAACCTAAGGTCACTTACGACAAATATTCTATGCTTCTGTGTCTGATATGTATGCTTAATAAGGAAAAAACGATCATGTCTAGTAAGTTACTTTTCAGGTACCTAAGTATCTATCAGCAAGTGTATGTAGATAATTGAAGTATGTGTCCACAAAAGTTTTACATTATGACTCATCATCACGTGGGGGTGGTGCAAGCCCAGGATGATCCAATCCAAATGATGGCTTCGAAATGGATTACACATCTGTCCTTGAGTTACCAGCCCAGCTCGATCCAGAGAGGTTCATCAGCAAAGGATGGTGAAAGACCAAAAGGTGACAATACATTTGGGCCACAGCAACTCATGATGGTTGTTCTTTGTTGTTTGTCCTTTGTTCTCGAAGAGAACTATGACATCAGGAAGGTGATATCATGACTTGCAAGTGAATTGGATTTAAGTGAGGTAGGGCTATGCAAAGTCACCAGCCTCACAGAGTCATCTAGAGTCAGTGGCAATATATAGATCAGGATGACTGAAGATGGCCCAGATGTAGTGAGAGACCTTGGCCTTTTTAAGTTAAGGTCTTTCCCAGGTCTCAGTTTGACTGAGGTAATGCCCATTCAGTGATTAAGACTAGGTAAGAAATGAGGCCAAAAATGGCCTCTTTTACCTAGTGAAAAAAAATCACTCTGGGAGGGAAGGACCCTCGGGTTTCTGGCCAAAACAGAAACAATTGCTATTTACATTCGCTCTGAAGTCTCAGAGCTCAAACAATCACCAAATGAGGCTTGGGCTGGGAGCTATCGTTGACCAATAGATGAAAGCCAGAGTGCTTTGGGTTTAAAGCATGGTCCTAGAGAAAGAAATCTATCCTGTAAACCCCAAGATATCTTGTGAGGTTTCAGCAATCAAAATTTATATTCCTCTGTGGACAGAGGGAGAGGAGGGAGGAATAGGAAGAGGGAAGGAGAGAAGGAAGGAAGAAAAGATGGAAGTAGGGAAGGAAGGAAGGTATTTTGCTAAGGGGAAGAGTGATTTGCACTGGTGAATGGGGTGCTCAAACATAGATCTTGTGAATATTGAAGTGACATGTGAAGCCACACCCTGTTATGTCTCATCACTCTTGTGGAGTGACATACGATGAAGTAACACTTCCATTTAAGTAACCTGGAATGCTCAACTCAAAAAGGACAGTGAAAGAGGGAGTGCCTATACATCAAACCACAGTCATCAGGTGTGTCATTGTGCAAGCAAGCCTAATGTTGTAAGTGTCCTAATCCTTAATAGGTATGTTAGTATCTGGGTAAATTTACATAGAATTGTTTTTCAACCTAGCGTCTAAGAGTACAAATTCTAGATTTGTTTATCTCTCCAGATTTAGCTCAGATCTTTAGTAGCATGGATTTATGAGAGAATCAAATTTCAATGAAATGGCCCAAGGACAGAATAAATAATACTGATTGCTTGATATAATGGACTGCCTTAGGAGGTCAGGGGCAGCCTTTATACAAATTCAACCAATCCTCATATAGCATGCTCTCAAGTCACCTCACTACTGGGGTTGCCTTGATCTGGGCCTAATCCAGTTTATCAATGTGCTTCCCGAAAATATGGCTCCCAAAACTGCTCACTCTAGAAATATTCTGTCCTGAGAATCTCCCTTGACTGCAGGTCCAGAGCTCTTCATATCACATCATTCCACCTCTTACTAATTTTGTAACCCTGGATAAGTTACTTAACTTTTCTGGGCCTCAGTTTTTTCAACTGTAAATTGAAGATTTTGGACCAGATGCTTGATGAGGTCCCTTATTGTTATATAAGAACATGGTTCTAACACGTTACCATGAAAATAAGTATATGACAAAATTGAGGAACCAGTTGTGTGGGATTCCTTTTTTTTTTCCATATGGGATATTAATAATAAGCTTGCTTAGACCTTCCAAACCTTCATCAAAGTAGTAAAGTAGGCTGAATCACTAGGATATGTACAATGGCTCTCTGCCCATCCCTTAAAATGAAAGAGTTTTTCATAAACAGCGTTTATGAACTGTCCCTTACTGGGCCTGGCTCAGGCCAGTCAGATAGTTTAGGTCTAATATAAGAGTGAAGTAAGACACTTGTAGACCATTCAACAGTTAACAAAAGGAGGTTTTACTTAGGGCCCTTCTTCCTGACTCCAATGGGGAGGCCTTTTATGCCCTTAGGAAAACAGGAAAGTCACTGTGGCTTGAAGTCACTGATCAAGAGCTAGACGGCTTGAGACTTAGCTCCCTGGGCAAATCAAGTCTTGGGGACAGAGTTCTTGACTTTCAGGAGAAGACTTGACTTAAGTTATGAGATGGGGGCTCTGGCCTATCTCATGAAACAATTCATATTGTAGTTATTATTTGTACTAGTTATTTTAGAACTTCATCAAATGTTTCCTCTGAGACTGAACAACAAAACTGGCTGCTGAATGTAACATTATTCATTTCAGCTTATCTATGGACAAATCCCCTTGTCTTGGTATTCATCAGCATCTATATCTATAAAATGGAGATTATTTTATGTATATTACTTAAGGATTCCTAGTGAAAGCCTATAATGATTTTTAAAAGAATAACCATTATTAATTGATAATGCTGTTTAAATTTATCTATTTCATTTTATTTATTCGTACTTCTTAAGTAACACCTTAAAATTGTTTCCAGGAAATATCTTTATCCAAAATTTCATCATGCCATTTTTCTCCAATAAATAATAAAAAATTTAAAGTTCTTGGTCCTAAGAAACTGGTTCTTAATATTTTTTCACCAGTTAAGAATGTCAGGCTACTTCTTTGACCCTAAAGGGTGACATAATCCTGTGTGTTTCAGAATATTCCCACATTGATCTCATTTAATGAATAGCCAACAAAGAAAAATCAAAGGCTTAAAAATTTCACAGCTGCTGACACATAGCACTTGGAAAGAATTATTTTCAAATATTCCCACTGCTGCCGTGAAGATGAGACTCATAGAGGTCAGAAATGAGACATCAGGAAGAAAACAAGTCTTTCAGCATTCAAAGCCAATTACTCTGAAATTGTTTCATGGTTAAACATCTAAGGGGTTTTAGAAGCTTTATTTAATAATGTTTATTGGGGAAATGATCCTTCATATATGATTGATGGGAAATGTATATCAGTATGACTATACATTAGTGTATAATAAACACCAGTTTAAGGCAAGGGTCATTTCTTCACAATTAATTGAAAAGGCAGTTACTTTGTATGACCTTTCTTACCATTGAAGTAGTCTAGCCCAAATAGGTGTCTTTAAATACACACACACACCCACACATACCCCCCCCCCACGCACCCCCCCCCCACACACACATACCCCACCCACACAAATACCTACCTGACTGAATTTTTGACCTGTCTGAGGTTTGCCAATAAGATTCAAGGCAGGAAGGCCTTCAGTAACATGGACATGACACATAAACATGGGAGTGGCTGTCTGAGCAGTAGTACTTTGAAATAAGCTAGGTGATGGTAGTGCCAACTTTATTAGGCATTCACCATTGTTAATTTTATGATCAGCCAGGTGGCACAGTGGTTAGAGCACTGGACCTGGAATCAGGAAGACCTGAATTCAAATCTAGCCTCAGACACTTACTAGCTATGTGATCCTGGGCAAGTCACTGAACTCTATTTGCCTCAGTTTCCTCTTCTGTAAATTTTTGAACCAGAGAAGGAAATGGTAAACCACTCTAGTATCTTTGCTGAGAAAACCCTAAATGGGGTCATAAAGAGTTGGGTATGACTGAACAATGACATTGTTAATTTTATTTTTGTGAATGAGTTAATCCCTATTGAAAAATTCAATAAGGCTCAATAGGTAGATTTGTATTATCTGGGTAACTACCTTCATGTCCTAGTTTGTTTCAATGGTGAATTCATAACAAACTATTAAAAACAGTCAGATAATAGCAAATCTGCAGATATTTGTTTTTTAAAAAGCCACTTCAATCAATCAGCTATTTGTCAGGCACTGTGCTAGATGCTGGGAATAGAGGCAGTGTGGTACATTGGAAGAGTCCTCGATTTGGAGTCAGAGGTTCTAGGTTAAAGGCCCAACTTTACTACTTACCCCTGTATTACTGCAAACAAGTCATTTTACTCCTCTGGCCCTGGTTTCCTCATTGGTAAAACAAGGCAGATAGACTGAATAATCTCTGAGGTCCCTTCTAGCTTGAAAGCTGTGAAACTACACAGACAGAGACAAAATAAAAAGGAAACAGTCCTTGCAGTTAAGGAGCTTACATTTGATTGGGAGAAACAACATATGCACATAAAAAATATAAAAGAAATTTTTATTTAATATCAAGTAACTCACGGATTAAATAGTTGCTTCTTTCAGCAAAGACCTATCTCTTGGGAAACTGGAAGTATCCCTTAATGTAAATCATTGACTAGTGGAGTTTAGAATAGAATCAAAGAATTTCAGTGCTGCAAGGGATCTATGAGTTCATTTGGTACAATTGTACCAAACTCTCTCATTGTACAGAAGGGGATGGTGAGGCTCCTAGAACTTAACCAATTTGCTCAAGGTCACTTAGCTACCAGTGGCAGAGTTGGAATTAAAACACCTGGTCCTATCTTCTTTCAACTCTTATTGTTCAGACATGTCAGTCACGTCCAACTCTTCTTGACCCCATTTGGGGTTTTCTTGGCAAAGATGCTGGACTGTTTTGCCATTTCCTTCTTCAGCTCATTTTACAGATGAAGAAACAAAGGCAAATAGGGGTGAGTGACTTGCCCAGGGTCACACAACTAGTTAAGTGTCCGAGGCCAGATTTGGACTCAGTTTTTTGACTCTAGGTCTGACACTCTATCAACTGTGCCACCTAACTGTCCTACTAAAGCAAGCTGACTCCTGATGTTGCAGGTCATACAGAAGAGGCAATATAATAATAATAATAACAACAGCAACAACAATAACATTGATATATGTGGATTCACAATCATCAATATCTCCAAGGATGATTTCACCTGTCTGGATGCTTCCTCTTCTGATGCAGACCCTTCACCTCTTGGTAGGTTTCATGAGTTGCTATTGCCAAATATCCATCACCTGGTAATCAGCCTATTGGGGATGAGCCTCTCTGAGCTTCACTACATTGATCATATGACTTTGAGCTCAGCTCAGCCTAACCTCACCTTAGTATCATAGAGTTAAGAGCTGGAAAGGACATTAAAGGCCATCAAGTATGTCCCTTTCCTTGTTGTCCCCCCCCCACCCCCCCGCCACTTTTATTTTACTGGGTAGAAACTGTGGATGTAGAATAGGGAAGTGACTTGTCCAATATCACACAGTAAGTGTCTGAGATGGGATTTGAACCCTGGTTTTCCTGACTTGAAGTATAGCCCATGCTTTATCCACTACACTATACTTGCTAACTTGGACTTCAGTGGAGATATTTGTTTGAAATACTAAATTGGAAATGCAAGTTCTTGGCATTTGGGGTGGATCAGCTCTTCGCAGGGATTCTCCTTTGTGACCTTGAGAAACCATTGCTTCTTTGCACCAGCTTCTCCTACTGATAAATTAGATTAGGGAAATATGATGACTGAAGATCAAGAGTACATGATGTGCCCAGGGGTATGCCTTAGAAGGAACGAACTAGATGAGCACGCAGATACTCGTGCTTTTGCTTTTGTTACACACTGAGCTGTTAGTTTATATCCATGAGAAACATCGACAACATTTCATCTGAGATGGAAGAAGTTCCCTGGCAAATACCCAGGCGCCAGGGTGCACTTCAGAGCCAGCACTATTTTACAAGCTCTGTTAATTTTATTTTCCTCATGAAAAATGTAATGTAAGTCAATTTCCAAGCTCATTCTTTAGATCACTAAAAATTAATACCGTGACAGTGGTTTTTTTCGTCCTCTAACTGCCTTATGAATGTTTGCTGCCTGATCGGCACCAATACACATAAGCTGAATTAAACCCAGGCACTTGAAATTGCTGATTACTTGGGTGATCTATAACAAAAGCAGTTTGGCCAAAATTATAGGGAAGGTGAACAACTGAATTCTTGTTTGTTGAGTACCCTGTAGAAAAAAAGTCAAGCCACCTTAGCTGAAGCCACGGATTAAAAAGCTGTATGTATTGAATGTACTAGCTCTACCACGTAAGTAGCTGAATGACCTTGGATGAGTCACTTAAACTTCTCTGAGTCTGAGTAAAATGAGAGTGTTGAATGAGATGATCTAAGGCCCTTTCTAGCTCTAACATTCTAAGTCTATCATTCAATTCCTTTAAAAGGTTTCGCTTTTCAGCTAACCAACCCAAGAAAACTTGGATATGCCAGTTTTCAAAGGGGGAGTAAATGTTGTAAATGTCCTTTCATATTTCAATGGAATAGTAGAAAACATTATCATAGGTCCTGTCTGCTTTTTTTGTTTGTTTTCCTTTGTTTAGTTGTGTCTGACTTCTTGTGGCCCCACTGGGATTTTCTTGGTGAAGGTACTGAAGTGGCTTACCATTTCCTTCTCCAGCTTATTTTACAGATGAGGAAACTAAGGCAAACAGGACTAAGTGACTTGCATAGGGTCACACAGCTAGTAAGTGTCTCAGGAGAAATTTGAACCCAGGAAAATGATTGACTCCAAGTCTGGTATTCTATCCACTGCACCGCCAACTGCCTCATTATACTCCCCACCACGCCACCTAGCTGCTATATGTCTGTATGTCTGTGTGTATATGTGTATGTATGTAAGTATGTATGTATATGTGTATATAGACTCACATTATATACATATATATGAACAAATACACATATATGTGTATATATATTATCACTTCCATTTTGCACATGATAAAACTAAGGCTCGCAGAAGCTAAGCAATAGTGTTCAAAAGATATGATCAGTTCTCAAAAGAATCATAAACTTTACCATGTGTAAGAATGACCTAAATCACTAAGAGCAAGATAAATGCAAATCAAAACAACTCTGAGATTTCAGCTTATCCCTAGCAAATTGGCAAAGATGACCAAAGATGGGAATGGTGTTGCTAAGGAAATGTGGAAAGATGGGCACACCATTGCATTGTGAGTAGTGCTTTGATTTGGTCCAGTCCTTCTAAAAAGCAATTTGGAATTTTTAAAGAAAATGATGAAACTGTCTATGCTCTTTGACAAAGATTCCACGTAAGAGCATATATACTCCTGGGAAGCCAATATCAAAAAGAAAGGTCTCATATAAGCCATAATATTTATGACAACAATTTTTGTGATAGCAAAGAACTAAAACAAAAAGATGTCTATCAACTGAGGAATGACTAAATACATTGTAGTACATAAATATAATGGAATGTTACTCTGCTGCATGAAATGATTAATATGTTGAGAATGAGAAGTGAGGAAAGACACTTGAACTGATGCAAAATGAGGTGAGAACAAAGAAAACAATATAGAGAATTTCTACAACAATGTAAATGGAAATAACAATGACAACACAAAACAATTGAAACTGAATGATGCAATAGTATCACAATCAAGTTTGGTTCAAGCAAGTTAGGAAAGGACACTTCTTTCCACTTTTAAGCAGAGGCAAGGAACCATGGGTTTGGGGCACTGAATATTATGTTGGACTTTCTTGATATGTCTGTTAATTTTGCTGAAATTCTTTTCTTCTTGTCCCCGCCCCTGCCCCTTTATTATAAAGGACAACTTTCTGGGAAGTTCAGGGGAATGATGCAGTGAGAAATGTAAGAATACAAAAACAGAAGACATTAATAGAAATTATTTTAAAAACAAAAAACTAAACCATGTTCTCTTTGTCATCCAGTCATAAGTTGGGGAGCTGAGACTTGAACCCAGGTCATCTGACTCTAAGTGTAATGTTCTTTCTATCATATCATATGACCTCTCTTGTAAGACCTACGCTGCTCCCTGTCTTAGAGTCTATACCACTTCTCTGGCTCTTTGCATATGTCACTTTGTATTGCTATTCAGATTTTATGCATGTGTCCTAGCTTCCATATTAGACACTTAGCCCCTAAAGGCAGTCTTATACATCTTTTCATATCACCAAAACCTGTCCCAGACCTTGGTACATAATAGGTCTTCAATAAATGTATAGCAATGGTGCTCATGATGCCCTAGGCCAAAGTGTCAAACTCCAGACCCCCCAGAAAAACTCAAAATACTAATCCATTCAAAATTTAGCTGAGAAATATTTAGCAAAATAAAATACGTATGACACAGATAATGTTAATTTGTGGTTTTCTAAGTAAACAAGTCATTGGCTTGGATTTATTGTTTCTATGCCACCTTTGCCCCAGGCCACTCATTCTCTTCCCCATTCCTCTTTGTGACTTGAGGTGTGCTTTCATTTGGCATCTGTTGTACTGTAATTTTTTATTGTGGAAAATAATGTGCCTGTGTGCAAAGTTAACAGGTTGATATGGAAAGGAAATCTGTGATGAAGGTCTCATTAAAATACTTTCTTACTCAGTATAACTAACATTCAAGTCCAGTGCCAGGTTTAGAGCCTGGTTATTGATCACATTGATATGTCTCTCCCCATCTCATCCCACAAATGATCCCAATGTTATAGGAGTTGAGTCATAAGAGCTGTGAACTTGTCTGGTCCCAGCCCAGAAGTTTGCTTCTATGGCTGATGCTTCATCACTTACACTGGCTACGTCACTACTCTAATTAAAACCACTACCACCACCATCACCACCACCACCATCACCACAACCACCACCATACCACCACCAACACCACCATACCACTACCATACCACCACCACCACCACCACCACACCACCACCACCATACCACCACCACCACCACCACCACCACTACCAAAAACCTAATGGCCTGATTTTTAAAAATAAGGTGGTCTAGCAGAACATATCCTGATATTGGAGAAAGAAATGTTGGATTTCATCTTGTCTTACTATTTTTTCCCATACACATCTCTTAACTGCTCAGTGTCTGAGCTGTAAAACAAACACAGCAATATATGTACTCCCTAACTCATAACTTTGGTAAAAAGAAAATATTCTGAAAAAATGTAAATCCTAAGTAAATGTAACCTGTTTTAGTGCCTTCATTTCTCAATAAGTCTTGAGATACCTAGTAAATTCTGTCCAATGAATGTCTCCAAAGTGAAATGTTTGAGATAGTGTAGCAAAACGTTAGATTTAGAATAAGACATGAAGTAAGTGTGAATCCTTGCTCCAACATTTGCTAACTGTGAGTTTGGGGGAATTACTTCATGTTTCTGGATCTTCATTTTCTCCTTGTAAGATAAGGGATCTAACCAGATGACTTTCTCAGGTCTCTTCCAGCTCTGGATCTGTGCATCAGGGTTGCATGGGAATAGGACCTTCATCCTTTTCCTAATGCTTCTAGGAAAGAATGGGGACTTACATAGTCCTTTCATTTTAGAAAAAAAGCAGCACCCTTGTTTACTGACTTCCTAAGTCTAAAGACAGGCCCTCTGCTGGTGATTTAGGGATAAGTGTTAATTGAGCAGGAGGCCTATATTCAGTGGTTTGACCAACACCAGATGGACGCTTCTCCCAAACTACCAATATGAGGAGTATTTGTTTCAAGGCTTAAATAATCTGACTCTTACCAAAGACTTCTGCAATCTAATTGGGCGTTATTTGGACAGAGGTCAATGAAAGTTGCAAAGAGAGGGCACATCCCTGTTTTATGTGCTTGTTTGCTATATTTCTGAGAAGAGGCTGCCAAATTCCAGACAACTCCACATCACCCATAACCATGACAACAAATATACACACAACCACTTGTGCATCTATCCTCCGCCCCGGATCTCCTTTAAACTCTTTCTGTTATCCACCAGATGGTGCTACTTCCTTAAGATTATAGAAAGTAACACCAACCTTCATTGCTGTTTTAAGGAATGTGAAAAAATGGAAAATTATAGTAACTGTGATTTGACATGGTTCATTTAAACAATTATTTAATGTGTAGCGACTGAAAAATTCATGAGACAAAAATATATTTATTGTTATTGGGGCAATCTTAATAGAACTTGTTATCATAGAAGTGTTTTGTTTTGTTTTGTTTTTTTAGAGCTTCTGGGGTATCCTGGATTCTTTTAACCACTTGTGAGAACCCATTGTTAAATTTTCACTGTAAGCATCTCAGAAATAAGTAGTCATTACAAATCAAGGTTTGATTTATTGTTTTGTTCTTTGTCTAGTATTTTTAGAATGTTAATAAAGATTAAACCTAAAAGTATTGTGCGCATACATTCTTTTTTCCCCACTCCTAACCTGATTGTTAAAAATTTAGCAACACACTCCTTTTTTTTAATTGTCTTTTTGGAGGGGTAAAGACAGGGTGTAAGTGATTTGCCCAAGGTCACACAGCTAGTAAGTGTTAAGTGTCTGAGGCTAGATTTGAACATAGGTCCTCCTGAATCCAGGGCTGGCGCTCTATTCACTGCACCACCTAGCTGCCCCAACACACTCCTATATTGCACTATTAACACTGTTTAAGTTCAGGAGGAGGGCAGAAGAGGACTCAGGGAACGAAGTCATCGATGGTTGGAGAATTGTTGGCTGCTGGTTAATAGCAACGATAATCCCAGCAATAACTGGCATTTATACAGTGCTTTAAGGTTTGCAAACGGCCTTATATCCATTATCTCATTTGATCCTGGAAACCCCCCTGACTATAGCTTACCTTATCCTAACCACCTAATATTGAAAACTATTCATTTTTCACTTTTAGGCCTCTCTTGCGAATTTAGTCCAGAAGGTGGTCCAGGTGGTCACAGCCTTTAATGTTCAGTTGTTTGCATCCATCAAGGGCCTTCTGGACAGGATTTTACATACAGATTCTTGTCTGGCTTCTCGCCAATGATCAAACAGAATTTTTTTTTGTCTTTGAATCACATTAAAAAATAACACATTGACTACAATGTTTTCAGAGTAGCAACATAATGTCATTAAAAAACTATATGATAAATGCTTATACAGTGCAAAACCCCCCAATCTTCTTTTCTCTTCTTTTATTGTTGTTTCTTCAGTTTTTATACTGCAGTATTTCCCATTCACTCCCTTTAACACACACACAAATATACACATAGAACCCTTCTTTATAAGAAAGAAACCCACTAAAGCAAAGTACACAGATATAGTCGCTACCTGATTGTATATATTACAATCCATGTATGTAGTCTCCTACCTCTCACTAAGAGGAAGTAGGTACATTTTTCAGACCTCTAAGACCAAGATTGTTCATTATAATTTATTGGAGGTTGATAATCCTCTTTTCTAAGCACTAAACTTCAAAGCAATTTTCATAAGAGAGAAAATTATGAGCAGTTTTCGCCCAATTTAAGTTTTTTCTTAGTTTGTTAGCATATTAAAATATTACCAAGATGCACACCTCTAATCTTAGGAACAGACATTTTTGAAATTTAAAATGTTTGTCCGTCTGTACTTGGGGAAGGGAAGCGTAAAGCTGATTATTTAATGACATTTTTTTAAGATAATTTTTTCTTTCTAATAGAATACTTCAAATGGCGCGTGTGTGTATGTGTGTGAATCATGTGATGCTATGTAATTTTCTTTATTATGTAGCAGGAATCATAACCCCAGTTTCCCAAGAATACTACTTTTGTATGGCACTTAGGTGGCATGGTAGATAGAGTACCAGGCCTGGAGTCAGGAAGATTCCTTTTCCTGAGTTCAAATCTGACCTCAGACATTTACTAGCTGTGTGACCCTAGGCAAGTCACTTAACCCTGTTTGCCTTAGTTCCCTCATCTGTAAAATGAGCTGGAGGAGGAAATGGCAAACCTCTCCAGTATCTCTACCAAAAAACCCCCAAATGCGGTCATGAAGAGATGGACACGACTGAAAAACAATGCAACAGTAAAGGTTTGCTTTTTCCTGCACAGAGACTTTGACTAAGTGTCTTTTGTTCTGGGTCAACAACTTTGAGAAGAACTAGATACTTCTGCTCCTTGCATGGCTGGACCTAGTGCTGAGAGTTGTGAGTTCAGTTTCTGGTTTTTCAGTAATTTCTTGTTACCCATTGCCTTGTGTTATGTCTCACCATATGTTGTTGTGTACATATCTGCATATATATATATATATACATACATATATATATATATATATATATATATATATATATATATATATATATATATAACAGACACATACAGAAATATATGCAGATATATAGACAATTTGTCTTGATATCTGTCTATATCCGCATCATTTATATTGATAGATAGATCTATATCTAGACTGATCTGTATCTATCTCTACACATCTATATCTGTCTTTCTGGCTGGTTGTTTCTCTCTCATAAAGACACAGACACACAGACACAGACAGACACACACACATACATGAATTGCTTCTGGGCCCAGGGAAACTGGGGCATTGACCTTAACCACTAAGTAGTTAGTGTTAGAGGTCAGATTTGAACTCAGGTCTAGACACAAGATGTGTTTTCCATACCTGGTTGAATTCTGGGGAGACTGTCCTCTGATGGGGAAGGGGATTACTTTCCTTTTCCCATTCTTTTCAGCTCATTGAACCCAATACCCTAGGGACAATTTACTAATAGTTTAAGTTGTGATTCATGTCTAGGGTATTCCCCAAAATCTGGGAAGAGAAAGGTATACTCTAGATCAGATTTGGGGGAAGTATTTATTTTCTACACAAAAAGAAATGCCAAAACCACACACACACACAAACATACACACAACTTCACAAGCATGAATTGCAAAAATATTTAAAACAAAATTCAATAACTGGTATGTTGATACTTAAAACTGATCATAACACAAAGCAATTTGGGAGCCTGCTAAATAGGCATTATTATATTTAACTGTGATTTTGCACTGTCCAAAAAACTTCCTGTCCGAGTTTTCTGACATCCTATTGGTGGTAATCTATTTCAAGAGTACTAGAGTAGTTGTGGAGACTCTTTCCCAAGCTGCCACTTAGTTTAGACCAAAAGGACCCAGGATCTTTAGATCTCATGAACTCACAAGGTTGCCTCCAAGCCTGGACATTTCCATCTTGAGATTTACTTGTTCATCAAAGAGTAAGAAAGAACAAAAATGAAAGAGGCAACTAAAATCCAGATCCAGGATCATCTAGGTAGGACATGGGGGTGCAAAGCTATCTACAGTATGGGATATGGCGAGCTAGCCCTCCCCAGATCCCTCACGGGAAAGTATCAAGGGTGGGATCACTCCTTTTTAAATATCCACTGTATATGTATACATATGCAAATGAAATATGAAATACATATATTTCTGAAACTCTCTTTCTTCTTCCCTCCTTTTTCTCTCCCAAACAGGGTCAAGTTTGTTCATTGCTAAAACTCTCTACTATATATTTAGATCAAGTCAGTATAAACATCCCTTGACTGAGAATTAGAACTTGATTTTACACAGCATCCCCTTTAATGCTGGCCACATCATTAGAAAATAAGTTTTATGTATGTACATATATATTTATATAAATATATGTAAATATGTATG
>CM053585.1:456599676-456628398 GCA_028646515.1 Pseudochirops corinnae
ACACATATATACAAATACGTATATATTTATATATATACGTATTTGTAAAGCTTATATACATGTAATATATTTATATGTGCATCCTTTTTTTTTTTTTGCTGTTGTTTTCACCGTTTCAGTCATCCCCAACTCTTTATGATTGTATTGAGGTTTTCTTTGCAAAGATATTGTAGTGGTTTGCCATTTCCTTTTCCGGTTCATTTTACAGATGAGGGAAATGAGGCAAACAGGGTTAAGGGGCTTGCCCAGGGTTACACAGGCCACATTTGAACTCTGGTCTTCCTGACTCCAGGCTTGGCACTCTATCTGCTGCACCATCTAGTTGCCCCTTAAGTATACATTGGAGTATTACACACATATATGTAAGTATTCACATACATGTAAGCATACACATATATGCATACATACATGTATACATATACATCTATGTAAAATACAAACTGCTTAACATCCTCTTTCAACTGCATTTTATCACAAACCTTTCACAAAGTCTTCATGAACTCACTTATATCTGAGCTTTAGGTCCCTTGAAACCACTAGCCACGCTTTTTTCCTCTTCTAGACAAGAGAGGTCTTGGAATGTTGTTATTAATATACACAACTGACTGGTCCTTTTCATCATGTCCCTCCCCCCAGTACTGGTACTGCCATGGTCCAAACACAGCCCAATGTCATCCTGTGCACATTCTCACATGGAGTCTCAGACTGCTAGCTAGTCTACAGTCTGTTAACAGAGAATGAAGCTCTTGACTCACCTAACTCCTAGTCTTAACTAATTAACTTCATCTCTTATTCACAGGCTCAAGACTTCTATAGGACACCCACACACAGCTTTCTGGGGCCATAACAGTTGATCCTTGACATGTTTTGAACTGACCGCTATATTCGAAGCTGTTTTTTCCATCTCCGTCATTCCATTGTTCTCAATATTGTTTCAATTACTCTGGCTGCTCTACGATTGGCAATTGACATGGTTGTGTACACTTGCCTTCTGGTCTTCTCAGATGCTAACATCTGATTGCCACACAACTATTCTTTATGCCATCTTGGATTAACGGATTCCCCCATATCCTCCTACATTCTTCCACTTTTATCATTCATAGAGGACATTCCCCATGTACACTCTCCCCATCTCTGCCTATTGAAATGTTTTCCCCCCACTGCTTTCATAGTCTTTCCTAGTTCTTCAGCTGGAAGACATCTCTTCTTCCTCAAATTTTCTTAAAGCTCATGGGGTCCCTTCTTTACCCCCCAATCAGTCAATAAGCATTTATTAAGAGTATACTATCTGTCAGTCAGAAAGCATAAATGCTGGGGATACAAAGAAAGGCCAAAAAAAAGGGTCCCTGCCCTCAGGGAGCTTCACAATCTAGACACAACATTAAAACAATTATGTATGAGCAAGCTTAAAAAAAGATAAAAAAAAGCAAAAATAAGGGAAGGTAATAGAATCAAGAGGTTTTTGGCAACGCTTCCCGTACAAGGTGGGATTTTTAGTTGGGACTTGAAAAGAAGCCAGGAGGTCAAGATGAGGAGAGAGAGCACTCTAAGCATGGGGAGCAAACCAGAGAAAATTCCCAGAGCAGAAAGATGGAATCATTTGTCATTCCCTTTGCAGCATGCTTATTGATATACATGCCTCTCTCTCCTTATTTGATAGGAAGCTCATTTTTGATGAAAAAAAAAAGGCTCTCACCATTGCCCAGTGTCTTGCAAAATAACACGTGCTGAATAAATATTTGTCCAATTAAATATAATTGATTTTTTGTCATTTCCCTTTAAAATTCTGAGTGACTTGTGGAAGTTATTTGCCTATCTTCCTTACTTTGAAGTTTTTTCATCATTACAACAGACAATACTGTGGCCTGAAGTTAGGGCTATTCTTTGTGAATGAGTATCTCAAGTTGAAAAACTGTTTGCAATAACTATGAGTGGATAAATCCTTACTCATGCTACTATTACCTCATCCCGTTACTCTTAATATGCTCACCAGATAAATCCACAGAGAGACAATGTGGTACATTTGGAATCGTGGAACCTGAGTTCAAATCCAAGCTTGGTCACTTACTACTGTTGTAATGGCTGGTAAGTCACTTCATCCCTTGGGAAACAAACGTCCCCATCTGTAAAATTAGAAGGTGGAACTTGATGGCTTCTAGGGTTTCTTCTAGCGCTAAATCTAGCATATTATTATTTTTTATGACAGGAAGTTCCTGAGTCAGGAAAGAGAACTTGACAAAAAAAAAAAAAAGAGAGGGAACTTGACAGAGAATGCATGTACTACCTCTGGCTCTGCCATTAACTCCTTGTCTGGCCTTTGGTGAACAGTTCAACCTTGCTAGTCCACAGGTCCACCTGTGAAATGGACAGGACTTTATATAATCAAATATAATAAAAATCACATGGATAAAGGAACATGAACATCAAGAGGAAGTACTGAGAAATAGAATCCTTGCAGCTTATAAAATATACTACAAAATAGTGAAATTGGTACATGATTTTAAAAAAAGGCAAAAAAAATGGTGCTTCATTGTGAATGAGGGGAGTGAAAGCATTCTCATGAAATGGGAAAGATTCTGTCACCAAACATGAGCTGGGGTTTTAGAAGCTCAATAGGCCTAAGTTTCCTATTCCTGCAAAATGGTGTGCCCCTGCTCCCCCTCCCCCTGTAGGGGCTTTTTATAATAGCCCCCTTTCTGCTAAATAAGGATATTCATAGCATTATTTCTCTGTATTCGGTAGAAGGGGCTTTCCAGGGTCCTACATAGATTATGAGGTCATGCTACCCCACCAATGGGGTACTGATCCAGCATTAGGGGCTTTTTAGTGCGAGGGGTTTGGGGATTTTTGTGGGTTTTCTGGGAATATTGAGGTCTTTTATAGAATTGTTTGTACGAGGGTATATAACTGCTTGCTTGCCTCTTGCTGGGGTGCCTCCCTATACCAGACCTATCTGGAATGGGTGACACCCAACTCTCGCAAGACTTGTCTTTAGAATAAAGAGCTTCTGTTTCTATCTGGAGAAACCTCTGAGTTTATTTGGGTAAGGGTCTTTGGGGTCTTTATCCCATACAATTGGAACAGATTTTAGAATCTGGAAATAGAATCTAGTGTTTATAGAGCAAAGTGTTTGACCAACAGAAGATTAGAGAGCACTGGTGAAAGAAACCATTGCCTGTAAAAATGTATAGGAAATTGGATGGCAGTATAGCAGCAAAAAAAAAAAAAAAAAAAGAATTTAACTGCATATTCATCCTATGAACCAAAATAAGCTACAGTTTTGTCAGTTGTCTAAGTAATTTTTCAAATAATTGAAAGATGGAATAATGATGAATATTTGTCTCTCTTGAAGAGAGGTTTTTATTTATAAAATTGGGAGCATTGTTAGAGACAAAATAAGTTGTTTTGATTATACAAAATTAAAGGGATTTTACGTGACAAAATCTTCCAAAATAAAAAGAAAGGAAACAAATTAAGAAAAATTGTTGTTAAATATATATTATAAAAATCTGATATTCATAATCTAAGGAGTTGATATAAATCTATAGAATAAAAACTATTCCTCAATAGAAAAATGGGCAAAAAAAATGGACAGATAATTTTCAAAAAAGGAAACAAATGTAGAAAAAAGAATATTAATAATACGCCCTTCATTATTTTTAGGCTTGTCTGCCAGAAACAATTTTATTTATCAAAACCATTTCTTTTAGGATGCAGAAAACATTTTGCTAAGTGTCTGATCTACAGAATTATACTAAATCGCATTAATAGTAACAGAGATGGGATGGTATAGTGGATAGAAAATGACCCTTGGAATCAGAAAGACTTGGATTCAAGTTCTGATTCTTACACATATTGGTTGTGTAACCATAGGCAAGTTACATTTCATGTCTCCAGGCAACTAAGACTGATTTGTAAAGCAGACGCAGAATTACTTTGCATTGGTAGAGGAAGTTAACTCTTTGGGACTTCCCTATACCAAGGAAATCACAGGTTTGGTCCAAAACAAACAATACAGATTTAAGATCTAAAACCAAGTTCCAACATCTAGAATTCTTTTCTTTCTTGTTTTTTAATCAACAATTATCAAGTATCCATTTCCCTCCTCTTACATCCTCCCATCTACTGGGGGAAAAATAAGGTAGAAATATATAATAATTACATAAACATAGACAAGCAATGAAATCCACGCATTGGCCACCTCCAAAAAAGTTTCTTATCCTATATATTAGTTTATCATTCAGTCATGAGAGGGGAAGTGTTTTTCTATCGGTTTCTAGCCTGGAGAGAGAAATGTTCAAACTGACATAGACTCACCCAAGAAGATTTCAGGTTATTTTTATAGGACATATGGAGTGTATGGAGTGTTCAGGGAGAACTAGCCCTTTTCAGGGCTCATCTCTCTTTGGTGTCCACCTGTCGCTCAACTCACACCTGCGTCTCCAAGAAATTGTAGCATGAACAGAGGCCACATCTGTTAAAAACAAAACAAAACAAAACATAACAAAACAAAACATCTCAACAGACTAGCTAAACTAGGTTGAAGGTAATTGACAGGCCTCAAATCTGTTAGAGGGATATCTACTCCAAGCATGTATGTAAAGGCTTTCTCTGGTGGAATGGGAAGATGAGAACAATTTGTTTCCATAGTCATGAAAGCCATTGAAGCAGGTGCTGTGGTGCTCTTAAAGCTTGTTCTGACCCTGAAGGTTCCAAGGTCATCTACTGCATCCTAGGCCATGGCCAATTGTCTTGATTGTTGTCTTGCCACTGAACTTCGATGATTCTGGAAGAGACTGATGACATAGGGTAACTCCGCCTCACTTTAATCCAATTCATGCACAAGTTAAGACATCACTCTGTGATATTATCAGTCCTCTTCTAAAAGGAAGGATGAATAGCAATATCTTTATAGTAATCTTGAACAACAACAAACACACCTTGAAATACAAGCCTGAGTTAACTTTCTAGAACTGAGCAATGAAACCACACTCCCATTCTTTCTAGACTACTCCCCTCATTCCTGCAATTAAACAAAGTGATTTCATAATTTCCATCCATATCTTAATCCTTTCTCAATGGAAAAAGTGATCATAGGTCACTTCAGATTGGTGGGGAGGAGTCTTTCCAAGGAATCTAGAAAGAGCTTTAAAGGAAAATATTATGTTTTAATATTTTCAGTTTTGAAAAGAAGGCCTTTAAACTTTCTTTTAAGAACCTCTTTTTGAAAATAAACACCTTTTAAAAAAAAAGTTTCTAAAGATTTTAAATATGCTTTCATACAAACAAGTACTTAAAAATTTGTTTGGGCTCCTTAATAAATAAATAATGTGCAAATTAAAAACAATTTCAAGATACTAATTTGCCCCTATCAAATTGGTAAAAAAAAAAAAAAGTAACTCAAAAATAATAAAAAACTCTGTGCGTGCGTGAGTGTGTGTGTGTGTGTGTGTGTAAGCAAAATAAGTACAAAGTTCTTAGGGAGGGAAGGAGGGCACTAGGTGATGGGTGAGAGTAGAGATAAGGAAAGCCTATCTATAGAGATACTTGAGATGGGACTCAAAGAGAATGAGAGAACTTATGGGGTAGAAATGAGGAAGGATTTTATTCCAAGTATGGGGGAAAGCCATTACGAATTTATAGAGACATGATGTGGAATACCATGGGTAAAGAAGAGAGTTAAGATCAGTTTAGATGGGCCATCATCCTGCCTCCTCAATTAATGTAGAAGCTTCTAGATCTTGTGTTTTCCTGATTATGTTTCCACAATACTCAAATTGTTTCTTCCTGACTGCTTATAATATTTTCCCCTTGACCTGGGAACTCTGGAATTTGGCTATAATATTCCTAGTAGTTTTCATTTTGGGATCTTTTTCAAGAGGTGATAGGTGAATTCTTTCAATTTCTATTTTATCCTTTGGTTATAGAATATCAGGGAAATTTTCCTTAAGAATTTCTTGAAGGATGATTTCCAGGTCCTTTTTTTGATCATGGCTTTCAGGTAGTCCAATAATTTTAAAATTATCTCTCCTGAATCTATTTTCCAGGACAGTTTTTCCAATGAGATATTTCACATTGCCTTCTATTTTTTCATTTGTTTGGATCTGTTTTATAATATCTTGATTTCTCATAAAGTCATTATCTTCCATTTGCTCCAATCTAATTTTGAAGGAATTATTCTCTTCAGTAAATTTTTGAAATTCCTTTTCCATCTGACCAATTCGATTTTTTAAGGCATTCTTCTCCTCATTGGCTTTTTGGGCCTCTTTTGCCATTTGAGTTAGTCTATTTTTTTTTTTTTTGCTTTCTTTTTGGAGGGGGGGTAGGCAGGGCAGTGACTTGCCTAAGGTCACATGGCTAGTGAGTGTTAAGTGTCTGAGGCCCAATTTGAACTCAGATCCTCCTGACTCCAGGGCTGGTACTCTATTCACTGTGCCACCTAGACACCCCTAGTCTATTTTTAAAGTGTTATTTTCTTCAGTCAGGCCATTGACTCACTTTTCATGATTTTCTTGCATCATTCTCATTTCTCTTCCCAATTTTTCCTCCACCTCTCTTACTTGATTTTCAAAATCCTTCTTGAGCTCATCCATGGCTTACAACCACTTCATATTTTTCTTGGAAGCTTTTGATGCAGGAATTTTGACTTTGTTGTCTTCTTCTGGTTCCATGTTTTGATCCTTTTTGTCCCCTCAAAAAGATTTTATGGTCTGATTGTACTTCCTCTCTTTGCTCATCTTGCCAGCCAATTACTTCACTTTTGAGCTCTTTGCCATGGTACAACTCTGCTTCCAGAGTGGAGAGAGCTGTGTCACAAATTGTTGGGGTTTCTGCAGTTGTTGTCAGAGCTGTTGTCAGAGCTATGAGGCAGGCGCTCTCTCTACAGCCACCACAAGCTCTAGCACACTAGCATTCCTCACTCCAGGACTACCAGAGACTGAGACTCAGATCCAAGCAGGTCAAAGCAAGAGTGTTTACCCTCTGAATAGTGGCTTGGTTCCCTCTATGATCTGCAGGCCAGGAGCTCCAGAGGCAGCCACGTGGCAGCAGCTGCAGCTGTTGTGCCTCTGCCACCTTTCACCCCAGGGGCAGAGGCTGGACTGCACTCTTCTCTCACCCTGGATCAACAGGGTTCCCCATTGACCTTTTACTTTCTCTTTGGCATATATGGATTGAAAAGTCTGGAAAACACCATAGCTGACAGTGATTCACTCTCCTGAAGTCTGCTCTGGTGGGTCTGTGCTGCTGGTCAGGGCCACCCTGGGTCTTGGGCCCCCATGGCTCACACAGGACTGTGCTCTGCTCCCAGCTTGGTGTGATAGACCCTTCCTGTCGGCCTGCCAGGCTGCCTTCAGTGGGAGATTTGTTCCTCTCTGTCACTTTGTGGGTTCTATAACTCTAAAATTTGTTTAGAGTCATTTTTTTACAGGTATTAGAGGTGGTTGGTGTGGGAGCTCAAGCAAGTTCCTGCTTTTACTCCACCATCTTGCTCTGTCCCCTGACTCCTCAGTTAAGGAAACTGAAATCTAACTAGTATAAATGTCTTGCCCGAAGGAGCACCAGTAGCAAGCATCAGAGGTAGGATTTGAATCCAGGTCCTCTGATTCCAGAGCTAGGGCTCATTCCACTGCACCATGCTGCCTCCTTCCTAGGAGCTTATGAAGATCCTCTACCAAGGTATGGAGAATGTGTTTTGCATCAATGAATCATGTTAATGAAATTATAGCATTGTAAAGTATGAAATTTTAAGAAACACAAATAAATATGAATATTCCTGTCTGAAATTATGCAAAGTTGAGAGCAGGAGTAGAAGAGCATATGGATCAACTTCAATAATATAAAACAAAAAAAACAACAAAAATTTTGTGCACAGATGGAAAATGATCAAAAGGGGATGCAGACTTTATATATCAATATCACATATATAATGTATATTTATTTATATCTTTTCCTCTTTTCTCATTCTCTTTTTTGATTAAAATAGAATTAGTTCAGATTTTGTGATTCTATTTGAGAGTCTATCCCTTATGTTTCATTGTTAATATTTCTTGAAATTTTTATTATATTTTTCAAAATAACTTATTGAGAAAATAATATGATTGGCTTTGGGTTGGATGAGTTACAGGGACCTTCCAACTCCAATATTGTTTTTATGTACTCACCTAGCCCTAATGCCAATATAGCTCCTATTAATTTCACAAGATTATAGGGATTACTTATATTTTAATTTTTAAAAAAAACCTATAAAGCTTCTTGGTGACAGATTCCCTAAGTTTTATTCACCTTTGCTCATTCATCAATAATTTTAATCCTTTGGGAAGCTTTCTTTTTTCATTTTGGTTTATTACTTTGTAATTCTGTATTATTTATCTTCTATCTTCAAGAAGTTCTTATCTGAAGGTTGAATTATATACAAATCCATATATGTACAAATGAAGAGCTATGTATATATAGAGAGCTAATCACCCATGTGTAAATACGTATGCATACAGAGAGAGAACTAATAGTCTCTGTGTATATATGTATGTATGGCAGCTAAGTGGTGTAGTAGACAGAGTGCTGGGCCTGGAGTCAGGAAGAACTGAGTTCAAATCTGGCCTCAAACACTTACTAGCTATGTGACCCCTGGGCAAGTCACTTTAACCCTGTTTGCCTCAGTTTCCTCATCTGTAAAATGAGCTGGAAAAGGAAATGGTGAACTACTCCAGTATTTTTGCCACAAAAACCTTGAGTGAGGTCATGACGAGTTGTACACAACTGAAAACAAGTAAATAGAGATAACATATTTGTATGTATTATGAATGTGTCACATCACCTCTTCAGCATCCAGTTTCTTTATTAAATGAGAAGGCTGGACCAGATTCTCTATACTTGCCCAGGGGTCACATAGCTAGTAAGTGTTTGGGGTCAAATTTCAACTCAGTTCTTCCTGATTCCAGGTCCAGGACTCTGTCTACTACCACTTAGCTGCCATATGTACATATATAAAAAGTTTCAAAATTCTACAGTCCGATACTATCTCAGGGTTGGGGAACCTGTGGCATCAAGGCCATACTTGAGGACCTAGAGGGCCACATGTGGCCTCAAGGCAGCAGGTTCCCCACCCCTGTTCTCTCTAATACCCCCTTTTGAGCAGTCCTAGAATAATTTTGCCTTTTCCTCTATGAGATTGCCCTACAGATTCACAACCTCTTGTAGGTCAATTATAATACTCATATTTTGAGTTTCTTTTGCTTCTGCAATTTCTAGTTCAAGTTATTTTCCTTTGGATTCAATGCTTGAGTCTAAATTTCCTTTCGATATTTTGTGTGTTTATCAAGAATAAGTGTATTTGTTTTATCTTTATTAGAGATGAAAGTGAAAATTCCGTCACTTTCCTGGGCACTGCACTACAGGACTGGAATAAAATTAAGTGATGAATGTAATGGACTGAAATCCATTTTCTCAAGTATGTAACTGATAGCTTGTTACTATTTTCAGTAGGGATAGAAGGAAAATTCACATTTTATTTATAGCATTTTGAAGAAAATTCACAAAAACAGTTACTACATTTCTCACTAAAAAATCAAACATAAAAGAAAAATTGTCTCTTGGTCCACTTATTTTAAGTGGAGACAGTTTATTGAACTGATCAGACACATTTGCAGTGATGTTTGTAGATACTCTCCTAACACAATTTTAATGTTTTTGACCATCAGTGAATATTTCCCAGTAAGGAACTTCTTGTTAGTACCTTTTCTTCAACTTACAGTCTTGGGAAGTTGCCTGGGCCAAGGAGAATTCAAATGACTTGCCCTGTGTCACACAGACAGTGTATGTTAGAAGCCATACTCAAACCCAGGTTCTCTTGATTCCCATATATTCCATCAACTGGTCAAATATTGCTAAAAAATCTGATAAGACAGTTCATAGTGTCTGGCACATAATAGGTGCTTAAAATGCTTATTGAGTTTTGGAAGGTCAGTGCTTTTACTATGGCCCAGTAATTAGTAACATGGCTTCCTAAAACCTCACCAGTCCCCATTTGTTTTGAATAATTTTAAATTTTCGGTATGCTCCTTAAAAATCTCATCCATATCCCCAGATTCAAGTTGTTTCTCTTCCTGACTGGTTTGCCTTCAAAATATTCTCTTACTTTTTTTTTTTTTGTCAATAGCCATTTGTAAAGTCATTATTCTTCCTAACTGCTCCATTTCTTTTTAATTCTCTTGTTAAAAGGTAATTCAGAGAAGAGTTTATTATTTCAGGTATTCTTTAACCAAGTTCCAACTTCATTTACAGCTGGCTTATTTTTCTTAGATTATTCTTCTGATACATTTGAATAGCTGTTTACAGTGATTATGAGTTCTTCTGTTAATTTATTCAGACATTTTTTATTGTTTTCATCATTTTTTTTCCTACAAATTGACTTTGTTTTTTTTTTTAATCCCGTTCCTTTTTTTCTCTGATCCTACTTTCTTTCCCTGAATATATTACTGTCCTTTGTAAAGGTATTCTGCAGGGGTTTTTTTTTTTAGCACTGTTCTTTATCAAACAAATTTATCACCTGCTGTGAGTTAATTAGAATGCTCTAAGGATTTCTCTGCTTTGTAGATTCTTAACAATTCCTCCAAGCATATTGGCTCTCTAGGCATCTTAATGCCTAAAGTGTTATCTTGAAATGTAAGACTATTATAGTTCCCTTAGTGTCTTTAAGTGAATCTGTTTTCTCTTCTCATCTAAGTTGCAAACCCCTTGAAGAGCAGGTTTCTGTCATCTCTTTTCGCTACCTGCCCCTCTGTCCTTCACTGACTAAAAGGAAATTTGTCCACTGTGAACATATTGATATAGAATGGTAAAAACTGCAAACATATGGGCGCTCAAACTAATTTTTCTTCTATCCATTCCTATTTTCTATCTAGACAGTAATATTTTGAAATTATTTCCCACCTGTTCAAACGTTAAAACAGTCTTATTCCCTCTCGGTGCTGCCCCTGCCTCCCTTTGGGAAGGGGCTGTGGTGTCAAGAAAAAGGAATTTTGACAGATTTTTTTAAAAAAATGTTTTATTGAGACCTTTTGTGTATACATTCTGCATAGGCACCACTACTCCCCTTAATTCATTTTTTTGAAATCTCCTCCCTTTCTCCTGTCAAGATTAGTGATAAATGGGAAGGGAATAAACATTTATCTTTTGTTGTTTAGTCCTTTTCAGTCCTGTCTGACTTTCCAAGACTCCTTTTGGGATTCTGCTGGCAAAGACAATAGAGTGAGTTGCCATTGCTTTCTTCAGTTCATTTTACAGATGAGTAAACTGAGGCAAACGGGGTTAAGTGACTTGATTAATTCATGAAGATTAGTCTTCCTGACTCTAGACTCGATGTTCTATCCACTTTGCCAGCTAGCTGCCAACTTAATTTTAGTTTACTTTAATCTTAATTCTATTTATGCTATAAATCCCTTCACAATGGATAGAGAGGCAGACCTGGAGTTCAAGCCTGAGTTAAAATATGGCCTCAAACATTTACTAGCTATGTGACCCTGGGCAAGTAGTTTAACCTGTTTGCCTCAGTTTCCTCATCTGTAAAATGTGGATGATAATAGCACCTTACCTCCCAGGATTGTTGTGAGGATCAAATGAGATAATTATCATAAGGTGCTTAGTATAATGCCTGGCACAAAGTAAGTGATATCTAAATGTTATTATCATCTTCAAGTAGGGTTCTAATTTTTTCTTAAGAGATGACATCTTTCTTAATTAGATTACGGTATAGAATTCTCAACTCCATCCCTGGTATTTGGTGTTTCAGGTCATGAAAGCTGACTCCAATATACTGTGTCAGCACAGAACCCTGAAGGCTATAACCAACTTGGTTTTTCCCTCATTAAATTGTTAACGAAATGCCACCTCTCACTCCCCTTAACCTGATGATTCAGACTCTACTAAAAATGAAATTCTTTGTTCTACTTCTTCTTTCTGAACTCTCTTCCCTAGAAATATTAGCTTTACCTTTCGTTGACAAAATGCCAGATCCACATGTCCTGAGACCACTAAGTTACATCAATGATGATTTGGCTTGATCCTTAGCCTCTTAACCAGCCAAGTCTTGGGGACAGCTTCTTTGCCTTTTAGTGAAAGAACTAGCCCAACCTACATGGTGATTAGGGTGAATGGGGAAGACCCTGGTAGATACTGATCCTATTACAGCCCTGCCCCCATTTTGTTTTCCCTGCTTCAAGTCTCTTCTTTCTCCAATCTATCCTCTATGCAGCTAACAAAATAATCTTCCTAACGCAAGGTTCTGACTATGTCACTTCTCTGTTCAGAGAACTTCATTGATTTCTTGCTGTCTCTGGGATAAAATGGAGACTCTTCAGTCTGACATTTAAGCCTGTGCAAGAAAAAAAATTCTGCACTCTGCTGTTTTGGCCTCAAGCCTGCCAGAGACAAATTTATTAATTCAATTAATTCCAATTCTAATCATCTCTGCTTAGAGAAAAATTCATCCTCCCTTTGAAAATCACATTTCTCAGTTATAATTTATAGTATGTTCAAATTAAAAAAAATTCTACAATTAGATAAAACACAGTTATAAAGGCCAGGTGAAATTACAGTTAAAGTTTGATTCATCATACAGAAAGATTATCACTTAAAATGATGGTATAGCTAAACCTTCTATCAAAGGTCAAGATAGGCAATGACCTTAATTAGATTGAAGTGTTCTAGGATACCACCCTAATTCATTTTCCAGGAACTTAGAGTTGCCTCTTAAACTTTAATACAGTTCCCACTCAGAAAATGGTTAGGCCCTTGTTGAAGTAAAAAATTTTTCAGCATAGGTTGGCGTATGCTGGTAAATGTTTAGCAACCAGCTTTCTCCGGGGTAAAAAAGTACTTACTGATGATACACTTTTAAGTTTAATCAATATTATTAAGTAGTTACCTAAAAATTTTTATTGATTGATTTTCCATCATTTTCTTAAATCTAGCCAATCAACAAAATAGTAAACCAAACTATGATTTTTAGTTTATTGATTTTGAAGTGTAAATGATAACACTGAAAATTTAAGAATTAACTCTTGCCAGTGGGTTTGAGCTGGCTTCATCATACTTAGTAAGTATAGGATATTGTTTTGGAATTGATAATTAAAGAATGACTAATATAGGTTTCCCATTCAGGTGGGAATTCCCTACTTTGCATCTACTGCTCAGAGGGTTTCATTTCCACAGAACAAGGTTAACCTCATCATTTTTAACCTCATCACTGTTTTGTTAACTCAAACTTTGACTGACACTACCTCCCTCAGCCTCCTCTGTTTGGAGACCTTGAGGGCAGAGTACCAAATTCTTCCCAATGCCTTCCTTTGTAAAGAGCAGATACTGAATTCTCATATTGCTTCATTTTGAGTTTGCTGCTCTACCTGGTTTCAATTCCTTGGACCAAGATACTCCTGCACTGCCTACCCCCAAGTGCCTGCACTCCAACCCCTTCCTTCCTCCTTTTGTGTGTTGTCTCCCCCCAACCCCCTTAAATTGTAAGCTTCTTGAAAGCAGGCACTCTTAATTAGTTGTAGCCTTAGGGCTTAGTACAGTTCCTAGCACCAGGTAGACCCTTAGTAAATGTTTATTGGATTAGACCAAGGACTTCAGACTAAAAAACTAGCTGAATATCATTCTGTAATATGTATCCTAAAGAGAAAAAGGTGTAGGATTGAGTGTATTTCCACAAGGCTTTCTGAAATTTTCAACCTTATTTCAGGATGGAGTAAACATTATTCCATATCATAAACTCTTAAGTTCTAACCAAAATGGATTTTTAACTGTTCCCCAAATTTGACACTCCACCTGTGCATTTGAACAAACCATCCTCCATTATAGGGTTGTACTTGCTCCTCACCTTTACCTCTCAGAATCCTTATTTTCCTTCAAAGTTCAATTCAATTTCTGTTCTGTAAAGCCTTCTTTGATCAGTCTCATTAAATTACCTTTTATTGACCTAGATACTTTTTATAATTATCCCATCACAATCCCCCCATAATGTAAAAAGGGCTTTTTCATTTTCTAAAAATCCTTTGTACCTGGCACAACTTACACATATGCCCTTAATAAATGTTTATTGAATTGATTAGTAGGTCTTTAAAAAATAGTCTAAGAATTTAATCAGATTTCAACAAAAGAAACCTATGTTGCTTGTCTTCAAATGAGTCTATTTAACGTTACCATTTAATGATAATTGGACCCAAACAACATTCTAACCATATAGCATCTGAGGTTTTGGTTTTTTAAAAAATATTTAAGAATTTTAATTTATTTTAAATATTCTTTCCCTTTAAAATTTTGAATTCAAAATTTCTCTCCCTCCATCCCAAGCCTTTCCAATTTCAATTAAACATATGAAATCATGCAAAATATTTCCATATTGGCCATAGTTCAAAAAATAGCCAGAAAAATAAAGTGAGAAAATTATACCTTAATTTGCACTCAGGGTTAATCACTCCTATCTCTAGAGGTGGATACCATTTTTTTCGTAATGAATCCTTTGTAACTATTTTGGCTCATTGTATTTGATCAGAGTTGCCAAGTCTTTTGCAGTTGATCGTCATATTACAGCATTGCTGTTAGTCTTAATATTGATCTCCTGGTTCTTTTCACTTCACTTTGCATTAGTTCATATAGGTCATGCCATGGATTTTTTTTTTTCTGAAACCACCCTCCTTATCATTTCTTATAGCACAATAATATTCCATCACAATCATATGCCACAACTCATTCAAACATTTCCCAATTGATGGGTATCCCTTCACTTTCCAATTCTGTGGCAGCACAAAATGCTGGATTATCTTTTGTTGCTTCTTTTGCTATAAATATCTTTGTAGATATAGGTCCTTTTCCTTTTCCTTTGATCTCTTTGGGGTACAGATGTAGTAGAGGTAGTACAAAAAGCATGTACAGTTTTATGACCTTTGGGTGAGATTTTGTTGTCTTTGTTATAATGACTGGGTTTGTATGAATTCAAGCCACCTTCTTTGTAGGTTAATCCACTGTACTAATTCACTGTACTTATTTAAAGTCTGGACCACCAGGTAAAACGCTGAAGAATGTACCCTTTATTAACAAAAAGGTAATTAAGTTCCTGGCTGAGAGGGCTCACTTCTTTTATGGATCTTTCTGTAAATCAAGGGCTCTCTGACTACTAATTGCCATTATTCTCCTCAGAGCATTAAGCACCATAGAAAGACCTCTAAATTAACTACAGATGAAGAATAGATTATTCATAAAATTACATTATAAACAACCCTCCTTTTTAGCAGTTAAGAAAGAGTTAGGGAACTATTATGAATAAGTTACGGAGACAATAAAATTCTAAATAAAAGAATATTCTTTGGAGGCAGAAGTGGCAATCACCTAAGTCTAACATTTGCGTAAGTTATGTATAGAAGTAAAAAATGTGGCAGTTTCTGGCTCCTTCCCCTCAAACATTTATTTCTGCTCTTCTCCAAGTTTTAAGAAGAAAAGGCTCTGCCATTTAGTGGTAAGAATCCTAAGGCTTACATACAATGCAGTCCCACCATCGACCCATAAACACCCACACTCTAGTCTTGGCAAGGTGGTAAAACTTTCTTCCCTCAGCAAAGGCTACATGTTGTGATGCAATGCTTTATTTCCTTTTAAAAGTTTTCTTGGCATTCACTTTAATGTGGTTTTACCGATATAAACACACTGGGGACAGGGAGTCAAGATGACAAACAATGTGATAGCTCTAGTAGGTATATAGATGTAAAGTTGGGAGACACCTGAGAGATCCTTTAGTCACACACATACAAAATCACATAGAATTTCAGAGTTAGAACCTAATCCATACCTGGCTGAGAATCCCCTCTACAAAATCTCTAACAAATTGTCATCCAGCCTTTGCTTGAAGATTTCAAGGTAAGGGAGAACAATTGCTTCTCAAAGCAGTTCATTATACTCTTGGATAACTCTATCTACAGGCATATTTCAAAGATATTTGGGGCTTGGTTTCATACCACCACAATAAAGTGAATATCATAATAAAAAGTTACACAAAGTTTTTGGTTTCCCAGTTCATATAAAACTTATGTTTACACTATACTATAATCTAATAAATACAATAACATTATGTCTAAAAAAGTACATACTTTAATTTAAAAATATTTTATTACTAAAAAAAATGCTACCATCATTTGAGCCTTCAGCAAGTCATAATCTTTTTACTGGTAGAGTATCTTGCCTCAATGCTGATCAGGGTGGTGGTTGCTGAAGGTTGGAGTGTCAGTGGCAACTTCTTAAAATGAGACAACAATGAAGTTTGCTACATTGATTGAATCTTCCTTTCACTTATACACTTAGAGGCATCACAGATTTATTAACTGCTCTCATTTCAATAGCGTTGTGTCTCAGGGAATAGAGGGACCTAAGGAGAGGAAGAAAGATGGGAAATGGCTTATTGATGGAGCAGTCAGAACACACACAACATTCATTAAGTTTGATATCTTATATGAACCTGGTTTGTGGTGTCCCAAAGCAATTACTATAGTAACATCAAATCACTGATCACAGATCACCATAACAGATATAATAGTAATGAAAAAGTTTGAAATATTGTAAGAATTTGCCAAAATGTGACATAGAGATGTGATGTGAGCACACACTGTTGGAAAAGCAGTTCAGATGCTCTCTTTCAACCCAGGGTTGCCATAAACCATGAATTTGTTAAAAAAAAAAAATACAATATCTGTGAAGTAAAATGAGATATGTCTGCATTTACCTTTACATTGAGCTGAAATCTCTCTGTCGTTTCAGAGTTTGTGTTGTTTCACCTTCTTCTCCTAGTCCAATGATCTCAGAAGAGAAGTGAGAAAAATGAGGCCGAGATGTTAGATGACTTGCCCCAGTGAATCCTAGTTACTAAATGCCAGCACTATGCCTCAAACCCAGGTGTCCTGGCTCTAGGTCCAGTGTTATTTCCATGCCAATGTAATTCCCATGGACTTATCCCTAAGGTTCATCTATGATGAACCAATCAGTCACACCACATCTTCTTTATTCTTGTCATCTTCTTTTGACAAAATATTGGTAGGTACTTCCTCAATTATATCTGGATTTTGTATTGATCTGGATAGTTGAATGTCACAAATAAAAGGACTGAATAACTGGGGTGAGAATGTAAATGTGTAATCCTTTTGTATTCCTTCTAGTTCTTAGTCTAGTATTGGGTACAATTGGGCACATAATAGATATTCAATAAATATATATTGAAATTAAATAACATGGACTATTTAAACATTCTAGTATCAGAAAAGAAAATGAACACGCTATAAATGAATATCAAAGAAAAAAAATCAGGATCAGATGATTTCCCAAGTTAATTCTATCAAATATTTAAAGAAAACTTAATTCCAAAAACTACATAAACTATTTGTGGCAATAAGAAAACAAAACACCTTCCTAATATCTTTCTAAGATACAAATACTATCTTGATATCTAAACCAGAGAGAGGCAAAACAGATTAAAAAAAAAAGCTATAGACCAATATCAATAATGAGTATTAATGCAAAAAAAATTTTTTTTAAGTTGGAGAGCAGATTACAGCAACATATCACAAAGATTATACACCATGAACAGATTGGATTTATGCCAAAAATTCAGGGCTAATTCAACATAAGGATATATAAGCATAATAAACATTTTAGTAATATTAATAATAAAAACTATATGATTATATCAATTGATGCTGAAAAGGCTTTTGATAAAATCCAACACTTTTCCATTAACCACTCTAAAAAGCACAGGAATAAATGAATCTTTATTTAATAGTGTTGTTCAGTTATTCAGTTGTATCTGACTGAATAATTTAATATGGTATCCAATTATTTAATATAATAAATATCTATCTAAATCCAAAAGCAAAGATTTTATGTAATAGAAAGAAGTTAGAGGCTTTTCTAGTAAGATCAAGGATAAAGCAAGGATCTTCATTTATCGCCACTACCAGAAATACTACTCGAGCCAGACTAAATGACTGTTATTATTCAGTCCTTCAGTTTGGCTCTTTGTGCCCCATAGACTATAACATGCCAGGCCCTTCTATCTTCCACTATTTCCTAACGTCTGTCTAAGCTCATGTTCATCTCTTCCATGACACTATCTATCCATCTCATCCTCTGCTCTCCCCTTTTCCTTTTGTCTTCAACCTTTCCCAACATCAGGGTCTTTTCCAGGGAGTCCTGTCATCTCATTATGTTGCCAAAGCTTTTAACTAGAACCATAGAAGTAATACTATAACTAGTGTCAGTTATAGTAATAAGAAAAGAAAAAGAAATTGAACAAAGAATAACAAGTAAAGAAGAACACAATTATGGCTTTTTTCTGTAGATGATATGATGTTGTAATTAGAGAACCTGGAGCATCAACTAAAATTGATTGAAATAATAACTTTGGCAAAGTGGCAGAATATTTAAAAAAATTCACATAAATCTTTAGTATTCCTATATAGTAGTACCCCTTCCATTATGCCCTTTGGAATGCCTGTTCCATGGACAACAAACTTCCCTTTATCCTTTACCCCTTTCCTTTCATCTTCTAGGAATCACTGAAACCTTGCTCCATCCTGATAACAGCTTTCCTGCCCACCTTTCCACTACTGGCTATACCTTCACTCATTCTGCTCAGCTTACTGGGGGAGTTGGAAAACTGTTTTCTTCCCACTGCCACTTTCAGGTTCCTTCAATATCTCCCTCACTCAGTAACCTCACCTTCTCTGAGGCCCATGCTATTTATATAGACCACCCAGCCAAAATCCTGGCAGTCATGACGATCAGTGAGTCTAACTCTAGGGAGTTGTGACCTCTAGGTCATTTCCCTTCTATAGTGCCAATGCAATATTTACAGCACCCACAATCACGATAAAGACTGTGACTATAAGTATCACATGATGTTCAATCACAAATTCTCCAGAGGGAGGATAGAACTGAAGGATTTACTTAGACACCAGAAAACTGAATCCCAAAACCAGTAAGCTGATTCCATCATAGTACCGAAGATATTCAGAGGCCATAATAATGCTGAGAGCCATAGCATCCTTTAGCCTTCCCACAAACCAATACGAGAGCAATATTTACTCACAAACCTCTTTATCTCCTTGCCTGAGCTCCTCTCTCCCCCACTGTCTCACTAGCTCTGACCAGCTTCCTGTGGGCTCTGCTTCCCTTCAGCAAAACTCCTCCCACCACAGGCTCCATTCAGCCTATCAGGGGGCAGAGTTTATCTTCACAGCAGGGAAGCTTCCTGTGGGCTCTGTTTCCCCCCTTAGCAAATTCCCTCCATCACAGGCTCCATGTGATTCCATTCAGCTTATTAGGAGGCAGTGTTTACTTTCAAAGCAGGGGAGGTCTTCAAACTCCCCTCTAGATCTATTAAGGGGCAGGGAAGATCTTCAAATTCCCATTCCCATCACACCTTTCTAAAGGAGTTTAGTACCTGGCTCATAATTTTTCTCTCCTCCCCAATTCTCACCCTCATACTAGGAGACTTCAACATACATATTGTCTCTCTCTCTCAAAAGCCCTAACTACTTAGTTCCTCAAGCTACTCACTACTCTTCCACCCCATATCAGCCACATAAAGACAGTCAAACTCTCATTCTTGCACCACATCAACATTAAAGAATTCTGAAATTCCTTGATCTGGCCATAATCTATTGGTGTTCCATTTCTCCCTCTGCCATTCCTTGCCAAATATACTCTTAGTTCACCCTAAAAACTCCAATCTGTCTATCCCTCAGTTTTCTCACAGGCCATATTCCCTGCAATAGCCAATTCATCCTCTTATCCCAATTTTGATCCTGTGAATCAGTTCAATTCTATACTGTGCTCTTTTCTTGAAGCCATGGATCCCTTATTTAGCAAATTATACCCTGCCAAGCTTTAACCTTGAATGACTCCTGAGAAAATCATATAACAGTTTAACTAAATCAACTAAAAATTTATAAATTTAAAATAACTCTGAGCAACATGGTGATGAACCACAAGTCTAAAGGACCAAAGATGAAACAAGTGACCCACCACTTGCCAGAGACATGATGAGCTTAAAATGCAGAGAGAGATGTGCATTTTCAGATGTGGCTAATTTGGGGATTTGTTTTGACCTGATTACATATTGATCCTTATTTATTAATTTTTTAAAAACTTGTTCAATGGGAAGAGAGGAGGGTGATGGGAAAGACAGGTTAATAAAGAAGTTTAAAAAAAACTAAAAGGGAGGGGTTCTAATGGAAAGAGAGTTTGGTAGATAGTGATAAAATGATGCTGAAAAAAATAAAAAATGAAAGAAATGAGCATCAGTAAAACATTTGAAAATACACAGGAGAGAACAGAAGGAAGTTGAAAATGGGATATAGGAATATAGGACAATTTTGTTATACTTTCACATAAAATACTCTTTTCTGCTCTAATTTGTATATTGAAATGTTCATATTTGTTGATGTTTTCCAAGTTCATAATAAAAAAGAGAAATCATGAGAAAATATGATTCTAACTGTGTGGGATGAAAGAGTTCAGAGTCTGAGTCTAAGATCAGAAAAGGTCTTTATTTGTCCTCATGAGAAAGGACTCCCCCCCTGCTGCTCAAATGGTATCTGCCAGGGAGAGAGCAATAGGAAGAAGCAAGCCCATGGTTATATAACCTTCTAATGCAGAAACCCAACCTCACAACTGGCCTTCACTCTCATTGGTAGGGAGGCTGGCCCACAACCCACGTGTGGGGATCTATCTTGGAGACAAAGGACACTGAAACATGTGGGTGTCCAATGCAAGGCCAGGAAAGCAGTTTTGTCCTTATTTGGAATATCTTGTGCTGAGGTGGCACTGTCTCCATTGCTCTAAGTCCCAGATTTCTGTAACATTAGGTGACTTCTAAACTTAGGCCTAGTGGATGCTGAAGCCACTCTAGATTTGATTTTTCAGAACAGGGAAACTTCATTGCAAATTATCCCTCACATACCTAGCTTAAAAAAAAGAGCTTGAATTATAGGTATTGTCACAGAGAGAATCCTAGGGCAGGTTTATAGATGTTTTCTAGAAATATTATAATTTATACTGGATTGGAATTTTCTATTGTACTACTTATAATGTATCATCTGAATTACTGGTTTTTGATAGCAAAACAGATGTTCATTCCTTTTGAGTTAACTTACTTTTTAATTGTACCTAATATCTTACCCTGGTTGTTCAGTTGTTTTCACTTGTGTCTGACTCTTTGTGGACCCATTTGGGGTTTTCTTGGCAGAGATACTGGAATGGTTTGCCATTTCCTTCTCCAGCTCATTTCACAGATGAGGAAACCGAGGCAAACAGGGTTAAGTGATCACACAGCTTGTAAGTGTCTGAGGCTGGATATGAACTCAGGAAGATGAATCTTCCAAATCAAGAACTCAGTGCTCTATCCACTGTACCACCTAGCTGCCCATTTTACCCTGGTAAGGCCCATAATTATTTTTCATTTTTTAAACTACCCACCATTCTTACTACCTGACTGATTACCCTTTCTACCTAACTTGCTAGGTGTTCTTTAAAAATTCTATTAGAATGACACAGGTCTAATCTTTCTACAAGAAATGTAACCACATCCAATCCTTGTAGCTGTTATTCTTATATTTTAGGGAAGGAGCATGGTAATTTTGCTTCTGGAAAGGAATGCAGGACACCAAGTTATTATACGTCTCTAGTACCTCCAGTTTTTCTGACTGAGTCCCTTAGGATGGTCATTTGTTTAGTAGAGAAAAGAAGTTGAAAGTAATTTTCTTACTCTCAAATCATGGATTGAAGTCAAGAAGTAACAACTCACATAAGAATTAAACACATATATAACCAAAGCCTCAGGACTGGTAATTAATTTTCTGGCCTACTGAGATTTGAATGGGGTGTGTTGGTAAATGTTTAACAACAGGCTGGGGTTGGGGGAGAAGGAATCCATGACAGATTTTTAAATTTAATCTGCATTATTAACATTTTCTCCATCACTCTCATAAGTCTAGAAAATTACAAAGAAATAAACCAAGCTCTGATTCATAGCATTTGCAGATTTCCAAGGTTTACTGGAACCTCAGAATGCTCACATTTAAAATTTAACAATCAGCTGTCCCCAGTCAGTATGGGCTAGCTCCAGAACATCTCTGGAGGGGGTATGAGATCAAATGGTCCAGGGCGATTAAGTGGCACAATGAATATAGCACTGGCCCTGGAGTCAAGAGGACCTGAGTTCAAATCCAGACTCAGACACATAGCACTTACAAGCTGTGTGACCTTGGGTAAGTCACTTAACCCCAACTGCCTTTCAAAAAGCAAAAAAAAAAAAAAAAGCAAAGGAATCAAATGGGCCAGAGGTCTAGTTCTAGAGAAATTATCAAAGGCCACAAAGGAACAGATAAATCTAAGAAGGTAAGAATTTGAAGCCAGAGAAGTCAAGACAAAACAGAGGACAACAGGAATGCAAGGTTTGTAACCCACACATGCCATAGATGAAAAAATCAAGGGCCCAAGGAAAAGACCTGGAAAACACAGGACTAGGAATGAAGGTCAAAGAGTTTAAGGAATACAAGGTTAGAATTTAGGCAAGGGATTTGGGCAACAAGCACAGTTCAACAGCCCCAACAGTAGAGCTTGATGCTAAATCAAAAATCTGAAGGAAGAGCTCCTCATATCCTTCCCTGACCAGCATTAGCCTTAGTGTGGGTGGGTCTTGAGTTCCACATGGAGACAATGACAAAGGAAAGTGTTTGGATGCGGTACAAGATTATTCACCATAGTGTGGTGCTTTCCAATCTGTGAGCCAAGGATGATGATGACAAGAGATCTGTCAATTCACATGCACTGTCATTATGATGCCTATTTAGTGCTAATAAAATATGCAGCATGACTTAGTACAGCAAAAAGGCAAACGTGTCTCCTGTACATTGAACGATATTTCATATATGCATATCAGAATTCTTCAAATATATGCTGATGCTGTTGTGATTAGTAAAATAGAAATTAATTTAAAAGCATTACTGAATTCATAGTCATTTTTTTTATCAAGTTCTCAACTAACAGTTATTAATAGTTCAACTACTATCATGTAAGGGCCAATTTTTTTTTCCAGTGAGAAAAGACTCATTGCTTCCTCAACCCATCACTCTATCCATGCCTCTTCTCCTACAGTGGAAGGAATAGTTTTCACTAGAAAAAGCTAGAGGATTTGTAGACTTTGTTGGATTGAAGCATAGTATGGGTTGGGAAGCACCGCTTTGGGTTCAATCTTATCAGTTTGGAAACTGAGTCTCACAAAGGTGAAGTGATTTATAAGGTCATAGACAGTGGTACTTGGACAGCTATGCCCAAGTGAAGGTTTTTAGTCCTTCAGGATTTCCCCCATCCTTCTCTACCTACTGTTTTCCCTTTGAGACCCCATAGGAAGGAGGAAAACTAGGTTACTTACACCTTTTTGCCCAGAGACAATAGGTCTCTAAGGTGCTGATGAAAGAAACTTTTACACTCCACTAAAGGACACATTAGCATATCAACAGGACTATATCTACCACAAACAAACACCAGAGTGCTTCCTTCTCTCTTAGCCAGAAACAATGCAGAGGTAATAAGAGAAAAAAGAACAAGTCAATGTGATTCTTACTGGCTCATATTAAAATTTTTTTAGTTTGTACTTAGCTTTGTGAGTCTTTTTCATTAAAATGTTAAATTACTACCACATGTTATAGGAAACACTTTAAAACTCCCCACTGATAACTTAATTAATATTAAAATAATTTTTTGGGGTCTATATCAATATTATCTGCTTTTGAAAATCTTTTAAATGTCCAGTCAAGTATGTATATACATGAGAGAATTTTAATATATTTGCTTACCTAGGCCCTCAATATGATTTTAACGAGAAATAATTTGGAATTCAGAATCCACTGGAGAAATAAATATAATAGTGAAAAATTCATGCTCTCAAGTATTTTTTAAAAAGTATTTTTTTCATGCTTGGAAAGAGTTATTTTATCAGAATTCTTCTTGATATGAAATTTTGAAACCCAAATTCATTACTCATGGTCTAGTTTTTCCCTTCACACTGTCACCATTTCCCCTGGAGGAAAGGCAGAGTAGAGAAATTCTCCTCACTCCTGGAAGTCTCTTTTCAGTTTTGAGGACCTTTCTCCTCAACTAGGCAAAAGTGCAAAGAGAGTGAGGCTGAACTTTTCTATTGCTTATAGCATGAGGCTTATGGCTCCTGAAGTAACAACTCTTCTCATCTCATTCATGAATCATCTTTGAAACAACCCAGTAGGGATACACAGAATCTAAACAGTGTCGTGATAAATCTGTGATTAAAAGAAACTGAGGCACAAAAGTCTGAGCATAATCTATTTTTTGATAAAACTAGCAATGACAAATAATAGAAGTCAATTATCTTTCAGTAATTGAAGACCTATCCATAAAATCAGAGAATCCTTTTATACAGTCTGGTTATACAAATTAATTATATAAAGTCAACCAGTGCCAACTAAACTAAAACTCTAATTGGTCCATAATTATGCTGACTTGCAAAAGGGGTGTTCCATAGTCCATGGTAACAGGGACAGAAAGTAAGTCAACATCCCTGTAAAGTCCCTACCCCCACACTCCCAGTATTACAGAAACTCAGTGCTAGGAAAAACATCCCATGATCAAGTGGAATCACCCTTCATCTTCATCTCCTTCAAGAGGCAGATTCACTCATAGTGACATACATAATTTCCTATCAAGTATCATACCACCAAGGCCTATACAAAATAGTTCTAAATCGAAACCTTTAGAAACTAGTTACAGTGGTTATTGCTGTGATTAATAAAACTTTTAACTACTAATTGTTCGGGCCTGCCAGACGTGGGGATCCCAGGGTTCCCAAAGTACCTACTGTGATTCTGCAGGTGCTCTCAGTCGCTCCAACGACTCTTCGGAGGAAAACTCCGGATATGGACAGAATAGTCAGACACACCTAAGTGGAGTGGCTAAGCGTCTTTATTGTCTTACATATCTCCTGTTGCTGCTCCCCCAGCATTATTCGTCTGCCCCTTTTATTCCCTCTCCGTCTGCCCTTTGTCGGGTGTCCCAGCAACAAGATCCTGATGGGGGGGAGTACTCTTCCATTGATGGTGCATGTTCAATGCCCATGTGTTTGACATGCAGTCATTGAGGCAGAGTGTTACACATCTGGATGCCTCTTAGACCCGCCTCAGGTTTTCCTTGTTAGCAAGGACACATTGACTGAGGTCAGACATCTAGGTACGCAAATAGCTCTAAGGGGCCCTTACAATACCCCTTTTTTTGTTTTGTGAAAGGAGGGCATCAGCGCCACATTGCAAGGGTGTTTTGAAAGCAACAACAAAAGAAAATAAAAAGCCCTGCAAGTATAACAATTCCCCATAACAAAGAGGTTCCCCATGAAACCCAAGGAAGATCACGCATTTTTTACAAAATATCCTTAAGGATGTCTTCAGGTGCCAAGTTTTTGGTATCAGAATGACTTAGGTCCCATATTAAGCGATCGAGATCTAAAAGGTCAGCGGACAAGTTCCCGCCTTCAATGAGACCATATAGGTGGTTTTTCACAGCATCCCCGGTAGTAGCTGTGCCATCATACTTAGTTGGGGTAACACATATGGCTTGTTGTCGATAATCACATCTCAAATGTGCCTCCACTTCTAGGCGGAGGACCTCATCACCCACTTCCTCTACTGCCCTCTCTAGTGCTTGAAGGGCCTTAAACATATCCTTGTTAAATTTCTGTTGAGCCTCGAACCCGTAGGTGACATTTCTTGCTAATTGCTCTAAAAAACCTGCTTGTTGGACACCGGCACGTGTGGCGTCGACTGACTGTGCCAATGACAAAGAAGATATCAAAATTGCCACCAAGGACATTACTCCAATGACAATACAGAAAATACATCTCTTTTGTCTATGCAACAATTGTAGTGCATGATCAGCAGATGTAGGATACCATCCTTCCTGCTGTACCGGGACAAGAGCATACACAGGTTTCTGTGCCACATAAATTTCACTTATTAATGACCAATTATAATGGGAAATACAAGGGGAAATTAAACAATCATAACAAATAAAATTATACAACGTATTATTAAGATGTTGCACTATACATTTACCAGTACTATTAAAGTTGACAGCAAAAGCATAGTGGGGATCCGTGAAGCAAACTCCTCCATAAGAGTGGGCATTATATCCAGTAATGTTTGTGATCAAACCACCTGGGCCTACAGTAACCATCCAAGCATACCAGGTGCGACTCTTCAGGTCTTCTGTGAATCCTACCCACATAGGAACAGTCCCTCTGGGAAAGGGTACTTGGCCCAAGTCCAATGTCTCTCCAAGTCCTGCCGTCGTAGGGTGGCATCAGTCAGTTCTGTCCAATAACGGGCCTGGGTAGCTGGTATGATGGTCAGAACAGCCAGCAGTTGGCACAGGCGTTGGAGGTCCCTGCTCCCTCCCCGTCTCCATCTGGGCCTCTGTTTGTGGGTATCCACTTGCCTTTGGCTTCTCCATCTGGAATAACATAAGCATACCCCGTTCCCCAAAGGGTTATAGCACCCGGTCCCTCCCAATCCTTCTCCGGGTCTTTCCAGATGGCCCTGGCCTTTGCCAGCACGGAAGGAAGCATCAGTGTCTGTGTGGTGACCGGTGGGAGCCCTTCAACCTGTGGAGCTGCAGCATAAAAGCGCATAGCAGGAGTTAAAAAATCAGTGGAAGAAAATTGAAGAGAGGGCGGTATGTAACTGTCCCATGGTGAGTCGGCCCATTTTCCCTCTCTGCCCCAGACCTCCCCCTTTCTGTTTTTGAAGGAGGGTCTTAAGGGTGCAGATCGCCCTTTCCACGATGGCCTGACTGGTAGGGTTATAGGGAAGTCCTTTTACAAGCCTAATAGAAAATTCCTGCAAAAAGAAAGCAAAAGCTTGAGAAGTATAAGCTGGGCCATTATCTGTTTTTATAGCCAAGGGGGGGCCTGCGAAAGAAAAACATGTTAATAAGTGATTTATCACGTCAGGCTGCCTCTCCTGGCTGGATGGTGGCCCACAGGAACCTGGAAAAAGTATCAACAGACACATAAATGCACTGGGAACCCCAATGGGTGACATCCATTTGCCACAACTCCCAGGGGCAAGTCCCTCGTGGATTTTCAGAAGGAACATTCAGGGATGGCCTGAAGGGAGCGCAGGAGATACAGCGTTTCACTATCTCCGCGGCTTGCTGTTTGGTTAAGCCATATAATATCTGGAGAGAATGAGCTGAAAGATGAAAAGCGTTATGGGCTGAAGCTGCCTTTTCAACAGACATAAAAGATATACTGCAAGGAAGAAGAGAATCAACATGTCTATTTTCTTCAAAGATAGGTCCAGATCCCATGGTGTGGGATCTCACATGCATTATATAGACAGGGTATACTCTAGACAACAATACTTTTTGGGCTTTATGTAACAAGGAAGCAATAGAAGTATGTCTTTTCTCAATATAAGCTTGAGGAAGTCTCTGTATAGCTGACACAGCATAGGCACTATCGGAAACAATGTTGCAGGCAAGTTACACAGAAGTGACAAAACTTATGCAATGAGGTTTCACATATTTCCTTTCACACAATTACCAATAATCACCTTTCATGAGCATATTTGTGTAAATACTTGATTTATGCACTTACTCCAAATAGCTTAGTTAACAATCTTACAAGCTTGAACCATTGTAACTGAAACGTTCCTTTAATACAACTGTTCACTAGTAACAGGATCATAAGCAATTACCATGTTCTTAAATTTAAACTTGAAATCAAAACCAATTAAGTACCAATTAATTACCAATTGACATATCACTAGAAATCAATTATATTCTGGAATCTCACATAGATGATCAATGTGGTAGTTCATAGACCTTACAAATTAACACAAATACATTCTTAAGTGAAGCAAACTTGAAAACCACATCCCTATACTCTTTTCTCTCCTTTTTTCCCAAAGTTTCTTATTTGCTCAGTAAGACTTATACAAAATATATTTCCAATTCACTTTGCACAGGGAATTATTCATTTCATCATTAATAATGTAGAAACTGTAATTGTAAGTCACTGCATATTTCCCAGAAAAGCAAAGATTAAAATAAACAATTAGCTATCATAGTAAATATAACCCAGATGCAACAGCTTTAAATTATTAAATTTCACAACATAAAAATCCAATTCATGTGCAATAGAATCCAGATTAAAAATGGCTATAACCTTCTCTTTAATTACAGGTAGGTGTAAATACCTGGTTTTCTAAATAGCAGAAATAAACATCATAAGACAAGATTAACAGTACTGATAAAATAACATAACTGGCTTTTAGCACAGTTTTTTCTCTTTTGTTTTAACACAATTCAGATTGAAAAATTGCTTGACTTAACACCATTTCTGGCACACAATGATCACTTAAGTTTTACAATAAAAGAACATTTTACAATTTAGAAATACCATAATAACACAATGACATTATGGCATTAATTTCTTGCTAAATCATCACATACAGGAATCATTAATAGGAAATTGGGCTTAACAATTGTAGAGATTTTTAAAGAAAATCGGCTCAAATGTTTTTAGCTGTTCTAACTTTTACTCCCAGAAATTTTACTTATGTGTCCACTCCTTAGAAACTTCTTTGAAAGTGAGAA
>CM053585.1:456628898-456654568 GCA_028646515.1 Pseudochirops corinnae
CAATAAAATCTGACTTATCTGTAGCATCAAATTAGGAGTGACACTGTTCAAAAATGACCAGAATGAAATCAGTGGCATTTCAGTTGCATCCCAGTACACAAAACCTCTCTCTTTTAGGTGAGGCAGAAAATGGTTAAAATACTCATTTGCCTGTCTCTTTATTTCAAGGGAAAAGGATCCCCTTTATTTCGAGGGAAAAGATCCCCTCCCTTTTTCATCGCCTTTTCCTCACTCCACTTGGCCAGAGTGGAATGAAGGGAAGGAGGTTTTTACACCTTTGCACACCTTTTTTGACAAAATGACAAATGACTCTCACACACTCGCTCACATAAAGACATAAAAACAAAACAGAGAGACACAAATAAACAAAATGGATCCAAAAGCTTCACATAGAATTTATAGGAGATCTCCTGAAAAAAAATTGTTTTTAAGTTGCTATCTCTCCAGATAGTAATGAAAGCCAGGTGAAACTTACTTTATAATATTAGAGATATCTGCATCACACTGAAGTGTTCGTGCTGGCACTTTCATTGCTGATGTTAAAACATATCATTAGTATATTCCATAGAAAAAAGGGAAGAAACTGGGAAATACTGGAGTCCCTCTTCCATTAGCCCATCACTGCTCTCTCTCCTGGCTGATTCCCAAATTGTGAAATAGGGGCAACATTCCAAGAATTCTGGTAAATGACTGTTCAATTACACTGTACATCCCTCTTGCTTTTTCTCTCGCCTCCACCGCCCCTCCTCCATACTACCAAGCTGTTCATGGTCTCTACCTTGCCCGGTATCGTGTATGGCTAAAGTTGAGAGGTCGGGATACAAAGATCTACAAACAGGTGGGGATGGCTGAGGCCACTCACTCTCTCTTTCCAGGGATGGATCTCTGCTTGGGCTGCCCTTGCCAGAATCAGAGCCAGGACCTTTTCCTAAAGTCTTTTCACAAGCCTCCCTGACCCTTGCAATGAAATCAGCTATGGATTTGCAAAGGCCTTGTTTTAAGGCACTCAATTTTTTGTGTGGTGTGCCGGTGGGTTCAAGAGAGTCCCAAGCCTTAATGGCACATTCTGCTACAACCACGAAAACACCTGAGTCTAATCGGGCTTGGGTGTCGGTGGCCGCGTAAGGACCCACCCCTAACATAAGGTTTTTTGCTGCTGTATTGTCTTGCTGGGAATTATGCTTCAGCCAATTGGTGACCTCCTTAGTCTACAAGGCTTCCCACATTACTGCTCGTCCTGGTGTTAAACAGGCGTTCCCTACCGAGCGCCAATCGTTCTGGATAAAAGCAGTGTTTCTAGTAATATGGTTAAGCATCTGCAACACAAAAGGGGAATTAGGACCATAAGTAGCACAAGATTATTTTAACTCCTTCGGGAATTTGAATGGCACAGGATTACACTGCCGTGCCCATTCCCCAGCTTTCACGGCCGCCCACAGAGCTGCCTGTACTGGGGACTCAAAAGGTTGTGCTGGCTTGGGCTGTACTTCGGAGCGTCGGGAGAGGAGGAGGAGTAAGGTGGGAGTTTTTGATTCCTTCTTCTCCGGCTTGCTTCCTCCATCACTTTCCTCCCCTGTCTGAGCCTGTGCAGGACAAGTCAGAGGGCAACGGGGAACTCCACACAGGGCTGCTTTCACTATACCAAAAAGAGTAAAATCTAAGTCCGTCAGCAGCCCAGGGGAGGTTTCCTCATATGAGGTCATTTGGTGACCAATGATGTCTATTTTCTCTGGGTTGAGCCCTGCATATTCCACCCAGGGGGACACAACAAGAAGATTACTGAAAAATTTATGGCACTGCTTGATATGTACCTCTGTTCCTTGTTTTTTTGCTAGTTTATAGACTTGTCTGCCATACACTTCCACCGAGGACAGTGTCACGATGGGGAAGCTAAAATCACTCCCCATCACAAGTGCCTCTACCACCCCACCAGCCTCAACCACCCCACTTTTTAAGCGGCTATCTGTCCCTAAGTACTCAAGTCCCTGTTTGTGATGCCACCTGTCCGGGCCTGCAGGACGCGGGGATCCCAGGGTTCCCATAGTACCTACCGTGACTCTGCAGCTATTCTCAGTCACCCCAATGACTCTTCAGAGGAAAACTCTGGATATGGACAGAATAATCAGACACACCTCAGTGGAGTGGCTAAGCGTCTTTATTGTCTTACATATCTCCTGTTGCAGCGCCCCCCAGCATTATTCGCCTGCCCTTTTATCCTTTCTCTGTCTGCCCTCTGTCACGTGTCCCAGCAACAAGATCCTGATAGGCGGGGAGTGCTCCTCCATTGATGGTGCATGCTCAATGTCCATGTGTTTGACGTGCAGTCATCGAGGCAGAGTACACACCTGGATGCCTCTTAGACCTGCTTCAGGTTTTCCTTGTTAGCAAAGACACACTGACTGAGGTCAGACATCTAGGTACGCAAATAGCTCTAAGGGGCCCTTACAACTAATAAATGAATAATAAATAATTAATTCATACCAGGAGCCACTGGTCATACATGTCTTTCACCTTTGAGCCAAAGGTATATGCCTTGTGTGCGCATTGTTCCATAGGAAGTCCCTTAGTCAAGCAGATCCTGGGGTTTCCCTGATAATCCTTGTTTCATGTTCTTAGAAGCATTTGAATGTACAACCTAATGAGGTAGGCAGGTCCAGCCCTTTTAAAGATGAGAAAAGAGTCAGAAAGTTTAAGTTACATTCCCAAAGCCATGCAACTCTTAGTAGTTGACATGAAATTATTACTGCAATGTCTCCATTACATCATTCCAATGTTGGAATAGATCTAGGATCTCATTGATATGGGTATTCCTTCCCTCAGTGAAGATCAGAAAACCATGAGATATAAATATCTTCTCGTCTTGTGCAATCCTTGCCCACATTTAACAAAAGCATTTGGCATTTTCAGGGATGATATCCTGCACGAGGTCCAAATGAAGAGGATTTTTTTTTAAATAAAAAAAGTATTTTTGTTTTCTACATCACCATAGTATCCCACATATCCATCCCACTCCCACTCCCAGGGAGCCACCCCACATAACAAACAGCATTTTTGGGAGATTAAAAAAAGAAAATAAAAAGTCAGCACAACTGATCAATACATTGAGAATGTTCAAAAACATATACAAAGTATAACGCTTGTGCACTCCCCTATCCATGAAAGGGTAGGTTGGGAATGTCTTCTCACGGGGGAGGAATTTTCTATAGATGATAGATAGATAATTTCAGATAATTATGTTTGCAGATAATGTTGTGTTAATGGCATACATAGAATCCCAGGATGTTATAGGATTTCTTCAATCAGATCTATGATTACTCAAAAAACCCTGAATTTAAAATGGATAAAAAAATGCCTATTGTCTTTACTATAACAGTTACCATAGAGAGATAATGAGCTGGGCCTAGAATCAAATATGAGGAGAGTGGGCTGGACTGCATTTGGGAAAACGCAGTACTCTTCAGTGACCCCAAACTACTCTCCAGCAAAATTGCCATCTTTTTAACACAAAAGTTCTCTGGTGATGCTCCAAGAAATCAAAGTTGCAGTTGACTCAAAGAATAATGGAGATATGCATTGTTGGGTACAAGTAAGTTGCAGTATTTTTCCCATGATGACTTGAAGGTGAAAAAAAAAACATGACTTTAGGGATATCATTAAGGTATGATTGAGAAAGATGGTAGTCAGTCATACAGGAAAACAAAGGATACAAGAAGATGGCCTAGGTGGTCCACTTGAAACAACAAAATGTCAAAAGACCTAGAGGAAGATGATTCTAGCATATGGGATTGATCTTCCATGAAGTATCTAGATGAGCATGAACATGAAAAAAAGGGCACAAATAGGTGGGTGATCTACACCAATGGAGATGTCCACATTGACAAGATCAAAGTTCTATTGAAGTCTGTTATCTGATATGTCCAGCGCCTTTTAGGTGTTTATGATACATATTTGCAAAGTTTCTGAAAAGTTTACAAGCCTTTGGCCTCTTTAATTTCTGAAATCTCAGTCACGCTTCCGACCCCCCATTCTTCCAACTGTATCCACTTTCACATTGAGGTAATCAGTTATTAAAGTATATGTTGAGCTCTTGTGGAAGATCTCATTAAGGTTTTCATAGGCTCTTTTTTTTTTGCCTCTTCATTTTCTGTCAGAGATGTTGGTACATAAACTTTAATTATCTTTACAATGATTATTTTGCTTTTGCTGACTATGAAAGATGAAATGATCAAGTGTCCAGTGATGTTGTTGTTTTGGGAGCGTGATCAAAACTAACTCCAGCAGCTCTAGCATTTTCTTGAAGCAGCTTCTCCGACACAGTTTCCTTCCCGAACTTCACCTGATTCACTCGACTACATAAGGCTGGCATCTTTTATGTCCCCCGACTCATGCAGTAGAGGCTCCTTAGACTTAGTGGGTGCCAGAGACCACTTGAACTGAGTTGCCCGACCCTGATGTACTAACCAGAAAAAATTTCTAGATGAGATGAGTGAGGCAAAATCCAGAGATGCCAAGAGCTACCATATCCTTAGCTGGATATCCTTGCTTTGTTGTTGTTCTTGTTCAAACTATTCTTATTCTCTTATATTTGTGTTTATTTTTATAAATCTGTTGTTGAGTCATTTCAGTCATGTCCAACTCTTTTTTTTTTTTTTGGAGGGCAGAAGGCAGGGCAATTGGGGTTAACTGACTTGCCCAAGGTCACATGGCTAGTAAGTGTTTAGTGTCTGAGGCTGGATTTGAACTCAGGTCCTCCTGACTCCAGAGCTGGTGCTCTATTCACTGCGCCACCTAGCCACCCCATACGTCCAACTCTTTATGACCCTAGTGAAGTTTGCTTGGCAAAGATATTGGAGGGTTTGCCATTTTCTTCTCCAGATTATTTTATGGATGAGTAATTGAGGCAAATAGGTTAAGTGACTTGCCCAGGATCATACAGGAGTAAATGTCTGAAGCCGGATTTGAACTCAGGTCCTGTTGATTCTAGGATAGGTGTATGTCCCCTCTCCATCCCCTCAATGAACTCCAGTGGCTTTCTATGGCCTCTAGGATCAAATATAAAATGTTCTGTTAGGCATTCATAACCTTCATAACCTAACGCCCTCCTATCTTTCCAGTATTCTTATGCCTTATTTCCCAACAGGTACTCTTCTTCAGTCCAGTGACACTGGCTTCTTGGCTATCCCAAGGACAGGATATTCTATCTCTCCTCTCTGAGCATTTTCTCTGGCTGTCCCTCATGCCTGGAATGCTCCCCCTCATGCTTGGAACGCTCCCCCTCCTCTGCTCAGACTACTGACCTCCTGACTTCCTTTTGGAGAAGGAGCAGGCTTGGGGCAGAGGAGGGAACGCATACTGGTGGTTAGAGTATTCTATCCTACCCATGCTTATCCTACCAAGGCTCCCAGGAGGAGAGCCATGACTCCCAGTCCAGAAGGAGCAGACAGTGGAGAGGGAGATCCCTTTCACTCAAGAGCTGAAAAGACTTCTCATCTTTTACTGGAAGCCTTCCCCAGCTCCTCTTAATTCTAATTAATTCTAATGCCTTCCCTCTGTCAATTATTTCCTATTTATCTTGTATACACATTTGTTTGAATGTTGCAGTTCCCCATTAGATTGTAAACTCCTTAAGGGCAGGGACTAGCTTTTGCCTACGTTTGTATCCCTAGGGCTTAGCGTAGCAGCTGGCGCTTAAATAAATGTTTATTCATCAATTGTTAAATGGTCAGTGACATACAATACCTAGTATCAGACCTGAACTAATCAGTTAGTCAGTAGCCATTTATAATCGTCTACTATTCTACTACATTCCATGCACTGTGCTAAGTGCTAGGCATACAAAGAAAGGCTAAAGAGAGTCCTTTCTCTCAAGGAGCTCACAATTTAATGGGAGGATGGTGACTTTAGAGCTGTGCCTGCGTTATTTGGCAGGTTGGGAGGAGATGAGAGACGGCTTCTTGGCTCACACAGTGGTTAAGTTGGAGGAAGAGCTCTGCAAATGTAGAGACAGAGTGACCTGATGGAGAGCTGGTTGCTTGTCTGGCTCCCTGTCACCACAGTTCTCCTGAACTGGCAGCAGGCAACAGAGAGATTAACTTGGTGGGTGCTGGAGGAGGGTATACAAGAGGGTAAAGAACATTCGAAGGCCAAAATTTCTTGGTTGTTGACTATGCTGTGTAAACTACACTGTCAGAGTAGTTAGTCGCAAAGTAAACTGGACCAACACATTCAGCAACTGGAGACAGAACCCTTGGCTTTCAGAGCATCTGTTTCAGAGACTGTGCCCTGAAATTTGAGGACCAGCTAATGGAGCCAGTGGCCCTACAAGTGAAGGGATCTTTTTTTTTCTTTAATGGACATAGGGACTAAGGAATCCCAGCCAGGAATGCAGGCTGTGGTCTCTGACAAAGAGGCTCCAGTTCCTGTTGAGACTGAAGTGATGAGACTAGAGAAGGAGCAGACTAGGGAATGCTCACAGGTGGTTAGACTGTCCAGTCTTATCCTATCAAGGCTTCCAGGAGGAAGGCAGTGACTCCCAGTCCAGAAGGAGCAGACATTGGAGAGGCAGATCCCTCACATACAAGAGCTGAGATTGTTGCAGGAGTTCAAAGAGAAACCAAAGGACACCCCAGAGCAAAGATTCCTGAGGCTGTGTTCTAATGGAGTCAACCAACACTAAAAGACTGTTTTGTACTTGCATAGTGGAGGAGGGGAGGGTGGGGACACTGAGCACCTCCTTTTGTAGAGCTAACAAAATTTGTCAACACTTCAGAAAGGGGCAAGTTCTTGGTGGTTGGGATGGGGAATTATTCACACCGGATCATATAAAGACAAATCCCCTTGTAATCAGCTCACAAATGGGTATCTGGAAGAGAGGGGATGAAGTTCCTAAAGGAAATAGGTATGATAGATTGGATTTTTTTCACCCCACACCCTATGCCCTGTCCTTCTCAGTGGAGCCTCACCCCTATGGTTTCAAATTTTAGCTATGAACCTTTCATACCACATAACCGGTAACAATTGAACTGGACTGATCAGTTGGTGAAATTTGAGCCAAAGGTTGGAATAATTGTGACTTGGGAAAATACTTCTGTCAACGCAAACAAGTGCTTTGGGAATGGAGTGGGGAGGAGGGGGAAGGTCACAGAGCCTGCCGCTGCTCAGCTAGATGGGCAGAGAGGCTATCCCCAGAGGGAATTGTAGGTGTGGCTCCTGAAACATGGGGCAGGGGCAGATGGAAATCATTTTACCTGAACTCTGTTTGTGCGTGTGTGTGTGTGTGTGAGTGTGTGTGAGTGTGTGCATGTGTGTGTGAGTGTGAGTGTGTGTATGTGTGTGTGAGTGTGTGTGTGTGTGTGTGTGTATGCGTGCGTGAGTGTGTGTGTGAGTGTGTGTATGCGTGTGTGCGTGTGAGTGTGTGAGTGTGTGTGTGTGTGTGTGAGTGTGTGTGTGTGTTTTGTCCTTAGTTCTCAAAGAGGACCATGACATCAGGAAAATGATACCATGCCTTGAAACTGAATTGGAGGGAGGGCTGTGTCAAGTCATCAGCCTTACTTTCTCCTCCAGAGTCATCTGAGTCCAGTGGCCAGGTATAGGTCAGGATGAATGGAATAAAAGTGAAAACTTCTCAGGTAACATTCCAGAAATCTAAACAGAATTGTAATAAAGTACCAAAGGCTTAGTAACCTGGGCTGGGAGCCTGGGACCCATACCTTACTTGCCTGGTCATAAGTTGAAGTTTTTGCTAAGCTTAGCTAATGTGTAGGAGAGGAAAGCACAGACCCTGCAAATTTAAAACCACAGGCTCAAATGTCCCAGACTTGTTTTCACTGACCACCATCTGACCTATACAAATACAAAATTGGAAATCCTATTGCGGAACTCCAGGCAGGTCGCCATGTCCTAAAATCCCCATGATTCATAAAATATTGTCTGCTTTCATATCTATATTGATATTCTTAGAATATTATCTTCTGCTTTCATATTTAAGTTGATACTGATGACATATTTTGTCTGTTTTCATGTCCTCTAGACCTGTACCTTCTGCTTTTGGATATTACTGACATTTCATCTATAAACCACCAGCAGATTTTTGACGTTAAGATTGTGCACCTTGGTTCCTAATTAGTGGGAACAGGACAGAATAAGCAGGGAGTGAAAGAGATGGTCTTTTGGGTATATAACCAAGCTTTGCATTTTGTATTTTGCCTCTCCTACTAGACTGCCTCTAGTAGTGAGACCACCCTTCTTGCAAGAAGAAATAATTAAATAAATCCTTCCTGTCTCTACTTGGAGATATCTCTGCTTATTTTATTTTGGGCAATGGTTGTCTTGTCCCACACAAGGACAACTGGAGATGGCCCAGGCTTTAGTGGGAGACCTTGGCTTTTTAAAGCTACGGTCTTTCCAGGTTCTTATTTTGAGTGAGACAATGCCCATTCAGTGATTAGGCCTGTTTAAGAAGTGAGTCAAGGGATGGTCCCTTTAATTAAAAAAAAAAAAATCAAACCACTCTAATATCCTTGCCAAGAAAATGTCATGGACAGTGTGGTCTATGGGGTCACAAAGAGTTTGACACAACTGAACCATCACAATAGACATAAATGCTTATTCCCTCTCTTCATCTTAATCAATAGCAACTCATTTATGTCATTGATTCCTGTGTATTTTTTATCCATTTTCTCATGACCTACCCAACACACAGGAGGGCCCTTGCTCTACATTTTTAGCTTCTGAAGAAACCAGTGCAACTCTGAACAATTTGTTTCAATAGTCATTGAGAAGCAGTTGGAAACAATCATTCAGGTTCCAAGTTCAGAAAGGAAGAAATAGAATGAGGAAGCAATTTCCTTTTGTGTCTCTACTGAGTCTTCAATTCTTCTTACTCCACAATCAACAAGGGGTACCAATAAAAGAGGTGCTACTACCAGGAACTTGGAAAGGGGTGCTGGAGGATGACTTGAATCTATGGTGCCATGGGCCAGCAGAATTGTAAGGTGAAGTAAGGAATGGTAGATGCCATGGAAGAGGTTCCCAAAGTGGGCAGTACCACTCCCTGGGGGGTGCTGGCATGATGGGGGGGTGGAAGCTTTGGGTGCAATTGGGGGGTGTTGAACAAAAATAAAGGGATGGTAGAAGCATAAGGAAAGAAGAGAAGGAATTTTTGAAAAACCATTCATACATGTCTCATTTGTTGTATAACAGAGTTAATATTGGAGTGATTATATTATTTTCCAAATAAATACACAAAATGCAAGTTATAACTGATCTGTGTTTTAACAGGTTTTAACAAGCAAGTGTTGGCAACACTTTGGTGTGTCCTACTTTGTAGGGAAGTCCAGTATGCATCGGCAGGAATATGTGTATGGAATGGCTTGTTTATAATAGTATGGTTACATAATACAATATTGCATGATCAAAATTTCAATACAGGAAAACCCCTACAAATTTATAATAAATGATTAAATTTAAGATGTCATTTAAAAATACATATTTTATATTTTTTGAAATGACACAAATTTCAAAAAAAAACTGTTAAAAGGTTAAAGAAAATAGATTTCCAGGGGGACACTAAGTAATTTTTTTAAAGGGGGCAGTAGGCCAAATATGTTTGGGAACCTCTACTCTAGGGGGAGGATGCATGTCTCCTGGAAATTGGCAACCTGGAGCAAAGTTCCATTTGCCCAGTACTAATTTACAGTTCTCAGAACTTGCAAGAGTTTATGTTCCATTGACATAGCCTTCAACATTCCAGAGTCCTCTCCATCTGCCATAATGAAACTTTAGAATGGGTCTTTTGGGAGGCATTGCATCATACTTATCTCAATTACAAGAAGTATATTATCTCCCATTCCATGATAGTAAATGAATAAAGAAATAATGAGTGCAATCATATGACTTAAGTAGGCTGAAAAAAAATACTTTTTCCTCCATCCCTAGCTAAGCATCCTGAATAATCACCAACCTCTCCATAAGCAGCAGGTAGAAGAGTTAGGGAACCTATAGTCACCTCCCATAGTTACATTTTTCCAGATCTAATTGGAAGATTGCTTTGTAGGAAGCATGAAAACATGATCCTGAGTGATTTTGGAAGGTTTTCCTCAGGAGGAGACCAGGATACTAAATTTCCAGATTACAGATGGAGGCATTAAATAGGACTAAGAATTACAGGTATTTCCTAGAGCTCCCAAACCTCAGTGCTTTCACAGAACAGTATTTTACAGTTTGAGAAAGTAATGAACAACAAGGTTTTTCTGTATTTACTCCACCTTTGAATAGGCTTATAGTTGAGTATAGAATATTCCTGGAGGCCTTGGCTAATCCTAGACTTGAAACTGGTATTAGAGTACTGTTACATTATTAAAGGCATTTTTGTGGTCTGAGTCATGTCTCAGTAAAGAATACAATACTGAGGAGAAATGTGTTTAATAGAAAGCAACATGACCCAATTTATCACAAAGCTATTCACTGCATGTAGGTTGAACAGCATTAAAAAAAAAAATCTATAAAACCCCGTGCTGAGTTACTGAGTTCCCTCATTCCATTTTGCAACAAACTCTTACATTACATAGCTTTCTTGGAACTAGATGAAGCGGAAGTCTCAAGTGGGTTTTAAAGGAATTTTGGCACTAAATCTAATTTATTGTTAAATCGGGTAACCTGATTAAGGGTGTTGTCAGTATTTCACTGTTTAGTTTAAGGAATTTTATATGAAGAGAGCAAGATAGGAGACCAAGATCTTCTACTTATCTACCAAGTAGGAGACCCTGATAAGCCCTCTGGCCTGTCCCCCCCAATCCTTTACTTTCTTGGTCAAGGTGTCACTTGGTCTTAAGGTGTCACTGTACCTTTGATTTTCTTGCTCTTATCATTAGTTTTGTAAGAAGTAATACTAGGTAATAGTCATAGATCTACACTGGATGGCATCTCAAAGGCCTTATAGTCCAACCCTTTTATTTTCCAAATTAGGAGCCTGAGGCCAGTCAGGGTAAAGTGATTTGTCCAAGGTCACATGGCTAGAACTCAAACTCAAGTCCTGAGACTCCATGTTCAAAGCACTTTGTACTGGTTATGTTGCCTCCTTCGCTGTGTAGCTACAGAGAATGTAGCATGTACAGAGCATGATTCTCTTTCTCTTTGCATCATAGGACTAAGGTTAGACAAATCTATAATTGCTAAGGGATGTCCTGCCAATGGAAGGAGTATAAAAGCATCTGTGTTTAGGCCTACTCTACACCTGTCAATTTTCAGGGACACAGTTTGAGAGACAGTGTGGTGTAGTGGGTACAGAGATGTTTTTGAAGCTAGGAAGACACAAATCTGGCTGTCCCTTCCCTACCTGAAACGTTGTTTCCTCATCTACCTTTCCTGGCCCAGTGTCTGTTGACTTTCAATCTTGTACCTACAATGCCTTTTGGATATTTTCAATTGGATATCCAGTAAACATCTGAAACGCATTATGTTCAAGACAGGAATCATTATTTCCCCCCCTAAAATCTTCCCTAACTTGCCCCTTTTCCTATCAATGTAGAGCACAACACCATCTTTCCAGTCCTTCAGACTCACAAGCTTGGAGTCATCCTGGATTCCTCATTCTCCATATCCCAGCTCTTGCTAAGGCTTTTTGATTTCTCCTTTGTAACATCTCTCCTCTACTCCTCCTTCTGTCTTCTGACACTGCTACCACTCCAATGCAGGCTTTCATGGTCTCATGCCTTGATTATTGTAAGAGCCTGCTGGTGGGTCTGCCTGCCCTAGGTGCTCCCCACTCCAACCCATCCTCCAATCAGCAACTAAAGTACTTTTCCTGAAGCCAGTTTGGATCATGTCACCCTCCTACTCAACAAACTCCAGTGCCTTGCCATTACCCCCAGAAGCAAACACAAGATACTCCATTTGGCATTCATAACCTAGTTCCCTCCTACCTTTCCAGTCTTCTTATACCTTACTCCCTGCTGTGTATTCTTTGATCCAGTAACACTGGCCTCCTGGCTGTTCAATGAACAAGACACTCCATCTCTCAGCTCTGGGCACTCTTCCTCAACTCTGCCTATTGACCTTCCCGGCTTCCTTTAAGTGCTTTAAAATTCCACCTTCTACAGGAATCCTTCCCTAACTCCTCTTAATTCTATTGCTTTCCCCCTTTTAATTATTCCCAATTTACCCTGTATATAGCTTGCTTTGTATATATTTATTTGCACGTTGTTTTTCCCCTTAGATTGTAAGCTTCCTGAGGGCAGGTCCCTTTGCCTCTTTTTATATCCCCAGTGCTTATCACATTGCTTGGCAAATAGTAGGTACTTCAATAAATATTAATTGATTGATTGAAGGTGTGGCACAGAACCCTGGATGGCTCCTCTATCTTTATATCCCCATTTCCTGGTTGAGTGGTTGGAACATAATGGCACTTAATAAAACCAATGCAGTCAAGATTAGAAGGAAAGCAGAAAACTGGGGAAAAAACCTTTTTTTTTTTTTTTAACAAGTTTTCTGATAAAGGCCTCATTTCTCAAATATATGAAGAACTGAGTCAAATTTATTAAAGTATAAGTCATTCCCCATTGATGAATGGTCAAAGGATATGAAAAGACAATTTTTAGGAGAAATCAAAGCTATCTTATAGTCATGTAAAAAAAAATGCTCTAAATCACTATTCATTAGAAAAATGCAAATTAAAACAACTTCAGGATAATAACTTATACCAATCAGATGGGTTAATATGAAAGAAAAGGAAAATGACAAATGTTGAAGGGAATGTGGAAAAAATGGGATGCTAACGTGCTGTTGAAGGAACTGTGAATTGATTCAACCATTTTGTAAATAGTATTTATTTTTTCCAATTACATGAAAAATAGTTTTCAAAATTAAGTTTTTGTAAGATTTTGAGTTTTAAATTTTTTTTCCCTCTCTGCCTCCCATCTACCTTCCCCAAGATAGCAAGCAATTTGATATAGGTTGTAAATGTATGATCATGTAAACAATTTCCATACTAGTCATGTGGTCCTTTTCCCTTTTGTACGATTCAACCATTTTGGAAAACAATTTGGCACTATACCCAAAGGGCTATAAAAGTACATACCTTTTGATCCAGTAATACTTCTAGTAGGTCTGTATCCCAAAGAGATTAAAGAGAAAGGAAAAATAAAGGACTTATATGTACAAAAACATTTATAGCAATTCTTTTTGTGGTGGCAAAGAATTGGAAACTGAGGGAATGCCCATCAACAGGGAAATGGTTGAATGAGTTGCAGTATATGATTGTGAAGGAATACTATTGTGCTATAAGAAATGACAAGCAGAATGATTTCAGAAAAACCTGGAAAGACCTACATGAACTGATGCAAAGTGAAGTGAGCAGAACTAGGAGATCCTTGTGCACAGTCATAGCATATTATGTGATGATCAACTGTGAATGACTTACCTATTCTGAGCAATACAATGATCCAAAACAATTCCAAAGGACTTACCATGAAAAATGCTATCCATTTCCAGGGAAAGAACTAAGGAAGTCTAAATGTGGATCAAAGCACATTTTTTGAACTCTCTTTATTTTTCTTTTTTTTTCCAACATGGCTAATATGGAAATACGTTTTGCACGACTGCATATATATAATCTATAACAAAGTACTTGTCTTCTCAAGGAAGGGAAAGGGGATGGAGGAAGGGAATTTGAAACTCAAAATTTTGAAAAACGAATGTTAAAAATTGTTTTACATGTAATTGAGAAAAATAATAACTTGAAAAAGGAAAAAGGGGAGAATTTTAAGAACCTTTTTGGATAACTATGGATATTCTTTTTGATACTATACTAAAACTCAGTAAGTAGCTGTTTTTTAAAAGTTAGTTGCAATATGGAATCTGAAACCATATTGGTACACTTTTAGTGCTCTGTTCCATTAAACATTGGTCTACTTTGCACTTTGAATGGACCTCTTACCCAGGCATGATTTTATAACATCATATATTGGTCATCTGGGAAATAAGCAATTCACTGAGTTATGCAGATCTTCCAAATGTGACACATTTTACTGTACAATATCAAAATATCACATTCATTAATATCACAACCAATCATATAAGAAAAGTCTTGGGAAGCTGTCATGGTCATCATGGCAGAAACAGGTTTCCCAAAATTCCAATTTTCTCTTGAAAGCTTGATCATTGGCAACAAATACTGACAGTTGTTTTCCTAGCAGTGAACATCTCTGTTCATTTGCAGGAAAATATTTGCTAACATGGCTAATATGGAATTATGTTTTTGTTTAATTATATTGCTTCCCTTCTCAAGGGGTAGGAGGGAGAGTGAGATTCTGGAACTTAAAAATTTTTAAATAAATATTAATTTTTTATATGCAATTGAAAAATATTTAATGAAATAAAAATATATTAAAAAGTAAAAAGAAAAGAAAATGTTTGCTAAATACCCAAGTCTTAATAACTATACTTTGTCACTTACTCTTTCAAATACAAATGCTGTTCCATGAAAGAATCAACCAGTTTATCTGCTAACTCAAACAATCATACAAGGACTTTCTCTATAGACAAACATTTTTCTTTTGTATGCAGCAATAATGAAAACTCCCCATTTTGTCACTCTGAATATTAAAAAGATATGTACTCAATGGTCTAGATTTAATGAAATGGATAATTTTCATTATTTCATCAAGAACATTCTTATGTGAAGTTGGCATTTTTTTTATTGTGAGTCCATGACAGTGAAGAGTATGATGTACAGTTTGGGGTCATTGCCTTGATTCACACTAAAGTGCCAAGTCTGAATCACCATTGGTTTATACTATCAGTATAAATGTCACAGTTGCTCCAGTATAAATCATGAGATTCAAAAAAGCTAGTTAAGACTTTGAACATTTCAGCACTACTTATGTTTGTAGCCCAGGCCTTCCTGTAAAAGAAAATCTTCTTTGGTGATTAGTTGGTGTTGATATTGGAAGAAAGCAAGCAAAACAGCAAGTCTAGTCATGTTTGTAGATGCATCCATTTGTAAGGCAAAAGTACAATTTTGCAGATGAGATACTAACTCAGTCTTTATGAATCTTTAATTCACAGGTCACATAGCCTCTACAAAACTCTACTCTACACATTTATAAGAGAATAGTGGGGAAAAAGCCAAATAACATCTTAGCATAATTATGAAAATAGCTTTGACTTTGTGGATCCCCTGAAAGGATCTCAGGGCCCTCCCACCCCCCCCACCCCAACCCCCACACAGTGGTTCACACCATATGTTGAAAACTACTCTTTTAAATTTGACTGTATGGGAAGGAGTTAAAGTGATGAGCTTGGGGTAGGAGAACACCTTGAAAGAATGAAGGGTCCTTCTTTCCTATTTTAGTTGTTTTCGAAATCAGGAGAATACAGACCGTTCTTTTTGTAGGGCTGATACCCTGGTGTTTTCTGTTCAGGGTCACACAGCTAGTAAGTGTCAGAAGGTAGAACTGAAATCAGGTCTTCTTGATTCCAGGTCCAGCACTCTAATCATTGAACCACTTAGTTTCCTTGGAGAAGTCACTTTCACGTTCTGGGACCTCAGCTTGCTCTTCTTCAAAATAGAGGGATCATTGGGGCAGCTAGGTGGTGCAGTGAAAAGAGCACTGATCCTGAACCTGAGTTCAAATCTAGCCTCAGACAGTTAACACAAAAATTAGCCCTATGGGCAAGTCACTTAGCCCTAATTGCCCTACCTTCCCTTCTCCAAAAAGCAAAAAAATAATAATAATAATAGAGAGGTCAGACAGACTTTATGGTTCCTGAGGTCCTTTACAATTCTAACATGATACTTTGAAGGTCTTGTGGGGCTTGACTTCAAGTCTTCTTTTAGCATTCTCCCCAAAAGCATGTTTTCTCTAAGTGTTACCACCATCCTTAACTCTGATACCAAGTATGGACACAAAACTTAGTCTTAACACTTATGAAGAGAGGAGGCAACATGGTACAGTAGAAGAAAACACCAGATTTGGATTTAGAGAACTGGAGTTCAAATCTCAGCTCTGCTACTTTCTAATTGTGTAACCTTGGTCAAGTCATTTTGGGGGGTCTTAGGATCCTCCTCTCTAAAGTGAGGAGGTTGGATTAGATGACCTCCAGTTCTAAATTTATGATCTATGAAACTACCAAGAGGAAGGATTCCCCTGGGGCTAGTGTGGTAGGGTGGAAAGAGTGGAATAGCCCCTTCATTAGTTTGTGTTGTCTAAGGACCTTGGTTTCCACAAGCCCACCTCAACTGAGTTTACCATTAGTAACACTTGTGAGGTATTGGGCTTAGGTGTGGCCCAGTTGATGGTATTCAGTCCTGGGTGCCATATTTTAAGAGGGGCCCTGATCATTTGAAACATGCCCAGAAGAGGGTCCCCATGACTTAAAAGTAATTTCAAATAAGGTATAGTTGAAGATCTGGGGACATTTAACTGAAGAAGAGAAGATTTGGGCTTATTTGTAGGACTCTCTTGAGGAAGAGAGTATAAATTTATTCTGTACGGCTCCAGATGAAGAACTAGGACAAATGGATAGAAGTTACAAGGAGATCTGTTTTGGCTCAACATAAGGAATATTATTCTAACAATTAAACACTGTCCAAAAATGGAATGAGTTACTTCCTTTCTCTATCATAGGGAATTGTCAAGCACAAGTAAAATGTTATAGAGGGAAATTCTGGTCTTTTTATCAGGAGGATGGTTGGACTATGTGACCTCTGACTCTATTATAATTCTAAGACTTAGCTCTTATGACTCAATAATCCTTTGGCAGTTATTTAACCCAACAACTGGCCAGACATAAAGTAGGCCCCAAATTCCATTCTTCATTTTGGTCTTGATGAGTTGAAGTTTTATCAGATTTCAGATTCCAGCTTAAACATCTTCAGACCCAAGTCACAGAGTCAAAGACCTAATAAGATTTCAGATTCAATGAGGTGGGTAAGGGGAAGAAGAAGTCCACAAGCAACATCAGGTAATGCCAATTATATTTTCCTTTCATTTCCCCCTTTCTTAGTAACTATATTGACCAGATCTCCTACCCCCACACATACTTTTTTTTTGAGACCAGGAAGTCCTGTGCCTGGGCCAACTCTGATCCAGAGGAGTGACTTAAGTGACATTAGATCATAAGCTTCTTGAGGGCAGGGACTGTCTTACTTTTTTGTATTCCCAGTGCTTAGCACAGTGCTTGGCACATTATAGGTTCTTAATAAGTGTTAATTGATTATTTACAGAAAAAGGAAGTAGGGTTGTTTTGAGCATCATTTTAGTCAAAAATAATGAAACTGGATAGTTTATTCCTAGCAAAGACTTTGAGAAAATGATGTGATTTTGCAACATTCTTAAAAAAAAAAAGTGAGCCAGGACTCTTTAGTCAGTACCACAATTTAAATCCTGACATGAAAGGAAACAGGATTTTCTCCTCCTTCCCCTCCCCTCAGCTCTTGCTTGGGCCCAATTTTCATTAAAGATAATAAACCTTACACATCTTTCTACTCATTTGTCACTGGCTTAGTGTCAGCTTTGAAATCCCCTTTTTGCATCCTGGGTGTTTACCTAACACAGTGGCTGGTACATAGTAGGCAGTTAATAAATACTGATGAATTGAAATTCAAAACTACTTGATTCTGACCTGGTAAACTTTCATTGAACATTGTAAATGGGGGCAGAGTAACAGCCACACCCCGTGCTATATGTGGCCCATATTGCTTTAATCTACATTTTTTCTTGTTTCTCTATTAAAGGAAACCATTATGATAGCTTCACTGAAAACTACCAGCTTGCAGAGGACATGGCTATTTATGCTAATGTTTTCATTTACAGTCAATGCTAAAAGTCTAAAAGAATCAAAGCCCCCAATAATAGAGTACAAACCTTTTATCATATACTGGAATGCTCCTACAACACAGTGCAAGAAACTTTTTGGTGTGGATCTAAATCTCCAAGCTTTTGACATTATAGCTAACCCTGATGAGGCATTAAATGGGCCCCATGTTACCATATTTTATGAAAGAAAGTTAGGAAATTACCCTTACATTGATGAAAATGGAGCGATCGTCAGTGGAGGAATACCTCAGAATGAGAACCTTCCTGAGCACCTTGAAAAGAGCAAGGAGGACATCAAGAATGCCATTCCTTCGGGGAAATTCCAAGGACTCGCTGTTATTGACTGGGAAGAGTGGAGACCTCAGTGGGAAAGGAATTGGGGTTCTAGAAATGTATATAGAATCCAGGTTTTAAACCACATTAAAAATAACCACAAGAATTGGTCAGAAGCCAAAATACAGGCAATAGCAAAACAGGAATATGAAAGTGCTGCCAAGAATTTTATGAATTCTACTCTCCGCTTGGGGTTAGGAATGAGACCACAAGGACACTGGGGTTTTTACCTTTACCCAGAGTGCTACAATTATGATTACCAAAAAAACCCACTGACATACACTGGGAAATGTGCAGAATTGGACATTTCTCACAATGATGACCTCCAGTGGCTATGGCAAGAAAGTACTGCTCTTTATCCTTCTATATATTTGCCATCGATGTTGAAGGATAGCATATACACCCAGAAATTTGTTCACTACAGGGTCAAAGAAGCAATAAGAATTTCCCAAATGGCTAGGAGTGACTATGCTTTGCCTGTTTTTGTTTATACTAGGTTATTTTATAGCTATGGTACTGATCCCTTGACTAAGGTAAGCCCTACTGTTCTCCATTCCCCTAGGAGGTGGTTTTTTTTTTAAACAAATGCAGAATAGAAATATATTTGATAGGGATATATTCACAAAAGAAAATTTTTTTCAGAAAGTTTTTTAAAAAATGTCTTTAATGAATTCTTTAAAAAGTTAATCTTCTGGGCAGCTAGGTGGCATAGTGAATAGTGCACTGGCCCTGGAGCCAGGATGACCTGAGTTCAAATATGACCCCAGACACTTAACACTTATTGGCTGTGTGACCTTGGGCAAGTCACTTAACCCCAATTGCCCTGCCCTTACCCCTCCAAAAGCAAAAAAAAAAAAAAAGATTTAATCCTTTACTACTTATTATGGGTGTACTTTCCTTCCAAGGTCAAGCTAACTTTGAAGATCAGTGCCAGTCACAACAAAGTCACAAAATAATATATTTTAATTGTTGTGAGAAACATGGGCTTTGGGGTGTCCTCTCATGAGACCCTTTAGAAATGTCATAAAATATGTTCTTAAATCTCATTTCAAGACTCAGCTTCTAGGTTACTTCCTATAGGACACCTTTTGAGATCTCCTTAGTTATGAATGCCCTCTCCTTCCTCAGATTATCATGCACATATTTTCTGTTTACATGTTTACCATCACTTCTTCTCTACCATCCCTCCCCCTTTCTCAGTATAATATAAGTTTCTTGAGGATAGGGACTGTTTTTTTCTCATTTTGTTTTTATATCACCAGCACCCGACACAGTGCCTTGCATAGAGGAGATAGGGGTTAGGGACTAGATCTATGATTTCATTGATATAGGGAATTCCCAGGTGTGGTAATTACCTCTCAATCAGATGGGCATCTTCTCTTGTATTTATAATCTTAGAGAATTATCTAAAGCACGGAGAGTGTTAAAGTATTTACCCACTTTCACACAGCTGGTATCTTTCAGAGACAGGCCTGAACCCAAGACTTTGAGGCTAGCTCTCTATCCATTGCACTATGATGAGCTTTGCATATAATTTTGCTGTTCTTCAGTCGTTTCAGTCATGTCCAACTCTTCGTGACCCCATTTGGCATTTTCTTGGCAAAGATACGAGAATAGTTTGCCATTTCCTCCTCCAGCTCATGTTGCAGATGAGGAAACTGAGGCAAGCAGGGGAAGTGACTTGCCCATGGTCACACAGCTAGTAAGTATCTGAAGCCAGACTTGCATATAATAAGCATTTACTAAATGCTTGTTGGATTGGATTGGATTAGCTTTGAAATTCTAAAACAGTGGTTCTCAACCTTCCTAATGCTGTGACCCTTTAATACAGTTCCTCATGTTGTGGTGTCTCCCAACCATAAAATTATTTTCGTTGCTACTTCATAACTGTAATTTTGCTACTGTTATGAATTGTAATGTAAATATCTAATATGCAGGATGTATTTTCATTTTTACAAATTGAACATAACCCACAGGTTGAGAACCGCTGTTCTAAAATATTTCACCACCACCATCATTACTACTACCGCCAATATGACTACTTCTAATGTTGCTACCACTACTACCACTACTAGCTAGCTGGTACTTATACAATGTCTTAAAGTCTAGAAGAGATCATTTATAGATATTATCTCATTTTGTGCTCACAATAACCCTGGGAAGCAGGTGTTATTATTATCCCCCTTTTACAGAGAAGGAAATTGAAGCAGACAAAGAGGTTAAGTGACTTGCCCAGGGTCACAGAGCTAGTGTCTTAGTTAGGATTTGAATTTAAATTTTCCTAACTCCAGGTCTAGTGGTCTATCCATTGTGCTACCTAAGTGAAATTTCATTATTTTCCTCACTAGGCCCTAAACCTTTAATATCTCTCCATTTCCTGGGGGATGAACTTCATATTCTTTAACCTATTTATCAAAATCTTCTACCTTTCATACTCTGTCTCCACCTACTTTTCCTACTACTCCAACCAAATAGGTTCTATCACCATCCTTTAATGTGTCTTATAATTTTCTTCCCTTTATCACATGCCACTCTTTCTGGCGGAAGTATACTTCCTGTTTCTCCCTGTCCAAAACCAACCTGTTCCTCAAGACTCGGCCCAAACCTCTCTCAAATCACCCACGCCTCCAGTGATTTTTGCTCCTATGAAATCCTGTGGTATGTATATCACTCACTTAACAATACAATTTGTCTGGCCCTATGACTTATTTGATGTGTGGGACTACTTAGCTCCCCTCTACTTATTATCAGCAACTTGTCTGTAACTTATAGCCTTAGATAGTTGATTAGGACATTGAAATACTAAAGGACTCGATTATGGTCATAGAGCAAATGTGTCAGAAGCAGGATTTGAAACTCAGGTCTTTCAGGCTCCAAGGTCAAGTTTCTATCCAATAGGCCATGCTACTTCCCAGGTCTTTGATGGGAATGAATAATAATAATTCACATTTTTAGAGAGGTTTAATTTCTCAAATGTTTTCTAACAAGCCTGTAGAAAGTATACATATAATTATCACTATTTATTCATGAAGAAACTTAAGTTTCAGAGGGCTTAAATGGCTAGTCACATGGCTAGTAAAGGTGAATTCACACTTAAACTCTGGATCTAAGTTCAGAGCTCTTTCCACCATACTGAGATTCCCCTTAATGCTACCATTCTTGTGTCAGCTTTTATACAGTTGTATTGGATGATTCTTGTACTGTTGTATTTTATATGTGTCTTGTATGATTATTTAACTTGTCATGTTTTTGTCTTCTCTCTCTTACTAGATTATAAGCTCCTTGAGGGCAGAGAGTATGTCTTATTCATCTCTGTATCTCCTACAGGGCCTAGCCCAATGCCTTGTAAATGGTGAAAATTTTTATTGACAAAATCAGATTATGTAGCAGACAGTCTTACTTTCACTTGAAAGAATCATTTGAAATCTGGAGAAGTATATATGTGTATGTGTGTATATATATATAATGTGCATGATTTATGCATAGTAACTCTTAATCAAGGGAATCCTGTGAAAAATATTACTGTTGTCTAGACCAGCGATGTCAAACATGGGGCCTACCCTAGAACCAGATTAAAATGTAATTGTAACTTAACAAAATAAATAAAAATACAATAGAATATGATGTTAACATGTGGTTTTCTAAGTCTGCATGTGGCTGGCAGGGAATCTCTATGTATAATCTAGTGGTCCCATTTTTATTTGAGCTTGCCGCCACTGGTGTCTACTGTGACATGCAGTTGACTAGGTATCCCTTTGAAATAGTCTATCAGCACATTTATCTTTAAGAGGTACTATAGAAGAATAATGAGTTGGACCCAAAATAGGATAGGAGGACGAGAGTGGGCTAGAATTCCTTTGGGAAAATACACAGCCCTTTCAATGATTTCAAGCTACTATTTCAAATAAAAACACACTTTCTAAAAACCCAAGCTGTATGACAGTGAATAACGGTATATCATAATTTGTGGAGAATAAAATTTACAGAGGGTCAGAGGGCAACAGAAAACTGTTTGAAAGGCATAAATAGCATAAGAAATTCTATATTTAGTAAACGTATGCTGAAAAAAGAAGGTGGGTTTGCCACATGGTGAGGGATAATGGATGGACAGCCTGAGTGCTTCATTAGTACCCAGAAAATTTTTAAGAGACTTAGAAAAGGACTTTAGTATTTTGCATTGATCATCATCAATGTATAAACATAGAGAAGACTTGCACATGAGAAGACTTGATGGGGGTGTGGTGCACAGTACTGAAGGAATGAGTCAAAGATTCATTGAAGTTTTAAGTATATATTTCAAATAACTTGTTCTGAACATATTATGTGCAGACATCTTCTAACACTAGTAGCCACTTAGGAAGGGAGAAAATAAAAAAGGTTTTATTCATAATTTTAGTATTTTTTTATGTGCATATATTCTATGACACAACATCCCTTCTTTTCTAGCTACTAAAAACTTATAATCTTGAAAAGCTGACTGTTCTTTCCTATTCTAGATGTATATTTATTAGAATGGTAGAATTTTAAAAGCTCTATTTGCCTTTAGTTTCCATTCGTTATTTAGACACTATGTCTAAAATGGAGAATGTATTTATGTACACACTTTATGTGTCACACACATTCTAGCACACGATAAATAACAAAAGGAAAAATGAAACCATTGGTTCCTGAATGCTCTTTGGTTGGTGGACTGAATCTTACTCCTGTTACCCATTAGTTTTTAGGAATGACTCTGAATCTTCTTCTTTCTAGAGTGATTTATTATATACCATTGGTGAGAGTGCTGCAATGGGGGTAGCAGGTATGGTAATATGGGGAGGAATGGACTATGCCAGTTCAAAAGTAAGTTCATTTTTCATTTATATTTCTCTATCAGCACCCTGAAAGAAAAGTTCATAGATTCACAGGTTTAGGGGTAGGATTGGCCAGTATTGTTCCTCTGACTGGCTTTACTTGGAATCCATCTTAATTACCTCCTTTTAACTCAATGCTACTACAATTACCTAATACAAGATTATTCAATCTACCTAGCAAACAAGAAGAATTTTCCAGTTGCCCATTATGTGCCTAGTACTTTGCTAAACGGGGCAGCTAAGTGACTCAGTGGACAGAATACTGGGCCTAAAGTCAAGAAGACTCATTTTCCTGGGTTCAAATTGGGCCTCACACACTTACTAACTGTGTGATCCTGGGCAAGTCACTTAACCCTGTTTGCCTCAGTTCCTTAAATGTAAAATGAACTGGAGGAGGAAATGGCATACCACTTCAGTATCTTTACCAAGAAAACCCCAAATGGGGTCACAAAGAGTCAATCACAACTGAAATTACTGAACAACGCTCTACTAATCACTAGGGAGTATACAAAAATCAGTCAGTCTTTAAATGGAGACTGAAGCAATACATGCTCTTATTCTTTTTCATGTTGGGTTTTCTTTCTTTTTTTCCCATTGTTCACTCCATTGGTTACAACCGTTCTGTACAACTAGACTATTGTACAATGTGAAAGTATTTGCAGATCCTATACATGATTGCATGCCACTATGGGTGGGGGAGAAGGGAGGGAAGAAAATCTGAAACTCAAGGGATTGTGGAACTGAATCTTGTAAGCTAAAAGTAAATAAACAAATCAATGGGAAAAAAAATCAGTCAGTCAATAAGCATTAAGCACCTGCAATGTACCTGGCACTCTGCCAAATGCGGGGGTTATGACAAAAGGCAAAAAGACTTTCTTGCTCTAGAGGAGAGGAAACACAATCAAGATATATACAGATATACAAATTAAGGATAACCATTAGAGAGAAGGCATTAACATGGTCCCTACCCTTAGGAGTTTCTAAGGTAGCTAGGGAGACAGCACATTGAATCATAGACTTTGAAAATGGGAAGAGACTTTGGAGGTCATCTAGGCCAGCTGTCTCATCTTTATATATGAAGAAACCAAGGCTGTGAGAAACCAAACATGGTTTATAAATTAGAAGATCCTGATTGGAACCAAACCTTCTGACTCAAGCATGGTGTTCTTTTCATTATACCAGCTGTCTCTTGCTTTTTTGAGAGGGGGGGAAGGAGGAAGATAGGGCAATTGGGGTTAAGTGACTTGCCCAAGGTCACATGGCTAGTTTTTGTGTTAAATGTCTGAGGTTGAATTTGAACTCAGGGCCTCCTGATTCCAGGGCCAGTGCTCTATTCACTGCGCCATCTAGCTGCCCCCCCACCTGTCTCTTTAACATGAATGAAACTTTTAGAGACTACTCAGGTGCTAACAACAGCAAGAGAATACTAACTATATTTACTCTAAGAGCAGCAGAAATTCTGAAAAAAGGGAGATATGGATTTTTATACCCATACCCAGGGTGCGAATTGTGCACAGGCCTTATGTTTGACTTTTTTCTTCCTCTTCTTGACCCTTCCTCCCTTGGAAGCTCAATCCATAAATTTACTACTCCTTATTAATTCTACCATGAAAGGGTAGATAGGAGAAAGGGGAAGGTCTTGGATACCTTCCAGGGTATCATCAAGGCAGTATGGTGTCCCTCTAGGTCCTCAAGTGCAGCCCTTTGAATCCAAACATTACAGAATAAATCCCCTTAATAAAAGGATTTGTTCTGTAAAACTTGGACTTGGTCAAAAGGCCACAGCCATTGTCTAAAGTTTAGACAATAATATGGTTATAGATGCAAATATAAAGCTGTCTAGACTCTAGAGGCATCTAAGTGGTGCAGTAGATACAGCCCCAGTTCTAGAGCCTGGAAGATTGTGTTCAAATCCGACCCAAGGCACTTACTAGCTAGATGATCTTGGACAGGTCTAACTTGTATTTGCCTCAGTTTCCTCAACTGTAAAATGGAATATGATAATAGCACCTAATTACCTAATTATCAAATTAGGTAATAATTGTGAATCATGTAGCACAGTGCCTAGCACATAGAAAGTGTCTAATAAATAAATGCTTCCCCCCCACCCCCATCCCTTTAGAGAGTTGCCTGGGGCACTGAGAGATTAAGAGATTTGTCTAAAACTACTCAGTTAGTATGCCGGAGTAGATCTTCCTGACTTCAAAGCTAGCATTGTTCACTATTCCAGACACTCTCTCAGTTGCTTTTTTTTATGTTTAATTATAGTCATTGTTACCTGGGAAATAATATATATTATGATTAATTTGAGTTGATTTCTATTTTTTTTATAGAACAATTGCTTAATTATGCAGAAATTTGTTAATGGAGTTTTTGGTCATTACATCGTCAATGTAACAGCAGCAACCCAACGCTGCAGCAAGATTCTTTGTAACAATAACGGGCGATGTGTTCGGAGAGAAGCTGACTCACCCACTTACCTGCATATGCCCGTGGGCAGCATTATGAGGCATAAGTTAAAGAGGGGGCTGAAGTTTATTCCTTCTCAAAGAGCTTCGAAAGAGGAAGTGCAATCTATGAAGAATGAATTTGTGTGTCAGTGTTATATTCACTGGAATGGGAAGTTCTGTTCATGGAAAGAAACCCACCACTCTGGATCAAGGAAAAG
>CM053585.1:456655068-456678896 GCA_028646515.1 Pseudochirops corinnae
AGTTATCTACATTCAGAGAAAGATCTAGAAAGACTAGAGTTTAAATGGAGACTGAAGCAAAACATGCTATCGTTCTTTTTCATGTTTGGTTTTGCTTCTTTTTTCCCAGTGATCACTCATTGGTTACAACCCTTCTATACAACCATATGGCAAGAAAAAGCTTTATGTAACAAAAAAAGAAAACTTTTTTAGGAGAAGAACTCCATGAACTATGGCTTTAAATTGATTCTGCCTTATGACAGGTGGCCATTAGCAACTAATGATGGGTGCGTTAATTACTACTGGAAAGAAAAAGCTAAGGGTGCTCAAGAGTTCAACAGCTTTTTAGCAGTCGCCCTAAAGACTGGTTTGGAAAAAAGTGATTAGTGTTATGATGAACTGCAAATTGCAGCATGTGGTATCAACACATTATTTATTACAAATGAAAAAATACGAAGTGTAGCTAAATATGTCCAAGTTAATTCTAAGCATGGTAAAACTCCGGTCCTAGTAGAAAAACTAATGCTAAAACCAGAGCAGTCAGGTTTGAAAAATACATTTTTAGGCATTCTTTTTTATTTCTTTCATAAGATGCTGTCTTTTGGTTATTTATCTAATTGACTTAGATAATGTGCCAAAGGAAGAGATAAAATGGAATTCCAAACACCATTCAAGGTATTTATACAATATTAGGATTAGAAAGAATTTTAGACAGGATTAGTCTAACATTCTCGTTTTATATATGAGTAAAGTGAAGCTCAGAAAGGCTATGACTCACCCAAGGTCATACAATGCCCTGCTTCATCATTTTATAGTCTGGGGTTTCACATAGCTAATCCTATGTCTATGCCTTATAGTGCTCTATATAGGCTCTAGGTCCCCAGTTCAGGAAGTTATCCTGGTTTGGGACTTACCCCAGCTCCCACTCTCATAGCTAAGTCTTGGGTCTTAGAGAAAGGCTACATCTCTCCCCCAAGGAGGTGTTAGGGGTACCCCTGAAGCATCAAGAAGGCATCTTTAATGCCACCAGCTCGTCTCCACTAGTATACTTTCCCTCAATTATCAGTTGAGAATCATTCTAGTCATCCAGACTTAAGTAACTTTTATTAAATGGGTATTAATCAAGGCAATACAATAAAAAACAAAACATCTTCCAAAATTCTGTGACACACCCTCCCATAAATACATGCAGAGTAAAGGCAAAAGTGAACTCAAGCTTAGAGAGCACCTGTTGCAAAGCAGTAACTCCGAGATCCCGGTTCCTGGAAGTCCATTCATAAGGTGCTCAGGAAATTCCTTTTACGCATGAAGTAGTCTCTTTGTTGGATTCTTCAAAGAGCTTGAATCTATGTATAGTCTGCCCTTTACTCCCAATGAAGACAGGGTCATTAGCTGATCCAGGGGTGTCACTAGGGCAGTGATAAAAAAAAATGGGAAGTCCAACATACTCGAGACTTTTTTTTTTTAGCTCACTAAGTCCTCTTCTCAGAGTGGAGGGAGAGAAGAAAACGTAAGCCAAGTTTCAAGCCGAAGCTTCTTTTTCCCACACCACCCCCATCCTCTGGTTCCTCTTCAGGGGTTTGCTGGAACATTCCCCTAGCTTGATAATTACTGGAATTTCCCAATTTTAACCAACTGGATGCTTCTTCATAAGAGCCAGAGGGCATGATGAAATCCCTCAGTTCATTAAAATCAGTTTCTTGCCTGACAATATTTCGTTTCATTTACTGATTTCAAAGACTTTTTATACTTAATCTAAAGGTTATGATTAAGAATGATTGATTGTATCTCTTATCATTTACTTCAAGTGGAGTGGTATAGCAACTGATTTACTCAATCATCCCACCTTTTTCTCCCCAGTTTTGGTATTTGCTGACTCCAGTAAATTTGTTACGGTATATTTGGCAAATTCCACAATCCCAAATCCTAGATGACTGCTTAGTGAGTTGAGGTAGTTCTACATTTCCTTTTTAGATACCTTGCTCAGTGCTTTATATTGTATTAGGAAAAGTATGGGGGAAAGTCTATGTGGCACAGTTCTTAAATCTAATAATTAGCTTTCTTTCATACTTTCAAATGTGTTACGATAAAAAAAAAAATTTTAAACAAGCATGATTTTTACAAAGTCCTAATAGGGCCAATACCTGTCTTGTTGTTTTCAAAGAGCCTTTCCCAACCCCAATATAACAAAGCAAAGAAAGGGAAACAGAAATAGAAAAATTGGGTAGGGACCAAATGCTATCACTAAATGTGCAGTGGATTCAGGTGAGACTAGAATTATTTACCTCTCCTATTCCTATTAAGGGGGCCCTCTAGTCTGGACCCAGACACATATAAGCTACCCCTTAGTCACTGACTTACTGTAAAAGGGAAAGAAAATTATTAGGCTTCCTTTCTCAGAAAGAAAGCTTTGTGCCTACAGAGATTCTCAGATCACATGGTACTCTTCCCAAAGAGATCAGGGACCTGAGGTCAACTGAAAGTCTCCCACCCACTCACCTTCAGATATGAAATCAGACCATCCCAGGTAGAAAACTCTTCTGAGTCCCTTAGTACCTACGAGCATCCAACTGGGAAATGGACAAAATGTTATAGGACACACAGCACCCATATAGCATGTTTGTGTTTTCTGAGCCTTGTGATAGGCAAAACAGAAGAAAGGAGATAATATTACTAGTAGTGTAGGAAAGTAGTAAGCTACATTAAATATGAGCAGAATCAATGTAGTAATAAAGACTGATGAAGACTTTTTAGAGTGAAATACAAGGTGTCCCAAAGGTCTTAGTGAAGTTTTAAGTTTTAATAGCTAAAAAAAAAAAAAAAGCCCTTTGGAACACACTATATTTGTATAAGTAATTACTTTGTACTTGTATTCAACCTCTATTAAAGAATATTTACATTAGTCAAAGAGTTTAGAAGTGAAGAGGGTGGATATGGTTACATTTTGAAAAATATATGCATTTTGGGGTAGCTATGACACAGTTCCAAAAAATAAAAAAATTTCCTCACCTGCTAAATATGCAACAATAAGGTTCTTTGAAATAGCCTCTTTTTCTTTGTGTTATATTTAGTTGTATAGATATACCTTAAATTTTAAGGCTTAAAGTAACCAATGAGATCAAAGAATGTCAGAGCCAAGACCATGGAGATTATGAGAAATCTTGAAGCTCTTTCTTTTGGGTCTCTGAGAATACAGGCTCACTAATGCACTGTTGATAGAGCTGTGAATGGGTCAAGACTTCTGGAAAGCAATTTGGAACTATGCACAGAAAGTCACCAAACTGACCCAGCTATACCCTTAGGTGTATACCCCCAGAGAAAGCAAAGAAAAAGGAGAAGGATCCATATATGTAAAGACATTTATAGCTCCTCTTTTTATGGTTGTAAAAAACAGGAAAAATAAAACATTTCTCTCCTATTAGGGAGTGGCTAAATAAATTATAGCATATGAATGTAGTAAGATATTGTTGTGTCATAAGAAATCATTAAACAGGGGTAGCTAGGTGGCGCAGTAAATAGAGCACCAGCCCTGGAGTCAGGAGGATCTGAGTTCAAATGTGGCCTGAGACACTTGACACATTTACTAGCTTCGTGATCTTGGGCAAGTCACATAACCCCAACTGCCTTGCCTTCCCCCCTCCAATAATAAATCATTAAAAGGACAATTTCTGAGGAAACTAGGGAGATCTCTGAATCAATGAAGAGAAAGTGAGAATGACTACAAGAATAATTTATACAAGGATAACAAGAGTATAGAAAAAACTTCCAAAGACTTTAGAACTCTGAACAATGATAAGCCACAAGTCCAAAAGAATAAAGATGAAAAATGCCACTGGGTCTTCTTACAGAGAGGTGACAAACTTAAAATGCAGAAAGAAAAAGTTTTCAGACATGGCTAATGTGGGGATTTGTTTTGCTAGACTATGCAGCTATGTATTGAGGGCTTTATTTTTCAGATTTGCATTTTTTACTTGCCTGGTTAGGAGAGTGGAGAGGATAGGTTAATTTTTTAAAAGTAAAATAAGGAGGAAAAAAATCTCTAAAGATTAAGCAAGCACTCAACTAGAGTAACACAGTAACTAATTTACTGTGGACATTAAGGAGAATCAAAGTAACATATGCCTTTTCCCCTTGCATGAAGGGGAATCCTTCCTTTTGCAAATGAGAAAACTAAAGCCCAGAGAAGTAAAATTCCTGGGCTAAGACTACCCAGTGAATTAGTGGCAAATGCATGTCTAGAATCTAGGGCTCTTGATCTCTAAACCATCACTCTTTCCATTTCACCTCTCTTTGAATTTTGAAAGAAGTAAAGAAAAAGATAAAGCCATATTTCAAGAAATTACATGATAAAATATTCCAAAGAATTCCTTATTCCTCCCAATAAGATTCAAAAAGATAAAATTCCATGCATCTGGTAAGGATGAAATACTTAAATATAAGAAAATGACCACATCCAAGCTATTCTTTAAAAAAAAAAAAAAAAAACCTTTCTTCCCAGTTGAATAATACTTTAAAATCATGTAGCTGTTAAAGAGTAGGCAATAATGCCATGTTACAGCCTGCAAAAAACTATCAAGAATATTAATTTTGGCATATTTTTAGAATCCATGAAAAGATAGCTAAGCAACTCAGTAGAGCATGTAATCAGAACCTCACAGGATGATCATGTAATTTTAATCCATCAAAATAAAAGACAAAGATTTGACTCTTCTGCTGACTCTTATTTCTTGAATTCCCCTCAGATCCCATAACCTAACTTAAAAAGACAGAGCAACATAAAGTGATTTAGATCTAGAAGGGGCATTAGTTCCATCTACTCCAATTGCCTCATTTTTAAGCTCCAGGGTATATATAGCACTACCTAAAATTAAAGCAGAAAAGACAATCATTTAAAAAAAATTTTTCACTGGTGCTTCCACATGTAGCAGAGGTTCTGGAGCCATTCCACCAATCTTTGCTCCCACTGGCAGGCTGAGTTCAGTTAACCATTTGTCCCCTCAGGGTTCTAGAAGTAGCCCTAAGAGGTGAGGTGAGGAGGGGGTCTTTCTAGTGCTATAACTCAAAACATCCCACTAGTATGCTGCTCCCACAATGATTATCAGTTGTCTGTTAATCAGTCCAACTTAATTTGCTTTTAGAAACTGGTATAACTGGTATAAAATATCCCCTCAAAAGTATATATCACATTCTTCCAGAAACTCTCCCATTTTACAGATAAGGTAACTGAGGGTCAGAGAGGTTAAGTGACTTGCTTGGTCACATACTTTTTGTAAAAATTAGTTTATATCTCAAATCCTATCAAACACAAACACTTTCCTCTGAGGTCATTATAAGAGAATCCATATCAGGGCAGTAATCAATGCAATAATTCATATTGCCCATTAACAAGCATGGCATCATGAAATAAATCCAGTCTTCTAGGATACTACTCTGGTCAGACCACATCTGGAATATTGTGGCAAACTCATTATCTCTAATCTCATCACCACGCTGCTAACTCAAGCCTTGACTTCCTCATCCACCCCTCTCCTCTTATTGGTAGGCTAGAGGATAGAATACCAAACTCCTCCCAATGTCTTCTTTTGTAGAGGGTGGAAATTGGACTTTGGGGCTCACTCCACTCTGCACCTGCTGCTCTTCCTGGTTTCAGCTCCACAAAACAAAATGCCCCTGTAACAGGTACCCCATGATATCCCCCTACTAGATCCTCATTCCTGCTTTCCTGCCTCCTTTTGTGTGTAGTCTTCACCCTGTTAGAATATAAGCTCCTCGAGGGCAAGAACTGTGTGTCTTTTCATTAATTGTATCACAAGTTCTTAGCACAATGCCTATTATATGCAATAGGCACTTAATAAATATTTATTGGATCGGATCACATTGGATTGATTAGACACCATGAAGGTTAATGGACTCAGGACTCAGCTGAAAATGGGGATAGGTAAACTGGATACAAGAACACTGAGGATGAACAGAATAATTATCCTTATATATCTGAAAGAGTATCTTATGGAAGAAGAATTAGACTCATTCTGTGTAGGTCCAGAAAGCATAACCAGTAACTGTGATTGGAAGAAAGGTAGTGTGATACAGAGAAAGGAATAATGAATTTGGAGTCAGAGGATCTGGGTTCAAATACCGTTTCTGCTAATTAATATCTGTGTGACCTTGAGCATCTCTGGACTTTAGTGCCCTCTAGATAACGAAAGGTCTTTAAATCCTTTTATCTTGAGTTAGAGAGGAAGATATAGATTTAAGGAAAAATTTCCTGCCAATTAGAGCAGTCCAAAAGCATGATGCACTTCCTCAGGAAGCAGTGAGTTTCCCATCACCGGGAGCCCTCAAGAATTTGCTCGTGGATGTTGTAGAGGGGATTGCTATTCGGGTCCTGTTTGACCTAGATGGTCCCTTCCAGGTTTGAAGTTTTCTCATTCTGTTCCCAGATGCTCCTGCTGTTTAGAATTTCCACACTATCATTTTGATCTTATTTTAAGAATGACCTGTTTGTGGTACCCACTTTACTCTCTATAGTTTAGATCCCAAGAAGTCAGTGTTTTTTTCTGACTGAAAATAGATCTAAAAAACTTATACTCTTCAAATTTACATAAACCACTGAACTTCACCAGAGCTCTATCTACTACCTTGGAGATAGAGAGGCTGAGATTTTCGTACACTGGGGTTTGGTAAAGTTTGGCGGCTTCTTTAGTGCAAGCTCTTAGGAGCCCTCAGTTTTTCATGCTCTCTCTCTTAAAAATACATTATATTACTGAGTCTACATTATATTTACTTGTCCACGTGCAGATTATATTTTCCCCACTAAAACGCAAAGTTGTTGAGGGCAGGCACAATTTTTTTTCATCTTATCACCGTGCCTTGCTCACAGTGGACACTTAAATGCTTATTAAATTCCATGCAATTGAACTTAGCACATAATTGGGTATAGCATGTGGTCAGAGTTAGGAATGGATATGTCAAAAGATATTAAAATGCCCCTCCTCACATATCTGAAGTGACTGGCATTCCACCTTTGTAGAGAATAGGACAATAGCCATAGCTAGGGTATTATTCCCTTCCTCTCTTTAAGATGTTTTGGAATGCAGATTGAGGCATTATTGGAGAGTGAGACATGGCTAATGTGGAGATTTGTTTTGCTTGACTAAACATATTTGTGGCAGGTTTTGTTTTTCTTGCTTTCTCAATGTGGGAGAAGGGGAAAGTAAGAGAGAATTTGGAGCAGAAAATGAAATAAAATTGAATTTTCAAAATAAAAAAAGGTATTGGGCTTGAAATTATCTACCTATTCCACATCAATATTTTAAAGTCTAAAGGTATGGTTCTTTGGGGAGATCCAAGATCAAAGTAAGTTTTCCTGGTCAACAGTAATTGGGGAAACCATATAGATTAGTATAGATGATAGAACATATAAGAGTTAGGGCATCTGACACCCAAATGAAATCTTAATTCCACAAAGGAGGCAATAATCTCACCTGAGATTGTTAGCGGTCTTTGGAGGTATAGGAGCTAGGAATAAAGGAATATGTTGGGATTCCAGCTTTCTTCCACATTCCTCAGTTCCCATTTGTCATTCAAAGTTTATCCCTTGCTTCTTCTTCCCCTCTCTCCTTTCCTATTTTTCTCTCTGAATTCTCTCAGCCAATCTAGAGTCACATCTCTCTACACACACAGAGCTGCCCCTCAGGGAATTGTCAAGCCTGTTTGGGTTTGACGGCATTACATAAGAATCAGATCACGTGTTCTCAAGTCTAAACTTCAACCAATAGTCTTCTGAATTTTATCAAAGCATTAGACAAAATTCCTCACAATATAATAGTAGACAAGGTATACAGATGTGAGTTAGATGATAGTACAGAAGAAAATAGATTTAAAATCTTTTTAATGACTGGAATCACAAAATGATTTAGATTTCTAGGTGTGGGAAAATTAACTTCTTAACCTCAGTTTCCTCATATAGAAAACAGAGATGATAATACTTGTACCACCTACTTCACAAGGTTGCTATGAAAGAAACTGTAAATCTTAAAATATCACACCAGAATGAGCTCTCAGTGAGCAACTAGTTGGTGTAGTGGATAGAGTGTTGGGCTTAGAGTTAGGAAAACTCATCCTCCTGAGTTCAAATCCAACCTCAGATACTTAATAGTTTATGTGACCTTGGGCAAATCACTTAGCCTTGTTTGCCTCAGTTTCCTCATCTGCAAAATGAGTTGGAAAAGGAAATGATAAACTACTCCAGTATCTTCGTCAAAAAAAAAAAAAAACCAAAATAGGATCATGAAGAATCGGATATGATTAAAACAAGTGAACAACAAAACAACGTAAGTTATTATTATGAGTAATAGTATTAATAGTAGTATCCTAGCAAGAGGTCTCTGATCACTGAGGTCCATCCTTAGCTCTCTATGTTGATCACCAATTTTTTTAATGGTACAGATGAAAGCATAAATAGCAGGCATATGATACTTTTAGATGACATAAAGTAGGAAGGAGAGCTAATAAGTTTGATATTAGAATCACAATCTAAAGATTTCTCAACAAGCTAGAATGCTAAACTAGATCTAATGACATGATATGTAAGGAAGACATATATAAAGATCCTACAGTTGAGTTCTAAGACTCGAACGCAAGAGGATAAGATGAGGTAAGCACAACTAGACTAGGAAGCACAGAAAGCTAGACCATCTTAGGCTGCATTGACAGAGGAATGGTGTCCAGGAAAATAGAGGTTACAGCCTTACTAAACGCTTTGCTAGTCAGTGTTGTGTTCAATTCTGGGTGCCACAATTTGACAAGCTTGAGTGTTTCTCAAGGAAGGTGACCAGGATGGAGATGGGCCTGGAAGCCACAATATATGTACAAAGACTACTTGAAAGAACTAAAGATGTCCATAACCTGGAGAAGAGAAGACTCAGGCACAGATCCTATAGCTGTCTTCAAGTGTTTGAAGAGCAATCCTATGGTGAAAAGGGTTAGACTTATGTTATTCGGCCCCAGAAGAATCATATGGTGAAAAGGGTTAGACTTATGTTATTCGGCCCCAGAAGAATCAGGAGTAAAGGGCATAAACTGCAGTAGGATTTCAGGTCGATATAAAAAAAAATCTTATTAACAAGTAGAGGTATCAAAAAGTGGGAAAATTTGATTCATTTAAAAAAATAACAACAACATAGGATTTTAGAGTTGGGAAAGACCTTAAAATCTTGTTCAACCTTCTCATGTATAGCTGAAGTATAGATAGACCCAAAGTAAAAGCCCAGTCTTCCTGATTTCAAATCCATCACTCTATTCTTTCTTATTCACAGCTGCCTAATTTTATAGTACAAACCGGGTTCAGTTTCCTTATCTTAAAGAAAGAGAGGGGCATTCTCAGAATTCTTCCTGTGGCATACGATTCAATTGTACAACAGAAGAAGCAGAATTTATCTTTAAATAGCTCTTGAAGACTTACAAAACACTTTACTCATAATAACTTGTAAAATATCATTGTATGACATACATAAGGGACTACAATAATTTAAATGGAAAGAATGACACGCTAAAAAAAACTTAAAGGTAAGTATAATAAAATTATAAAGCTCAAGTGGGACTCAAATGCAGATTCTACAGTAGCAGCTGTGGTGGCTTTCAGAACACCACAGCCAGAACACCTGCTTTCTTAAGTGAGCCTGAGATGGGAGCTTAGGTATTCAGCTAACTCACTTGCTTTGTGTTACTTTCTCCAAGCACAGATGACAGAATCAGAATCCTGAGAAATAGATGTTTCCAGCCCTATCATCTAGCTACCTACCAATATTAGAGCTGGGAGCTGACTGCCTAATGGCAGCTCTTTTCTGCAATTTTTCTTTTTCTTTTTTTTTGAGGGGGGAAGGCAAGACAGTTGAGGTTAAGTGACTTGCCCAAGGTCACATGGCTAATGTTAAGTGTCTGAGGCTGGATTTGAACTCTGGTCCTCCTGACTCCAGAGCGGGGCTCTATTCACTGCCACCTGGCTGTTTCATTTGTTCTTTTTCTTAGAAGAAAAGGAAGAGATAACTAATAACTATAATCCATTTGTACCTGAAAGGCCTAAGAAAGCTCAAGTCACTCTCTAACTAGACAGAAGATCTGTATTTTGAGTTATTGCTTGACCAGTGCAGATTGAGAGGAAAGTTAAAAGTATTCAGTAGTCTCACAAGTCTCCTTAGACTCTTTCCTGCCTCCCAAGAAGACCATAACAAAGGTCAGGAGTTATAGTTCATGTTATAGGTATGTGTTAATGAATGCTTATGAGTCTTTAGTAATTTAAGTGCTTTTTTTTGTTTTTTTTGGTGGAGGAAATAGATAGCTTTCTTATACCTGAAGGCTCCTACTTTGTATGTTGAGTAACTTTTTTAGGAAGGATGTTGCTAATAAATACATTTTCAAGAGACCTTAGCATTAATGGTGTCTAAGCTTTAAAAAGTTTTTCCTGGAGTAGAGGCAAAATCAAGTAGAATACAAGAAAAAGGATTTTTTTTCTGGGCTAACTCAATGACTCATCCTCATGAGTTCCAATCTGGCCTCAGACACTTCCTAGCTGTGTGACTCTGGGCAAGTCACTTAATCTTGTTTGCCTCAGTTTCCTCATCTGTAAAATGAGCTGGAGAAGGAAATGACAAACCACTCCAGTATCTTTGCCAAGAAAACCCCAAATGGGGTCATGGAGAGTTGGACATGACTGAAAATTATTGAACAACAAGAAAAAACTCTAATTAGGAGCAACGAGTCAGAGTGAGAAGAGTCTGTTCTCCTCTCTTTGGGATTATCAATTCTAGAATTGAACCTGGCCCATGTTGAGTCTAGAGTCAAGACCCCCTTTAGGGAAAAGAACTCCACTCCCTCAGATATGTGTGACATTTCTAGTAATTTCCAAGGGATTCGAACCTGTGCAACCTGTCCACAAAGTTGATGGCTAAGTCCTTTCACTTCAAGACTCCTAGCTAATTACTTATCACTAGTTTGTTGGTTCCTTTATGATCAAACTGGGTCTGAAGTCTGACCTAGGCTGAAATCTGAACTGAATCTCGCTGTCTTAGACTGGATAGAATTCAGAATGGTTTGAAATCTTAACCATATCATCAGAGCCCTGTCTCAGCATTGTCCAAGAACTGCCATCAATAGCTCTCTCTTTCCTTTCACTGACTTATTACCTGCCATCATGAAGTTAGAAATAACTCATGCTTCCTACTCCTCTCTTCACAAGTACAGGGACAATAGCTGGCCAGAGAGAAAGTAAGGAAAGAGGCTTAGAATGGAAGGTTTAGATTTAAAGAGCTTTCCATGTCTTAATTGATTGTAGCCTACCTATCCACACATAAACACACACAGACACAGACAGACACACACACACATATATACCACACACCACACACACACACACACACACACACACACACACACACACACACACACACCCCAAATGAATAAATAAGTATTTAAGTACCAGACATGTAAAGTCACTATACTAAGCATTCTCTCATTGGAAAGAGTACTCACAGAAGATGACAACCTATCAACATATCAAAATATCATTCACAAACAAGACATGTATTTAGGACTCCAGTGAAGAATATGCACTTGCCATTATTACATAGCATTTATTTTTTTTTTTACTTTTATTTATTTTGGTTTACATCATTCATTTCTATGAGATTTTGAGTTACAAATTTTCTCCCCAACTTTCTCCTACCCCCCACCCCAAAACAGCCATCCCATTGTATAACCCCTTCCCCAATCTATTCTCTCCTATGTCCTCCCCCATCACCCCTCTGACTTTCTGGTAGGGCAGGATGGATCTCCCTACCACAGTGCCTGTGTATCTTAAGTTCTAGTTGGATGTAGTTAATAATAATAATAATCGTATATATATATACATATATATTTTTAACATTTGATTGTAGAACTTTAAATTCTAGATTCTTTCTCTTTCTCCCTTGTCATCCACCCCCACTGGAAGGACAAGCAATCAAATACAGGCTGAACATGTTACATAGCATTTAAAAGCAGCTCAATGAACATTTTTCAAAATGAACTTGATTCCCAACTCCTGGAAAAGAACATATGGAGTCTGAATGAAGATCAAAGCATGCTCTTTCTTTTACTTTCCTTACTTTTCTTGTTTTTGTTTTTTGTTTTCTTTTGCAATGTGGCTGATATGAACATATGTTTTGCATGACTGCACATGTATAATCTACACCAAATTGCTTGCCTTATCAAGGAAATTTTTTTTAAAAAGAGGGAGAGAAGGAGGGAGGGAATTTAGAACTCAAATTCTTTTTTTAAAGAATGTTTAAAATTGTTTTTACATGTAATTGAGTAAAATTATATAAAAGTCAATTTTTATTTTACTTGCAGAACTTGGTGGTTTTGACCTCTTTTAAATTCCTCAGGTTTCTGCAACCATATGTGGGTCTTGATACAGTCTGGAGGTACTTAAATCAAGCTTGTAAATAATCCCTTACCTAGACTGAGTGCTGAGTTACTTAATCCCAGAGTATTTGTAAAAGAAGCTGAGTTAATATTTCAGTTATAATGCAAATTTTAACTAGAGAGGTAAGCAAAATGTTTTGTTTTGTTTTGATACAGATACTAATAACTTGCCTCAAAATGCTAAGATAATCAGATCTCTGACTGAATTATTCAGTTTAATTGCACCATCAATATCATTTGGCAATACTAGTTTGTGTTTTTTTGTTTTTGAAAGGTAGGAAGGAGTCAGGTTACGAAAGGCTTTATTTTTTTTTTTTTGTAATTGGGGTAAAGTGACTTGCCCAGGGTCACACAATAAGTGTCTGAGGCAGATCTGAACTCAAGTCCTCTTGACTCTGAGACTGGTACTCTTCTCCACTATGCCACCCAGTTTTTAAAAGCTGCAAAATTAAATGAAGATTTTTCCCCTTTTTCCTGTTAGAGACTAACAAAATAAGGTTCAGAGGTCCCTTAACACTATCTGTCTACCTTTTGATTCTGGGTCTGGTTAGAAGTAGAAGAAATCCTGCACTGAAATACATCTATGGGTATAGGTAAAGAAAACAGGGAACTCAACTCTCTCAGCTGAATCCACTGAGAGAGCCGTTATTGAGTCTATATAATACTCATGCTATTAAGGCAAAAGGGAGAATTTGAGGTGATATCCTATAAAAATGAAATAACAGATTCATGAAATAGAGTTGTTTTTTTAAAAATTCTATTGCAAAGGATAGTCATTCATTCAATCATTTAAGTAAGGACCTGTAAGAGCCTTGCAAGTGATGATTTTTTTATAACTGTATCCTCAGTGCCTGGAACATAGTGAGCATTTAATAAATACTTGCTGATTCCTGATTTGATTAATTGACTGCTAAAAGGTATCATTCTGTATCAACAATTTACTGAGAAGAAGCCTTGTTAGAAAACTCAAGGATTATACAATTCAGACATATTTGGAAAATAGTCTATTTATTTATTTCTTAAAGGTGATAATAACTATGATAAAGATACCTCAATTTGAACAAAATGTGTAGTTTACAATGAGGTATATACTTCCAATGAATCCAATTATTAAATTTGTCCCTCCCCCCCCAATCTCCCTTTAAAATATCAGGTGTGTACTTTCACTAACAAGACTGGAAAAATTTGAAGATAAAGTCTTCTTAGATTATATATGTAGTAATTCCCAATAATTCTAGTATGTACCACAAATACTAGGTAATAATTGCATTAATATATGCCACATATATTCAAAGTGGAACAGGGTGCTGCATCTGCTTTAAAAAAAGAGCTAGCTTTCACCTGGTTTGTCTTGATAGTGATGCTCTCTCTCATGGCAAGTAATACATTATTGTGTTGGCTTTTTTTCCTTGACTCTTACTAAGGTAAGGATAGGGAATTGGTTTGGCATTTTCTTTCCATTCTACTGCTGATCCCACATGGAGCATGAACTCAAATAGGTGATTTTGCTCCTAAGGCCATGACAACCTTTTGTGCTTTATTAAATTTCCTTTCTTCAGTGGATGAGCAAACATGCTTTTTGAGGTAGACTTAACCCAGCATGGAGATGGTGTTGTAAATTCAAGAGATCCCATGAGAATCTGGCTGGGTTCAGGGGAAATTTCTCCAAAAGAGAGGTTGGCCACCTTTGAGAAAATTAGCCCAACCATGGCTAATTTTTACCATCAGACATATATTGGGAGTTATTTGGACAGTGCCAAGGCAAGGTGAAAATGTAAAATATCTAATTAGCACAATTACAAATTGCTCTGTGTTCTGAAAGGATTTTAAGTATCAGCCTCCCAGAAAAATTGCAACAGTACTTTAAAGTTACCAAATCCTATCTGTTAATGCACACTTGTGAGCCTTTTGTGTTTGAATGGCAGAACACCAAAATTACCTTCCTCATATCAAATCTGTATTATGCATTAAATATCTTGGTTACTCTCTCCTTTGCAAAGGAAACCCTAAATATGAGTCATAAACTAGGTTATAAGTTAAGTCTTCCATGGGTAGGGGGTTTAACGAATTGATGAAGGTGAGAAATGGAAGCCTTAACTCCCTCCCTTTAATGGACAAGCTCTCCACAACTGAATTTTGTCCAAACCACATGTCTGGGTACAAAACAGGGAGTGGCACAGAGCTCCAGCCCCTCTGGACTCGGGACAGTTCTTCAGTGCTAGACTGATTACTGCAAGTGAAATGCAGAATTAATGTAATAAATCAGTTTTTTTTTTCAAAGTTCTTTTAAGGGAAAAGAAAGGTTGCCATATATGGGTTTTTGTTTTGTAGAAAGAGAAGTAGGGAAGTTAAAAGAAATCCATTTATTGGGGGTAGAGGTTACAAGGATTATTATTCTGATTGTCAACATTATCTTATTCATCCACAATAGGTGCTCAAATCTTTGATGGTAACTACTGAATTACAGACACCAAATGAGTTGGATTTTCTCCCCTCCTAACCACTGGAAAAATTCCTCGATGATCATACCAAGTGTTTCTATTCCATTAGATTAAATGTTCTAAGGCTAACTCTTCCCATCATGCTTCTGCATTTTTACTCTCGGTGCCCAGGAAACCTTTAAAAAAAATGCAGAGGCTTCACAATTTGTTAGGAGTGTTTCGGACTTGATAAAAGGCTTAGTGAACCTTTTTAAAAGAAAAATTCAAGAGTTTCTTCCCAGATCTTCTCATTACCATTTCAACACAGCAGGCCCCCTTCAACAGTTAGAGGGGAGGGAAGGGTAACTTAAGGCTGGGCAAGACTTAAGCACTTTCTTGGAAAGTGACAAAGTAAAACAGAGAAAGAGAGGCAGAGAGACAGAAACTGGGTATAGAGTGAGAGAAAAACACAGAAAGACGGAGAAAGAGAGAGACACACACATAGAAAGAGACAGGAAAAAAAAAAAAGAGAAACCGAGAGACAGAGACAAAAACAAAGAGAAATAATTCTGACCCCCCAAAAGCCTAAAAGAAACCAGAAAATGTTTCAAATAGTTATCTAGAGGCCTCTAGAGATGACTGAAAGAAAGAAAGAAAGAAAGAAAGAAAGAAAGAAAGAAAGAAAGAAAGAAAGAAAGAAAGGAAGAAAGAAAGAAAGAAATAGCAGAGCAATGAAGTCCCAGCTGAGGTTAAACAGCATGAATTGTAAGAACCCTAGGTCTTAGTTATAAACCCTGGTTTAGAACTCTAGATTTCCCAGAAGTGTAATAAAATGAATAATAATAATGAACCTGTATATAGTACTATAAGTTTTGTAAGGTACTTTAAATACATTATCTTATTTGATTTTCCCAACAACCCAGTAAGGCAGACATTGCAGGTATTATTATTCCTAGATCAACTGATGACTGTAAAATTCTTTAATGTAATTTAATGGATGTGTATATACGTTTCTATATAAATATACATGTATATACATACATGTATATATGTGCCTACATAACTTCTATAAAGAAGCCCAGTAACTGTTCAAAACAATATTTCACACACACACACACACACACTTAGATGATCTCAATATCTTCACTATAAACAAAGGATATTTTTAAAACAATTAATGGGATCACAGATATCTTGTTGGAATGAACCTTAAGGATCCCCTAGTTGAGCCCCTTTTCTTGATGAGGAACCTGACATCAGGCCTTTGCCCAAGGTTACCCAGGTGATAAATGAGAGAGGGAGAATTTAAAAACTATTTCTCTAACTCCCAGTCCAGTGGTCTTTTCCACTCTATTATAAATCTTCACAGATTATGAAAAATTCTTACACAGGCAAAGAACTGCTATAACAGCCACTCCTAGCAAATATTTCATTTACCTCCATAAAATTACAATGAAGATTTTTGCAGTCATCAGTAAGCCGAAAATTAAAGATGTGATACTTTGACGCGTGTTCCTACTATTATATTCATTCCAAGTTTGCACTCATATACTTCAGTTTTCCATTTTTCAAATTAAATATTTGAGGACTGTGCGCCTACACCATCACAATAAGCTATTTTTCAGGGCAATAGAGTAAGCAACACCAGATGCAATGGAGTCATTGAGAAATAAAGCAGCACTTAAACATTGATTCAAATAAGCATCATTTTCATATAAAGACAAACCTTTGGAAATAGTTCATCATTATATAACTTAATCGATATCAGTAATAAGTCTAAGTATTTTTCAGTCTAGGGAACCAATCATACAGTTAAATCACTGCAAAAAGCACATTTTCAAAATAGAATATTGTCATTAAAATGGGCTTTACATAGGTCAAGAATGTACTAAAGAAGTTAACTTTCATTGATTTTCTTTTCAGCTCCCAAGAGCCGGATTTTTTAAATCCTTAAAGTTTTCAAATGAAATAAAAAGTCTATCATTTTCTCTTTTACCTTTGCTCTCGATGCTGGCTCTTCCAGATACCTGGTACAAAGAAAAAGTTGAGTGGTAATGATACGCAGCAATGATTCAGAAAAACATGTCATTACAGGGCTGACTCAGTGTTCAAAGTAAAACTGGAGGCTTGTATTCAATCTCTATTTAACTGAAGCCAGTCTCTCCTAAGAGAGCGTTGCTGTAAGTGACCATTGCCTTCTGAAAATATCCACTTTAATTCCCTGCCTCTAAGTGGAAGAAAAGAAAAGCTTACTTTGATTAAAGCCTTAGGTAAAAAAAATAGAACCAGCTAAGGCAATGGAGAAATGTATAGCATTACACAGATGATTTCTGGCTTCCAAAGATGTCAGAAGGAACTTTCCATTGGTTGTTGGAAAAATACATTCTAACAAGTACATATGTGAAAATGATGGCACTGACCCTCCTTTAATAAGGACAACAGATGTGCCATCATCTAGCACCATTACCTCTGTCTCTACACCTCCTTTTTTCCACCTCAACTACTCACCCACTAATCTGTACCCTTTACTTCATATTCCCACTCCTCTGACACTTGATGATGAAGAGGCTGTTATTATTCAGTTGTATACGAGTCTTTGTGATCCCATTTGGGATTCTCTTGGTAAAGATACTGCAGTGGTTTGCCATTTCCCTCTCCAGTTCATTTTACAGATGAGGAAACTGAGGCGAACAGGGTTAAGTGACTTACTCAGGGTCACACAACTAGTAAGTGTTCGAGACTGGATTTGAACTCAGGAAGATGAGTCTTCCTGACTTTGGCTGGGTCCTCTATCCATTGCACCAGCTAGCTGCCCATTATGAAGATGATGATGTTATTAATAATTGAGAGTCAACATTGTCTACAGGGAACTGGCTTTGGTGTCAGAAAGACCTGCATTGAAGTCCTACCTCTTACATATACTAGCTGGTTCCAATCCACATTTTCAGGTTTATTATACATTATTCCCCTACACATACTTTAAGTTCCAGGCAAAATGGCCTTCTTGCTGTTCCTCACAGTTGTTCATCCTTCGTTTTTGAAGAGGAACAATGACATCACGGGGTCATGTCTTGACTAGTTTGTGAACTGGATTTAAGTGAGTCAGAGTTGTGAAGTCATCAACCTCACTCTGTCCTCCAGAGTCCTCAAAGTCCAGAGGCAGGACAAAAATCAGGATGACTGGCAATAGCCTGAGATACAGTGGATGACCTTGGCATCTTCAATGTCTGACAAAGCTCTACGTGCTCCACAGCATCTGCTTCAGCCACCTTCCGAGACAAATATTTCATCTCCCATCTCCCTGACTTTGCACAGACTTAGAATACACTCCTTTGTCACCTCTGCCTTTCAGAATCCCTAGTTCTCTTTAAAAGCTCAGTTCCAATGCCACCCCCTATAGTAGGCCTTTTCTGCTTCTCTGAGCTGTTGGTCTCTGCAGAAATTACTTAATATTTCATCATCACATCTAGGTGTGACAATGGCTAGTGCTCTGGGTCCGGAGTAAAGAAGAATTCATTTCAAATCCAGCCTCAGACATTTATTAGCTGTGTGACCTTGGTCCAGTCACTTAACTTCTATCTGCCTCAATTTCTCAACTATAAAATGGGGGTAATAATAGCACCTACCTCGCAGCATTGTTGTGAGGACCAAATGAGATAATAATTGTAAAGTTTTAACACAGTTTTTTGTACGTAGTAGGTACAATATAAATGCTTGCTATTATTATATTTAATTTATGTAAACTTTGTTCTTGATCATATTGTAGTATTTTTTCTGCCGAGAGAGTACAAGTTTCATTATAAGTATTACTATTATTTTAAACTTTTAAGCATAAGAGTTTGCCTCTTTTATGTTTTAATGGTTTCGTTTTCTGGAAGTAAGGATTTGGGGCAAAAAAGGCCTTTCAGACCAAAAGTAACTGCTTTTGCAAATAAAAAGTCTAAGTATTCAGCTGAGCAGCAAGCAGAAAAAAATAACCTTGCCCCTTGGTCATGGATTGCCTTTTCATCTTTTCAATGTCAATTTAATCAATGTCAAGGAGAAAAAGAAAGAGACTTGATCCTAGAAAGATTTGGTAATTGTCAGATAAATAACCGATACCTGATTTATAGCCCAGCCTGCAAAGTTGCAAGCTGGAGTCACCATAAGCTAGAGTGAGGTCTCTGACCAAAGGTACTAAGGAATTTCCATATCAGGAAAAGTAGTTGAAAGGAAAGGCTAACAAAGGTCTTTGCACTAAAAAGATCAAAGAAAGGGGGAAATGAGCATATGTACAAAAATATTTAGAGCAATTTTTGTCGTTCTAGTTGCTGTATCAAAGAATTAGAAACTAAGGGTACCCGTCAATTAGGGAATGGCTGAACAAATTATGGTATATGAGTATAAAGGAATATTTTTGTTTTTTGTTTTTGTTTTTTGCTTTTTGGAGAGAGGAAGGCAGGGCAATTAGGATTAAGTGACTTTCCCAAGGTCACATAGCTAGTAAGTGTTAAGTGTCTGAAGCTGGATTTGAACTCAGGTCCTCCTGACTCCAGGGTCAGTACTCTATTGACTGCGCCATCTAGCTGGTCCTAAAAGGAATATTTTTGTACCATAAGAAATGATGACTGAGATAGTTTAAGAGAACCATAGTAAGACTTGTATGAATTGATGCAATGTGAAGTGAGAACTAATAGAACAATTTATACAATAACATTTTAAAGGAAAAACAACTTTGAAAGATTTAAGAACTCTTACTAATGCAATGACCACCCTCACAGAGGATCATTAAAGAAACATGTTATCCACCCGCTGACAGAAAGATGATGGACTCAAGGTGGAGAATGAGGCATATATTTTTTGACCCAGTCAACATGGAATTTATTTTTTTGGCTCGAGTATACATATTTGCTACAAGGGAGAGAGAGACTATCAATAGAGTCGGCAAAAAAAGAGGGTCACTGAAGCTTGTTTTTTTCTTTTTAGCAAATTCACAGAACAGATGGAAGACCAAAAAGAAACACAGACAATCAGGACAGTTTTGAAGGTTACACACTGAATTTTTTATACACTGAAAAGGAAAAGCAAATTGTCCATAATAGACATTCGCAGTTTCATGTACTCTTTTCCTGTTCTGCCTTGTAAATGAAATGCTAATTTATTTCAAGTTTATTAAGTTCAGAATTTTAAAAAAATAAACTTTAAAGGAAAGTCTAAGCCCAGGGCAGTAGTTCTCAGTGACAGAAGAGCTTAGTACCTAGAAATGAGAAATTCCTCCTTGGACAAGCTAAAGAGCCAGGATCCTAAGGGAGAAAGAGAGGGGAGGCTTCTACTATAGAAAAGATGTCTGCTAAAAAAAAAAAAAAATTAAAAAGAGTTGTTAAAAGAGCCTCCACCAGCCTAGCAAGGATTTCAGCATCCATCAAGTTCAAGGTCAGCAGGAACAGCATGAAGACATCCTTCCAGCTCTGCAGCTTTTTTGTGTGGGCTGCATGAGTTGCCCCACTCTGTATGTACTTGCATCCAAAATCTTCACCTATGTGCTTGAACATCTATGTTCCTCACAGTGTTCTGCTACCTGTATGCACACTGAATAAATGTTTCCCCTGTACATATCCTCTCAACTTATGTCCTTTACTCAGAGTTTATAAAACTTTTCCCACTCCCTACCCCTTTGGATTCTGGCAATTTGTTGGTGTTGCGTGGCCTGACGACATGCACGGTGCAAAGTGCACATGCTGCTTTCTATTCAGAATCAAGAGTGAAGTTCCATGATGCAACATGAGCAAGAGCTACTAGAAACACTTCAGATTCATTACACCTTTGATTTTTAATTAATTTGGGGTTGTTGCCAAATTTTTTGCAACCCCCCATGGGATCTTGACCCGCAGTTTAAGAAGCTCAACTCTATACATGTCCATTTTCTTCTATGATGCAGAGTGTACTTGTGAGAGGGTGCAGCCCAGGCTTATGGGGGGAAGTATTTTGTTGCTGTTTTTCTTACTGTGCCATTTCAGTAAATACCCTTGCTTTGAGTTACTTATGTCCTCTGGCTGACTTGCCATTGCCAGTCGTCATGACCTTTGTCTTACCACAGGACTCTGATGACCTTGGATGAGAGAATGAGGTTGATGACTTTGTTGACTTTCTACCCCACTATCCAGTTCATGCACACATCAAGACATCACTCGATGTCATTGGTCCTCTTCCGGAATGAAGGACAACAGCAAAGGTAGATAAAGTAGTAGATTCCCACAAACTATAGCTTTAGAGGTACAAATCTCACCACACACAGTTCCTTGAATCTGGATTAGTCTTACTTGGGAAATCCCATTCTGCACGAAGCAGGAGAAATGTCCCCAGAAACTATTCAAGCTTTTATGAAATACCTCCAACACCCAGATAAGGTGCTACATACAGGACTGGCAATACAAATTCAAAAGTAAGAGAATCACTGCCCTAGGAGAATGTGAATGAACAGGACTCACCTGAATCAACATTCATTGCTTATCCTCCCTGAAAATCCTCTTCCTTCAATAGCTAAGAGAACTTACATTTGTTAATTGTTTAGACAGTCTATAAGCATTTCAATTTGTTTTAATAATGGACCTAAAAGACCAGAAGCCCGGATGAGTCAAGGCCAGGAAAGAGAAAAAAACACATTCACAGATAGGTATATACAGGACATATATGAAATAAATATGGAGAAGTAGAGGCCACCAGCTGAGGGAATCCAGAAGACCTGGTACCATGCATGCTGAGCTCTGAAGGCAGCTAGAGATTCCCCGTAGAAATAAATAGAGAGAAAATCCCAGGTGTGGAATACAACACTGGACTTGGAGTCTGGAAACTAACCTATCCTCATACACCTACTATTGTGTGACCCTTAGACTTCTGGATATGTCTCTTCCTTCTTACCCCACAGCCCTCTCCATCCCCCCCCCAGTTACTAGGGATACTGTGTAATTTAATTAGTGGATAGAGCAGTAAACTGGGAATCAAGGGGCTGTAAAGTCTTTTCTTAGTTCTTTCACAGACTGTTGAGTCATCCTTGGGTAAATTATTTACTCTCTTTTCTCCATCTGAAAAAATGCTGATAATATTTGATTCTTCCTACATCACAGAGATAGCCTGAAAACATCAGACCTGATATGCTGGTTGTGGCCAGTCCTTTCATGTCTATGGCACTAGTGAACTTTACCATGTGTGAATGGAACAATGTTTCCTAAAGCTCTGCCATGTAGACAGGGTTAGCTTTCCCTAAGGCCTGAAATCCATTCAAGTTAGACCAGGGGTGGAAAACCTGCAAGGATTTGACATGATTCAGTCAAGGGGTTGTATTTGAGGACCTAGTGGGCTACATGTAGCCTCAGGGCTGTAGATTTCCCACCCTTGGGTTAGAGTAATTCTTTTCTTTAAGAGCTATCGAAACACTCCTGAGACCTAATTGCCTCAAGGGACTACCTTACATTGTTAACTTTGCTTCCTATTCTCCTGAGTACTAGAGTCTGTGAGAAACTCTCTCTTGTAAGATTTTAACTGCAAATGAACAGTACAACTGAAAGCAGGAAGCTGGCCTCAGCTGAATAAACACAGCAGTTTTATTACATATCCTTGTTGAGTATCCTTATCCTGCTATAGCTAAGTCAACTTTCATTTGTTAACTGTTAAATAGTCTGTTTATGAGTACCTCATTTTGTTTCCATATTGGACCTAAAATTCCAAAAGCCTGGCTTGAATCAAGGCAAACCCTTAACTCTATGCCATGAATTTTCCATCCCTTCCCCTTTCACAGAGCATGGCAGTCCATTCAGATAAAGGGAATGGGAGACAGAGAAAACATTTTTTCCCTAGACTAGGGAGAAGAGAAAAGGTACAAGAGCCCTGCAATTTCCCTGGGTATTCTTATTCATTACTAACCCCTCTCTTTGCCATGGCCACACACCATCTTTCTAGGCTTGTTTGCTCATCTGCAAAATGAAGGGGTTGGACAATGAGGGGCATGGCCTAGATGACCTCTGAGGTCCCTTCCAGCTTTAAATCTATCATTTAATAGTCTTTATCATTTCTTCCCTCGTATCTTCTGGTGAAAACAAGCAAGAACTATACTTGATGAAATGCTGTTTTTCCTATATTTAACACTAATTGTTAAAATAGGTTATGTTGTATTACTTTGAGCTCTTAGAAGAAGAACATTATTATAATAACTTTATTGTCACCTTGATAAAATCCTAATGGTAAAAGAAAAAGAACAGAATGGATTTGAACTTAGCTAAATAGTTTTCAGTCTCCTCTTCCCTGTCCTGCCCCTTCTTAGCCCCTGATATCCATGCTGCAGAAGGTAGTTTACCTAGTGGGGAGATTCAGGAAGACCTAGATTGAAGTTGTGCCTCTGATACATACTAAGGGCTAAGTACCTGCTTACTTGACATAACAAAAAAGAGCCTTCAAATTTAAATTAATTACCATTACATCAAGTAATATACTTTCTAAGATGGGGAAATATATATATTTATGAATAAGTACAAATATATATAAAATAAATACTCAGAGATGTATTTATTATATCCTCTAACTTATCCCAGCTCCTAACTCTCTGGACTATTTTCTACCCTATGCCCAGTGATCTCACACTAACGATGCCTCCATCCCTCTAAATGGTGAGTTCCTCCTTGTTTTACTTTTTCCTTATTTCTTCTTTGTTAGAAGGCATAGTTTTCTTTTTTTGTTTGTTTTTTTGTTTGTTTTTTAATTTGATGTCTTGAAATATTTACTGTGAAACATTACTGTATATGGACAATCATGTTTTTTTAAAGGAAAAAAATAAGTGTTTTAGCATTCACAAAAGTCCTAACAATCATTTGGCTTTTAACTCTTTTTTTTGTTGTTGTTGACTTGTTCATTTACTTTTAGTTTACAAGATTCAGTTCCACAATCCCTTGAGTTTCAAATTTTCTCCCCTTCCTTCCTCCCTCCCCCCCCCCATGA
>CM053585.1:456679396-456720963 GCA_028646515.1 Pseudochirops corinnae
TTTTTTTTTTATCAGTTCTTTCTCTGGAGGTGGATAGTATTTTTCATCATAAATTGTTTTGGATCATTGTATTGCTGAGATTAGCCAAGTCATCTACAATTAATCATCATATAGTATTACTGTTACTGTAAGATAATGTTTTTGGTTCTGTTCACTTCACTTTCTTATAAATCTTTCCAGATTTTTCTGAAACCATGCTGTCATTATTTCTTGTAGCACAACAGTATTTCTTTACATCCATATATCACAACTTGTCCATCCATTTCCCAATTGATAAACATCCCCTCAATTTCCAATTTTTTGCCATCACAAAAAGAGCTGCTATAAATATTTTTGTATATATAGATTCTTTTCCTTGTCCTTTCTGTTTGATCTCTTTGGGGTAGTTGTATTGCTGGATCAAGAGGTATGCACAATTTTCTAGCCCTTTGGGCATGGTTCCAAATTGCTCTACAGAATGGTTGGATCAGATCACAATTCCACCAATGGTGTGTTGTTATTGCTGTTCAGTCACTTCAGTTATGTCTGACTCTTCATGATCACAATTTTTAGGGTTTTCTTGGCAAAGATACTGGGATGGTTTACCATTTCCTTCTCCAGCTCATTTTACAGATGAAGAACTAAGGCAAACAGGGTTAAGTGACTTGCCCAAGGTCACACAACTAGTGTCTGAGGCCCAATTTGAACTCAAGGAGATGAGTCTTCCTGACTCCAGTCCTGGTACTCCATCTACTGTGTCACCTAATTGCCTTAATAGTGCATTAGTGTCTCAATTTTTCCACACCCCCTTCAACATTTGTCATTTTCCTTTTCTGTCATATTTGCCAATCTGATAGGTATGAAGTAGTACATCAGAGTTGTTTTAATTTGCATTTCTTTAATCAATCTCTGTGATCTATTTTCTAGGTCAGATGTTTTTCCAATGAGATATTTCACATTTTCTTCCATTTTTTCCACTACTTTGACTTTGTTTCATTGTTCCTTGATGTCTCATGGAGCCACTAGCTCTCTGATTGCTTAAATCTAGTTTTTAAGGAGTTCCTTTCTTCAGCAGATTTTTGTGTCTCTTTTATCATTTGGTCAATTCTGTTTTTTAAGGTGTTATTTTCTTCAATATATATATATTTTTGCTGCTTTTACCAAGTTTTTGACTCTCTTTTGTTAAATTTTTTACATCACTCTCATTTCTTACCCCAATTTTTCCTTTACTTTTCTTATTTGATTTTGAAAGTCTTTTTGAACTCTTCTAGAAATTTTTCTGGAGCTTGTGTACAATTCACTTTCTTTTTCTTTAAGGCTTTGCTTGTAGCTCTTTTGACACTTATTTTCTTCTGAGTTTGTGTTGATCTTCCTTGTCACTATAGCAATGGTTCTCAACCTTCCTAATGCCACTACCCTTTGATACAGTTCCTCATGTTGTGTTGACCCCCAACCATAAAATTATTTTTGTTGCTACTTCATAACTCTAATTTTGCTACTGTTATGAATCTATCTGATATGCAGGATGCATTTTCATTGTTATAAATTGAACATTACCCTCAGGTTGAGAACTGCTGCTCTACAATAACTTTCTGTAGTCAGATTCCCTTTTTGTTGTTGTTCACTTATTTTTCTGGCCCATTTTTTACTTTTAACTTTATGTTAAAGTTGGTTTCTGCTCCCAGGGTAGAAGAGACAATGTCACAAACTTCAGGGTTTTGTTTTGTTTTTTTTGTTACTGTTTTCAGAGCTAGTTCTAGGGGTCTATAAGTTTTTGTTCTTTCAAGGCTATATGATCTAAGGAGAAGTGTGGTCACTGCTCTCCTGGCCTATGCTCTGGTCTTTACTCAGGAAGGGACCTTGTTTTCCTAAAGCCACAAGCCCTTTTCTTGGCCTTGGCACTGTGGCTTTGGCCCCTTCTCTCCTGCTCCCAGGTGTTAATGCTCCTTTATTCCTTATAACCAAGACCAAGGTCCTTGCTTCCTTATGAATGTCCATAAGAATCTTTTCTGCCCTGGAACTCTGACCCAATAACGTGTATTGTCAATGCAACAGTCTTGAGCCCAGTGCTAGTAAAGGGTCCTTTGTAATCTCTTTCTGACCAGTTGCCCAACCCCATCACCATCTGTGGGCTGAGAGCTCCCAACTGTTGTTGCAGCTGATGTAGCTGCCTCCAAGACCCCAATCCCAACCTTCTAAGTAGTCTTGTACTGGAAAATTGTTTCACCCTGACCTTTTGTTGGTTCTGCAGCTTCAGAATACAATAGGAGATGTTGTTTTAAAATTGTTTGGAAGTGAATTGGGAGAGTTCAGGCAAGTTCCCACTGCTACTCTGCCATCTTCTATTCCTTCTGATTTCTGGGGAAACATCTGTGTTTGAAATTTATGATTGCTATGGTGCTCCTGATCTCTGAAAAATTCTGCCAAGCCACTGGGACTGATGCGGCACTTTTTTTTTTAAACCTGTCTGAGACTCACTGGTAGAAACTTATTCATTCATTTATTACTAGAAAAGCAACTCAAAGTGTTATGTTTAATAGGAAGTAATGTAATTTTTTTGTATATGAAAAAGAATACTAGTGTAAAAGAATATTAATGTTTTGCTTAAGGAAAACAATACATGAAAATTCTCTAGGACTCCTCCCATTCCTCCACCATTCTCACCAACAGCCTTGACTGGACTGTAAATATACCAGCCCCCAAAGGTGCTAGGGTCCAATATGATATAGTTCTATGAGAAAACAAACACATCACAATTAATTTGCTACATACACTTTTGTAGTGAATCTCATTAAACTGTGAACTTGTTGAGATCAGGGGACTGTTTTTTCTGCCTTTCCTTGTATCCCAGCATTAGCACAGTGATTAGCATGTTGTAGGAGTTTAATAAACACTTGTTGACTTGGCTTATCTTCCTTAGACTATCTCAGCGGTAACAATTATGTATAGTAAACTGCACTACTATTCTACATCAGCAGGGTATGCTGGAAAGACACTGAACCAAGAATCAAAAGATTAGGCTTCTAGTCTTGCTTCTGCCACTAATCAACTACGTGAACTTGAGAAGTCACAATCTTTATGATCTGAAACTTCCTCAACTGTAAAAACAATGAGTTTGTACTTGATGACAGGGGCAGCGAGGTGGCACAGTGAATAGAGCACTAGCCCTGGAGTCAGGAGGACCCTGAGGTCAAATCCAGCCTCAGACACTTAACATTTATTAGCCATGTGACCTTGGTCAAGTCACTTAACCCCAATTGCCCTGCCTCTTCCTTGTTCCAAAGTAAAAAAAAAAAGTCAATTGAACTTGATGACATCTGAGGTCTTTTTCAATTTTAGAGTCTATTATCTTTTAATTCATATTATTTCTATTATTATATGAGTTAGACACTCCTTTCAATGTTACTTAGAGGTTATTAGAAACTTTTTGTGTTTGCCATCTATGCAACCACTGCTCCTGAGCCCATATTTTTCTTCTCTGAATCCTTCCCTACTCCCAGACCAGCTGGGATCAATCAGATGACATCCCAGTAATGTAAAAGGACATTTACTTCAAACAAGTTAAAAAGTAAATAACAAGGAACTGAAATCCAGCAGCGGTCATTCTGCCACCCATTTCTACCATACAGCAGAGACCAGGTGTTACTAATCAGCACAGAGAGAAGCCTTTCTCTCTGGATCCTCTGACCAAGTTTGCACAACACAACATAAATTTTGGGAGGATGCTGACTTGTAGCAAGTGACCAGTCACTGAAATCTTGGGGAAGTCACTTAAGTTCTGCTTCTGACCATCAGTCAGGTGATCAGTCAACAAGCACTTCTTCAACGCTCCCTATGTAACAGGCACTAGGAATACAAACAGAAGCAGAAATATAGTTCTTATTTTCAAGGTGTTTATATCTCATGGGGAGAAAACAGCATATACAAAGAAGTTGAATAGGGACAAGGAAAGGAAAGATAGCCAGAGATAGCCTGGAGAGAACTTGGCTGGCCTGGCCACCCTCCTAAAATGGAGGTATTAAAAGTAGCTGTCCAATGAATGAGAGGCAGAAGCCAAAGCAATGGAAGGCACTTCCAATGGGTGAACTCCAGGACTGGAGTAAGTTTGAGGAAGAAGAGGTTTCTGGGATATGGCAGAAGTCAAGAGTGTAGTCTGGAGAGGAATGTGTCATCCAGTCATCGTTCAGATCCAGGCAGGCTCCTCGAGCTCAAGCCAAAGCTGCCGTTTTCTTTTCTTGCTACTAGAATATGTTTGCATTCCCTCTCCAAGAAGAGTACACACAGCCTCTGACCAGGGTGCCACAAATGCTCTCACCTAACCTGAATGCCCTCTGAAGTAGTATTACCACCTGGCTCCACTGTACCATCCTTGCGAGGGTTGAAGTTCCTTTTTCTTCTTTTATTCTTACTCTGAAATGCCACATATATTTATTAAGAATTTGGAGTTGAAAAATGTATAGTTTTTTTAGACAGATGTTCAGCATCGAGTATTTAAAGCAGTTGTGTCAATGAATTAATAAAATATTTCATCTTAAAATCATGGTGATTGGCAAGCTTAATTAATGTTCAATTCTTCTAATCCTTTCCTGGACCCTCAGGAACAAGTGCATTCAAAATCTCATCAAACCAGATGTGACAAAATGTATAATTAAATCACGACCAGAGATTAACACTTGAGATGACAGGTGCATTTCTGATTTAGTGAATATTGAATGGTACCTAATATAGATGAAAATGGGCAGGTAGGTAGCACAGTGGATAGATCACTAGGCCCAGAGCCAGGAAGACCTAAGTTCAAATCTGGCCCCAGACACCTACTATCTGTGTGACCCTGGGCAAGTCATTTAGTCCTCTTTGTCTCAATTTCTTCATCTGTGAGCTGGAGAAGGAAATGGTAAACCTCTCCAGTATCTTTGCCAAGAAAACCCCAAATGGGGTCATGAAGAGTCATGTATGACTGAAGCAACATAATGACATAGATAACAATGCTCCTGGCTCAGAAGACTTGACTAGAACACTGTGACTGGATTGCTTCTTCATTATAATTTACTTAAAAATATTTCAGGGATTTGTGATGCCATTATTGTGAATGCTCCTTTTATCTATAAGTTGCTGTGAGTGAAAAAAAAAACCAACATCTGGTGAAGGGAGAGTTTTTGGTGGAGAACCCCTTTAGATTTAACTAAGCTGATTCTTGGACAAAAGACATCCAGTCTATGGCTGAACCCATACTTGAAGCCTCCCAGAACATCCATGCAGCTGATATGGCTTTTGAATCATCCCAGGGTTAATTTGATAACAGTAGGTCTTTAGTGTAGGTTTTACTAAAATAAGCAAAATAATTTACTCACTATTAAAAAATCCTAAACTAGGCACTGTCAGGGGAAAATTTTCTTGACACGGTCCTTGCTTTCTGGGAAAGGATAATCAATGGACAAGCTACATTGAATGCACACAGAGGTCAAGGATATACATGTGAGTACTATAAAACACGAGTAATTCTGATGCATAAAATAAGGAGATTTGACTAGATATGCTGATAATATAATTCATGTTTATAGGATACTTTAAGGTTTACAATGTGTTTCCTTTGTGACTGGAGAAATAATAATAGGAGTTCTCCAGCCAAACAAGGGTACCTGTTGCCTCAATCCTAGAAGACTTTCTTAAGGAAATGAGTTGTCAGGAGTTGCTTGAAGGACAAGAAACATCCAGTTGACTTGACCAGACGTCAGTGAATGATATGTTCAAAAAAAGCTAGAGAATCTCTGAAGATAATTCAAAATAGCAAAAATTAAATGTCTGCATTCTAGGTATGCTTTATCATTTTAAAGAAAGCATGCTAAGATCTAGGAAGCCATGTAAGCTGCCTTTTTCATAACCTATTCCTCAGGTCAATAATTTTCTTAACAATAATTTCCACATACCTATATTCCCCAAATAAGCCCCTTAAGATGCTTCAGTGTCTTAAAGGTAATTTAATGAGAAAAAAGTAAAAGATGCAAGCAACTTATGGGCTATAATTTTGAGGTATCTCCAACCTTCTTAGAAAGAATTCTTTTAAAAACATCTTAACAGCAGTTTTTTAATGACTGATATAAGCATATGAGTTATTTGTCAGGTAGATAGGTTATAGTTAAAAACCTAACTTTAGTTAATATTTTTGGGAGGAAGAGAACATTTAGTCAATTCATTCATTGTATTTCTGTGTAGCTTTTTACTCTTAAGGCTTCTGAACGAAAAAGTCTCTTTAAATTAGCATAGTGTGTAAGTGCTACCAGACCTTCCATTCTTCCATTCTCATAAATTCTCTTGAATAAGAATAGAAATTATTAAATGATGGAAGAAGAGACTGAAAAAATTTTCTTCTCTATTTTTAAAATAGAATACATTCAATGGATCAACAAGCATTTTAAAAGTACCTACTGTGTGCTGGTCACCGTGCTAGGCATTGGGGACATAAATACAAAGAAGGAAACAATCTTTGATCTCAAGGTTCTTACATATGAATGATCTATGATTGTAACCTTTACTGTGGAAAATCTAAATTATAATTATTTCCTTGACTAAAAAGAAGCAGATAGATTTAGATAACTTCTTTGGGACCCTTAGAATGATTTTATCATGTAAGATTGCAGTTAGGAAACCACTGTCTTGCGCAGGTATCTCATTGTGATATGGAGGTGAATTATACTGTCAATGGCTATTCCAGTTGCAGATTCTGACAGGTTCAAACATTCTGGGAAAGTTTCCTGTATGGTCTTAGCATCTCAGTGTGTTGATCGTTCAAGGATCAGCCTAACTTAGTCTATAGAGGCTTGTCAACAGTTTGTTAAGATTATGTGATCAGTGTCTTGGCAAAAGAGGTTCATGAAGATCATCTGTTTGAATGCTTAGACATTCTTCAGTCATGTCTGACTCTTTGTGATCCTTTTGGGGGTTTTCTTGGCAAAGATACTAGAATGCTTTGCCATTTCCTTCTCCAGCTCATTTTACAGATGAGGAAACTGAGGCAAATAGAATTAAGTTACTTGTCCAGAGTCACACAGTTACTAAGTGTCTGAGGCCAGATTTGAACTTAGGAAGTTGACTCCTAACAGATCATTCTATCCATTGTGACATCTAGCTGCCCAAAGAGACAAATGAGATAATATTCCTAAAGGGCTTAGCACAGTGCCTGGCACATATATGAACTTTAAAATATGATTCCCTCTCTTCCCTCCCCTAAGGGGCATTAGGGTTGCAACTGATAATTGGCACCTACAATAAAATCATATATCCTTGGTAAAGGAATAATTAAGAATCATGGTATGCAAACAACAGATGACAAGGACAAAGTGCTTTATGGAACATTATGTTCTCTTCTTTCTTTCTATTTTTTGCCTTTTGGACCGGGGAGGGCAGGGCAATTGGGGTTAAGTGACTTGCCCAAGGTCACATGGCTAGTAAGTGTTAAGTGTCCGAGGCCAGATTTTAACTCAGGTCCTCTTGACTCCTGGGCCAGTGCTCTATTCACTGCTCCACCTAGCCGCTCCCATTATGTTCTTTTCTCAAAAAGTTGTTTGTCTTGGTTCCATGAAATTTCAGGACCACATACCTGGGAGTTATTCAATTGATTCTTTAGGCTGCTTTTTCACCTGCCTTACAACTCTAATTGTTGAAAAAAAATGGCACTTTTGGCAGCTGCTGTGAGATAAATACTTCCTTATTCCTTTTCATATAGGACATTAAACCCTGACTCTTATGTGGGCTAGAGGGAGGGATTTTCTTTTACTTCTTCCTTATTTCGGGGGTCTGCTGTATGCCTCACCATATTATCCTAATCTCACCTCTGTGGTTTACTGAAGCTGGGGGATAAACACATTCATGATTCCTGAGCCTTCAAATTCCTATGTAGTGTCATGCAAACACTCTTAAACCTTTGATAAGCTTCAGCTGAGATACCAGAATACTTGGGAGTCTGGAGTAGAGAGGGACCATGCATTCTCTTGCCACAAAAACAAAACAAAACAAAACATTTTTATCCCTCTCACATGAAAAGATTAGGGAGTTAGACTAAGTGATCTCTAAAGTATTTCTGAGGGATTTTTGTCTCCTCCCCCAACTTTTATTTATGTCTCCTTTATGCTATTTCTCCTTCCCCATTCATGTTCACGAGTTGGGAGTTCTTGGGGAATGATTACTTCAGATTCAAGGTTCTTTGCTGATAAGATCCCACCTATCCCTTTACCTTTTATGGTCAACCAGTTGATGCAATTAGCTCAAAACAAAGGCATTTATGGGGTAGCTAGGTGGTAAATTGGGTAGAGTGATGGGCCTGGAGTTAGGAGGACACATCCCTGAGTTCAAATCTGGCTTCAGTCACTTACCTGAGCAAGTCACTTAATCCTGTTTACCTCAGTTTCTTCATCTGTAAAATGGACTGAAGAAGGAAATGACTAACCATTATAGTATCTTTGCCAAGAAAACCTCAAATGGAGTCATGAGGACAGCTGGACATGACTGAACAACAACAAAAAAGAGGCATTTATGGAAATGGGCAGTAAAATTAGTTCCTATAAAACAGCCTCTATTTTCCATAATTGAATAGATTCAATTGATCAGAAAGTATACCTTCTTAACCTTGGGGTATACACTTCTGCAGCTAAACAAAACATCAGTGGGATGGGTGGGCATAAACATAGAGAACCCTTGTAGTAAGCCCTTAAGTGCTAGTTGATGTTGACTAACAGAGAGGAAAAATGACCAAGACAATGGATACCACTGGTGCCTCACATCTCCATTGTCTGTATTGGGTCTTTATGCCATTCCCTTGGATGCAGTATATCTGCTGGGCAAGTCACTGTTTTGGTCTCCTAGGGTCTGCTATTCTTCAAAGCTCTTCTCAGCTCTTCAGATGAATTCCTCTCTGTTATGCTTAGAGTTTCCTTTATGGGTAAGTTACTTTGCTGGAAGATAGCATAATAAATGGATGGTGGAGAAGAGAAGAAATCCCCTCCCTCCTTGCTACTCTGGAAAAGGTGCAAGGGAAAATGCAGAGAAATTTTCTCTAAAAAGTTGGGTTCTTCTTCTGTGGCTAACTCTCTTTTCAACTGCTGAGGATGAGTCACAAAGCTGATTACTAGAGATGATTTCCTTAGAGTCCAGTGTTTATGTGAAGTCAACCTGCTTGCTTAAAAATATCATTCTTTTAAAACTTTTTTTTAACAGAAAAAGAGGATTATTTGTGAAATCATGAATTTTTACTGTAAGGAAGAGTAGTGCTCCAGTACAGTGATGTCAAATTAAAAAAGAAATGCAGTCCATGTCGACTTGAAAAACCAATGAATCAATAAACATTTATTAAGTGCCTACTATTTGCTAGGCATTGTGTTAAGTACTGAGGATTTAAAAATAGTCAAAATTCAATCCCTAACCTCAAGGACCTTACAGCCTAATAGGGGAGATAACATGCAAATAAATAAATACAAAACAAGCTATGTGCAGGATTAATAGGAAATAATTAACAGAGAGAAGGCATTGGAATGAAAAGGGGTTGGGAAAAGGCTTCTTGTAGAAGGTGAGGCTTTAGTTGGCACTTAAAGGAAGCCAGGGAGGTCAGCAGTCAGAGTGGAGGAGAAAGAACTTTCCAGGTAAGTGGGCAGCTAGAGAGAATGCCAAGTACTGAGAGATGGACCATCTTGTTCCTAGCATAGCCAGGAGGTCAATTTCATTGGATTGAAGATTATGTGTTGGAGAGTAAGATGTAAGAAGACTGGAAAGGTAGGAGGGGGCTAGGTTATGAAGGGCTTTGAATGCCAAACAGAGCTTTTTGTATTTGTTTTTGGAAGTAATAGGAAACTACTGGACTTTATTGAATGTAGGGGTCGGGGGAGAGTCATAATAGGGAGCCACTGGAGTTTATTGAGTGAAGAGCAGGGGGGCAGGGGTGACATAGGTGAATCTAGACTTTAGAAAAATCACTTAAGTGACTGAATGGAGAATGGATTGGAATGATTGGAGCCTTGAGGCAGGCTGACCCACTAGCTGGCTATTGCAAGAGTCCAGGTATGAAGCAATGACAGAGGAGAGAAGGGGTGTATGGGAGAGATAAGGCAACAGCTTGGATATGGAAGAAGAGAGATAGTGAGGAATCCAGGATAATTCCTAGGTTTCCAGCCTGATGGATTAGGGGGATCTGTTATGGTTGTCCTTTTTCAAAAGGGACCAATGACATCAAGAGATTAATGTTTTCACTTGCTCAAGAATTGAATTTAAGTGAGGCAGAGTAATTGCACAATATGTCAGCCTCACTCCCAAGGCCAGTGGCAAAGACAGAAATCAAGATGACTGGCCATGGGCCAGGATGCAGTGGATGACTCTGGCATCTTTGATGCCTGACCAAGCTCTAAGCACTCCACAATGCCTTCTTCAGTGACCTTCATGGCATCAGAACAGATTGTTCTCATCTGCCTGTTCTGCTGGAGTACAACTTCATGTGCTTAGAGTAGATATCCCCCTAACTCACTGACAGATTTGAAGCCTATCAGTTACCCTCAATCTGGTTTAGGCCATCTGCCAAGACAATTTTACTGGGGTGTAGTTGCTACATATGCTATGGTTTCCTGGAGCCACAGATGAGAGTTGGTTGACAGGTGGACACCCAAAATGGACAAACAGCTCTGAAAAGAGCTCATACCAGAGATACCAGCCTTCCCTAAACACTTCATAAATATTTCCTTCCATAGTAATAGGGAAAGTAGGAAGGCCAGGAAGGGTTTAGGGCAGGCCTGCACAACCTGAGGTCCACCAAAGGATTTTGGGAGAAAACATCCTCTACATTTTTTTTTACAGGGAGCCAAAATCCTTTGGTGGGCCACAAGCAGCCAGTGGCCCATGGGCCACGGGTTGTGCAAGGCTGGTTTAGGGGAAAAGATAATGAGTTTGGTTTTGAACAAACTGAGTTTCAGATGTCTATTGGATATCTAGTTAGAGATATTGAAAGGCAGTTGGAGATGCAAGATTGAAGGTCGGCAGAGAGAGTAGGGTAGAAAAAGTAGATTTGAGAATCATCAGCATTGTTGTGGTTTGTCCTTCCTTCTTGAAGAGGACCATGACATCAAGAAGGTGATGCCATGACTATCAAGTGAATTGGATTTAAGTGAGAGAGGGCTGTGCAAGGCTACCAGCCTCACTTTCCATTCTGGAGCCACCTGGGTCTGGTGGCAAGATATAGATCTGGAAGACTGGAGGTGGGTCCCCCATCAGCATTGAGATGATAATTAAATTCCTGGGATTGAGGAGATTACCAAGTGAAGTAGTACCAAAGGAGTAGACTTGACAGAACCCTGAGGAACACCTGCAGTGAGAAGTCATGATCTGAAAGAGCTCTATAGTAAAGGAGATAGAGAAGGGAGGGTTAGATAGGTAAGAGGAAAGACAAGGGAGAGCATTTTCCTGAAAACCTAGAGAAGAGAGTATCAAAGAGGAGGGTATCACAAATGCACATTATCTATGTCGTATCATATTTGTTTTTATTTTGTTAACATTTCCCAATTACGTTTTAATCTAGTTCAGGAAATACTGGTAGTGATGGTAGTCATGGGTTGTGAGTTGGACACTTTTGGTCCAATGAGACCAGGGCAAAGGAAGGACTGAAAAGGATAAAAGGGACATTGAAAGGGAAAAGGGAAAACCCTCAGATACAAAAAAGATGTCGCTTATCCTAGAAAGGAGAATTGAAGACCCAACAAAGAGGCAAGCATGTGTTTATCCTCAGCCTCAGAAAACCACAGAGGTGAAGTGAGGACAGTGTGGTGAGGCATAGTGCCCGTCCTTGCCATGGGAAGGAAGGAAGTAAAAGAAAATCCCTCACCTTAGCTCAGATAAGAATCTGGGCTGGAGATCCTGAATGGGGAGAGGACTGAGGAAGTGTCTCACAACAGCCGCCTAAGGGCCCCCCCCCTCCCCCTTTTTTTTTTTTTTTTTGCTACAACTAATTAGAGCTGTAAAGTGAGGAAAAAGTAGGCTAAAAGATGTGAGGAGAAAGGTGTTTCTTAATTGTTTATCAAATAGCCACAAGAAAATGAATGTGCCTCCAAGGCATAGGCTGTATTCACACCTACTACTCAGCTACTTCAGATCACTAAAAGCTGGGGAAGAGGTGAAAATGACTGAATTGAAACTAGATACCCCAGGCAACGTGAAATGGCTTATTGAGGGATGAGTCTTTTTAATTGAAAAGAATTCATTCAAAAAGCTAAGGGTTGTTGTTGTTGCCTGTAAGATCTCAGTAACACTATAGCTGATGAGAGGCCAGAACCCCTCAGTCCAGCCAGTGGCTGAAGGTAGGAAAAAGGCAGTAGTTCTCCACTGAGGAGTAAGTCAAGGAGACTATGGGCTTGACCCGTCCAGCAGAGATGCTGTGTCCTCAGAAGAGCACAGTGGCTGAGCAATCAGTTCAGTTTGGTTCAGCAGCAGTGGAGTTTGGTGAGGAGCCAACACAGCCAGCCACTGACTTGCTTGACCCAGCTCAGCAGTATATTGGCCTGTCTATGGCTGAGATGCTGCACACTAGAATGAAAAAGTCCAGCCGGGCTGCCAGACTGTTAGAGAAACCATGCTCTGTAAAGAACCAGCTGGACAATAGAGTAATGTGTAGTGAACTTCTTGAGTACTCTTTCTAAAAGGAAAAGACATTGAGGCCCTGCAATAACAGAGTTGTGGATTGCCTTGGTCATGTGTTCCCTACATGTGTGCCTTACTACTATTGAATTTTAAATTCCTGTCCACTCTTTACTCCCTCTTAGATTTTGGGTATGTTGGTGGCAGAATATGACCCTGATATACCACTTGAGAAATGGAATTTGCCAAAAAATTGAGTCTACTATCTGTTCAAGGGAAAACACACCAGTGCGGGCTTGTGAACTAGCATCTAGGAGGATATTCATTACAAGGTTACCCCTAGAACCCTAGGTGAGATAGTAAATACCCCTCTGGGGACCCAACTTGCCAAGTGCTCCGAGACTTTTGCCAGTAAATCCTAGAGAGATGTTACACTATTATAGATAGCGTCCCTTAAAAAAAAAAAGTATGTAATGTATTCAGTCTGTTATTTTCAGTGCTGTCCTACTTATCTATGTTTCCTCTTGAATTTCCTTCTGTTCTGTGAATTTTAAAAATGCTTCACTGACCTTCTTTCTTAAAAAAAAATATACTTATCTCTAGATTCACAGTCCTCCACAAAAGTTCCCTTCCCAATAAAAACAAAAACACAATCCTTACAACAAAGTGTAGTCAACAAAAACAAATCCATACATGTCTGAAAAATATGTTTCATTTTCAAAAAGAGTTTCACCCACTCTTCTGTGGGTAACATGTTTCTTGATTCCTCATGGCTGGTCATTGCATTGATCAGAGTTCTCAAGTCTTTCAAAGTTGTTTTTCTTTACAATATTATTGCTGTATAAATTGTTCTATTGCTTCTGTTCACTTCACTCTGCATTAATTTATACAAGTCTTTCCGGGTTTATCTGAAATATACACATATGTATGTATATACACACATATGTACAATTATATATTCAGATATGCTATGTTACATTACAAAGATATATATCTATATATCTATATATCTATATCTATATATATCTCCATATCCTACAGTTTGTTTAGTCATTACCCCATTGATGGCTGGCCTCCTTTGTTTCTGGTTCTTTGCCACTAGAAAGAGAGAGACTATAGTTTTGTATCTATGAACCTTTTTCCTCTTTCTTTGATCTCTTTGTGGTATAGATCTTGTAGTGGTATCAAAGCATTGTTTATTATTGACTTGTAGAGCAAATTGCTTTCCAGATGGCTAGACCAATTTACAATTCCACCAACAATTCATCAGTGTGACTGACTTTGCCAGTCCCTCCAACAACTGTAATTTTCTATTTTTGTCATCTTTATCAATTTGATCAATATGAGGTAGAACCCCAGAGTTGTTTTAATTTGCATTTCTTTAATTATTAGTGACTTGGTACTTTTTTTCCTTATGGCTGTTGATCACTTGGATTTCTTCCTCTGAGGAAAAAAAATGCCATTTATACCCTTTGAAATGTTTTTCTATTGGAAAATGCTAATTTGTTTTTTAAAAGCCCTTGGGATTTAACTGCTCCTTGCATCAGAAAACAGCTAATCTACCTAAGATGTCATCAAATACCTCCAAAATGAACAACTAAATCTAAATTTATTTTTATAAAACAATTTGCTAGTAAGAAACTACTCTCCTAATCTCTAGTATCAAGATGATGAAAATGACTCAATTCAACAAATATACACATGTGTATCTACATCTATGTATACATATGCACACATACATGGATAAACATCCATGTAGAAGTTAATAATAACAGCTAGTATTTACACCAGACTTCAAGGTTTGCAAAGTGTTTTACATGTTAACTCACAACGACCCAGTGAGGTGGATGCTATCATTATCCCTACCTTACAAATGAGGCAACTGAGGCAAATAGAGGTTAAGTGTCTTGCCCACATACAACCAATAAGTGTCTGAGGCAGGATTCAAAGTCATGTCTTCTTGACTGCAAATCCCAAAATCTAACCACTGCACCATCTAGTTGCATCTATTTGTGTGTATACATGCATGTACACACATATGTATTCAGATATATGTTTACTTACATATACACATACATACATATATGTATACACACATACTTAAACACTCATATAATTTATTTACTTAATTTGTAAGGATATAGCTGTCAAGTAAAGGGGAAGGAAGATACATGAAGCAAAATCAAAAGCATTGATAGTTGTCTTTAGTGGATGGCCTTCCCTTGTCTTTTGTTGTTTCCCTATACTGAAGATCACTGTAGGTCTTAATCACAACAGACAGCCTGAGGTGAGACCCAGCTAGGGAACGCTTTTCCCTTCTAGTGCTTTTATTCTTAAATTCTGGATACTCCCCAGGGATGCTTAGGCTATTGCCAAACTGGTCTACATGACTTGGGGTATGTGTATTTTACATTTTATACCCTTGTTTTCCAGTCTCTCCTTCCCCTTCCTTTCTATTTTATGACTCTGTTTTTTCATGCTCCTACCTAGTTAAATTCTTATTAGACCTACACCCTCAGGGCATTTAAAAAATATACAGCAATTGAGTCTCAGTGGCATTACAACAGGTCCTGGCCAAAGTTCACTGCAATTTCCGTTTAAAAACAGTGATTTGGCCACTCTCAATTCTGTACAATTTACATTCTGAGAATAGGAGGTTAGCACATGAGATCACAAGGTTTCACAACTCTTACCTGTGGGACTTGTCTCCAAATCCTGCAAGGATATCCTTAATACCATCTTGCCTTGGTGATCTGTCCCTTATGTTCTCAATATCATCAAGTTGGTTGGGTAACATTGGATCAGGCCCCACTTCATCTATCAGTTCATGTTTATTTCATCCTCATCAAGCAATTTCCACACTGCCCTCCAAATAGAGCATATAACCTGCAAATAAAGGACATCCATTATTTTTCTCTGACGGATGTTGTTTTCTTAGCACAATCTTTGTCAGTGTTACTCTGGCAGGGAGAAACTGATTCTTTTCCAGGTGTGCTATGATTCCTTCATCCTAAGCACAAAATTGTTTTACTCAAGAAAAGAATCATTGTGATATGGTTTATTTAATATGTTAATAAGGATTTATTAATAAAATATATTTATTAATCTATATGTACTATATATATATATATATTACTTGTAGAATATTATTATGGAATAAATGAGATAGGAAAAAAAAAATAGGCTTCCATCCTGCAGGGAGCCTGCAAATGCAAAAGGAGACAAGACACAGTCAAACAGCTAAAATACAAAATAAATAAGGCACAAAACAAATTCTATGAAAGTCCTAAGAAGGGGAATTACAAGTGATGCTTGGGGATCTGGGAACACTCAACGACAGAAGCATCTGAGTCTTGAAGGTAGTAGATGAGTGACCGTCAATGGGGTATAACTTTAGGGGAAAGGTGGCATTGAAGATGGAAGATAAGTGAGCAAAAGTATAGAGGCCAGGAAGTTCCATCTTACAATGGTTCTTTTCTTCAGTAAAACAATTTTGTGTTGGAGATGAAATATGAAGGAAGCATAGGACACTTGGAAAAGAATCAGTTTTTTCCTACCAGAGAAACACTGAGCAAAGATTGTGCTATGAAAGCAACATCCATCAGAGAAAAACAATGGATGCCCTGTATGTGTTGGTTATATGCTTTTCTTAGAGGGCAGTTTGGAAATTGCCTGATGAGGATGAAGTAAAGTCATTCAGAATGAAATAGTGCTGTGGAATAAATTGGCTAATGTTGAATTTCTTGGCTCCATTTTGCCTCTGATTCTGATGAATGCTGATTCACCTATTTGCCATTTCCCTAGCAGCAAAAAGACCATTCACTATTGACTTGCTGATATTGAACTCGTTGATTTAGGAATGAGGGAGAATTTTTTCTTCCAAAGGTATTTTTAAAATGTAGTTTTGCCTCTGCTGAATGTCACCTTAGATTCTTGGCCAGGAGACATTGTTCATAAAACATTTGTGGGGTCTAGGTTTGGTGGGCATGTCACTTGCATCTTTGCAATTTGCCCCAGCTAAAGATTGGGAGTTTAATAGGCAATGTGGCATATTGACCTAGAGAATTGTCATAGGGGTCAGAAAGACCTGGATTTCAAGACCTGGCTCTGATGCATATTGATTTTATGACTTTGGTTAAGTCCCTTAAACTCTTAGTACCCCAGAAATCTCTCTAGGACTATAAATTGCACAGCAGGTGCTGACCTACATTGGTAGATGCTTCATTGGGAGCTTGCTGTACCAAAGAATTATGGATCTGATAAAAAAAATGAGGGAACACAATTCTCATATTGAAGAATGAAAAGAGTTCTAGGCTTTGAAAATGGATACCTTCCATTTATATTATAAAAGAAGTGTTTGTCCAAAACCAATATTCAAACATTGGTTCCTCTAATTTTATCCACAAATACCAGAATAACGAAGTGTAAAGACTTGAGTAGAATAATACAATAAATTCTAACTATGTTTTTTGACCATATAACACACATATACATACATACATTTATATTTACTGCTTCATTGATAATGGCCCTCAGAATTATCTCCCTTTGATTAAAAAGCAAAGAGATGACAAAAAGTAGGACAGCCTAGTCCTTAAATATAGAAGGAAAGGAGACTGTGGTGGGGAAGAGGGAAAATAAATTCTCCTTTCCTATTCCTTGCAAGACCTAACCCTGAACATTTGGGTTTAAAATAATAATAGCTAACATTTATCTCATCCTTTGAGGTTTACAAAGTGCTTAATGTATATTATGTTATCTGAGCTTCACAACAACCCTGTAAGGTAGGTGCCGTTTTTATACTCATTTTCCAGATGAGATGTCAGTCTCAGTTTCTGCATCTGGAAAATGGGTGTAATAATAGCATTTACCTCTTTTATTAATTAATAATCAATCATATAGGGATAAACTGTCCCCTACTTCCTCTTCCCTCATTCCCACCTCCTCAACACTATCCTGTCCATGTTCTCATTCCAATCCCTCATACCCTTTCCAATATTCCCCCTGGAATTCTCATTCTATAGTGAACAAACTCTCCTTCATCTTAAGTTTTCTTTCACTCCTTCCATCTCCTGGCTCTCACTGAAACCTAGCTTAGCCCTGATGACCCCACATTTCTGGCCATATTCTCTGGCATGGATTGTACCTTCTTTCATACCTCCTGACACAAAGATCCTGGAGGAAGAGTTGTAATACTCTTTGCTCCTTTTTGCCACTTCCAGACTCTCCCTGTACCACTATTACTACTCTTCTGAAGTCTATGAAATAAAAAATTTCCACTCAATCCACATCATGGTGGTTCATCTATATTGTCCCCTAGCTTGTTCTCCTTTCTTTCTCAAGGAGTTCAGCACCTGACTATCTTCTTGTCCTACTTGAATCCTTCCCTTATACGAGGGCATTTTAACCTTCTCATCGATGCTCCATCAAACTTTATAATCTTCTAGTTCCTCAGTCACCTTAAATCTCATGACCTGCTCCTTCACTCTGCCTCATTCACAGTATAAACAATCACACATTGGATCTAATCATTACCCACAAATCAGCCATCTTTTAAATTAGAGATTGATATTCCTCTCTCTGATTGTGACTTCCCTCCTATCTCTCCCTATGCCTCATCCCTGCTAACTCTTTTCTTTCCTCTCAATGAGAACTCCAAATCCCTCAGTTCTTTCTCAGGCCTTTAGTCCTGCTCTGACTTCACTTTCTAATGTCAACCCTATAGTTAGCCATGTCAGATCTGCCTTGTCTTCTGCTCTCAAATCCCTTATTCCCTTGTCCTTGGCTTCTCCTGGTATCATTCCCACCATCTGCCTCCTCCATTCCCACTTACGGACTGCTTGATGGAGCTAGAAGAAATCACACATTCTTGAATGGGTACATTATAAATTTATGTTATCCAGCTTCAGCTGGGCTCTCACTGCAACAAATCAGCCCTTTTCTCCCTCTCTAATTGATTTTCTGTGTTACTCCCTATAGAAATGTTTTCAAACTTTGCTTCGCTCTTCAATCTTCCTGTACTTCCCTGTCTTCTCTGTCTCTGTCTCTCTCTGTCTCTCTCTCCCCCATTCTTTCCCTCTCTCTCTCTCTCACCTTCTCTTCCTCCTAAAGATCTTGCCTATTAATTTGCTGAGAAAATGAATAATTGTTTAGTTATTTTTCTGTCTTGTCCAACTTGTTATGATTCCCTTTGGGGTTTTCTTGGCAGAAATACTGGAATGGTTTGCCATTTCCCTGTCCAAGTCATTTTAAAGATGAGGGAACTGAGGCAAATGGGATTAAGTAGCTTCCCCAGAGTGACACACTAAATGTCTGAGGCCAGATTTGAACTTCAGAAGATGAGTCTTCTCGATTCCAGGTCTGGTCCTATGCCACCTAATTGTCCATTGAGTCCATAAGAAGTGAGCTCCCTCTTCTCCCATTTTCTCACCTCACCTTTGATATTATCTCCCAATTTCATCTCCTTTCTCCCAGGCTCTGACAAAGAGGTATCTCTGTTCTTTGCTATAAAATCCTCAATTTGTGTGTTTAAGCCTCTCTGCTTCCTTTTTCTCTAGCAGTTCACAATGTCCAACATCTCCCCTCTTTTACTATATAACTTTTCCCTGTCTGCTGAGTTCTTAAAAATCTTTCATTAGGCCCTCCCATCCTCTGAAGCTATCATCTCAAAGCTTTCCTTCATTTCTAAGCCAAACTTCTAGAAAAAGCTTTCCACACTCACTACCCCCACTTCCTCTCTTCTCATAATTTATCAACCTCTTAGAATGACCATTCAATTCAACCACTCTCTCCAAAGTTGCCAATGATCTCTTTTTTGCCCCACTATTCAAAATCAAGTCTTTTGATTCAGAGAAAAATGCTGTCTTCTTTTAAAATGCGTTTTAAAAGAATGATTTCTAATAGTCACTTCTCAACAAACATCCAAACAATTTCCTCTTTGATGTACATTCTCCAATACAATGATTGTGGCCAGAGGAGTGTTCTTTAAACTGGGAGGGTTAGGTACCAACATTGACCGTGGTAGTTGGTGGATTTTCTTGCCTCTTGAGCTTGACTTTATTTACACTGTCACATTGATCATGTATATTTTCCTCATGTCTTGAATAGAGCACTTTGAACTGTTAATCTAATCAATTGCGGAATCTGATGGTCTTTTCTCATTCATCATCCCTCTCAATCTATCTGTTATATTTAACTTCTCTCATTTTCTCCTAGACAGTCTCTCCTTTCTGGGTACTTGGTTGCTTCTTCACTATTTCCTTTACTGACTCATCATCTAGTCTATCACTCCCCCCTCCCACCAAACATGAGTGTTCCTCGATTTCTTTTTTCTCTCTACATTGAGTTGCGTGGGTTTAATTGTCATTTCCATCTCTGTAGATGACTCTCAGATCTCACATCCAGCCCCAATGTCTCCTCTGAGTTTCAAATCCAAAATTACCTATTAAACATTTCAAACTGAAAGTTGCAGAGACATCTCACACTCAACATGTCCAAAACTGAACTCATTATCAATTTTTGTATAGTCTTTTCCTTCTTCCAAACTTCCTTATCTTTGTTGGAAACTTCATTATCCTTCCAGTCTCCCAAGTTCATAACCTTGGCATCATTCTTGCCTTCTCATTTTCCTTCATGGCTCATTTTTTAATCAATTGCCACATCTTGCTGTTTCAACTTCCCCAGCATCTCTAGCATCCAATCCCTTCTCACTAATCACACAACTATTACCCAAGTGTAGGCCTTCATCACCTCTTACTGAGATGATTGAAACAGTCTTCTAATTAATTGTTCTCCCTGCCACAAGTCTCTTCCCTCTTTGATCCATCCCCCACAGTGAAGCCAAAATAATTATCCCTTACCCAACATCTATGTCATTGCCCTAATCAATCAATTCCAGTGGCTCCTTGCCTCAAGGATAAAATAGAAATTTCCGTTTAGTTTTTAAATCCCTTTACAACCTGATGCTATTTATCTTTCTAGATTTACACATTCCACCCTTCACACACAGATAATCCAGAATCCAGCCAAACTGGTCTTTTCCTTATGTTCTTCACACATGGCCCTCCACCTGCCTCCTGTATTTTGACCTTTGCTCTGACCATCCCTTATTCATGGAATTCATTCCCTCCTTATCTCTTCTTTCTAGGGACAGCTCCAGCCCATTCCCATCTCCTGTTGGAAGCCTTTCCTGATTCCCCCAAATGCTAGTGCCAAACTACCCAGCTACTTCTTATTTAACTACTTTGTTTTTATTCTCTTTATATTTAATCTCTATATATTTATGTGGGTACTTGTCTCCCCCAATGGAATGTAAGCAACTTGGTAGTAAAGATTGTTTCATTCTCTGTACTTATTATATCCCCAGCACCTAGCACATAGACTGGCATACAGGAGGCACTTAATAAATGCTCATTGATTGATCAACTGATATGCCACCTGTCTCTTGAATTAAGAACCTTATCTAATATTGTATCTTAAAATTATCTGTTCTTTGTTGCCTTACCACCACTTGTTATACTGTAAGTTCTTTTAGGGAGGTGATCACATAATATCTAATCTTACTATTTCTCACATTGCCTAGAACAGTGATTTGCATACAGTAATGCTTAACAAATGATTGTTGATTGATATTTTTAAAAACTTTTCTTCATGTTCTATACTTTTATACATACACACCCACACCCACACACATATGAAATTCTCTAACATGGGCGCAGAACTGGAGATGTAATAAAAGCATTCTTTGGGAGTTTAAGGCAGCTTATATTTAATTATAAGGCCCTTACCCTGAAGTAGATTGTAACTGATAATCAGAGACAAGTGGCAGTTCTAAAAACACTTTTATCCTTCAGTACTCGGAAAGACAGGCTTTGTAGAAAACATTATTCTCTTTAAACCATAATTTACATTTTTGATGTAGCTTAAATTTTTGATATGAATAAGAATGACAGTGACTTTTAAAAGTTCTAAGCTCTATCATCATGCCTTACACATGATAGATTCTAAAAAATGTTAAGTGAATGAATAAATTACTTAGCTCCACAGTATATCTATAAATGCCCCTAAAAAAAATCTATAGAAGGTTTGTTTAGTAAGGGATGATCCCTAAAGTGCTCTAAAGAGTCAGAGGTATTGTTGAGTCATTTCAGTGGTGATTAACTCTGCATGACCTCTTTTGGGGTTTTCTTGGATGAGGAAACTGAAGCAAACAGGGTTAAGTGACTTGCTTAGGGTCACATTGCTAGTAAATTGTCTGATCTGTGATTTGAACTCAGGTCTTCCTAACTCCAGGCCTGTCACTCTATCCACTGTGCCACCTAGCTGCCATATATATATAGAGAGTAAGAGAACTTGGGTTCAGTTCTTGATTCTGTCACATGCTACCTATATAACTTTGGGTAGGTCACCTAACCTCTTTGGGCTTCAGTTTCCTCATATGTAAAGTGAATGAGTTGGGCTAGATGATGCCAAAGGCCTTTCCATATATAAACCTGTGATCCCATGGCCTTGTCTCTTCCAATCTAAACTCCTATATTTATTCCCAGAAATCTGTAGCACTGCTTTGAGATTGTGTTGATGACACCTAGTGGTCATGGGCCATCATTACATACTACCTCAAAGAACTCAAAAAACATACTTACCAAGTTTCCTTGAAGTAGTGTGAACATTCCCAAACTATACTTCTCAAATGTCAGTCAATGGAAAGATACCAGCCTTGATGAACGAGCTCATGCAGTAATCTAGAATGTCCTTTCTGTTTAATGTTAGGTGAGGAGAGATATTTCACCATGAAAAACTCAGAAGAAAAAATTTCATAAATGTTGCCCTTTGACCAGGAAAATCATGGGTAGCTAGGTGGTACCATGGATAGAGCACCAGACCTGAAGTCAAGAAGACTCAAGACACTTATTAACTGTGTGACCAAGTCACTTAACCTTGTTCAGTTCCTCATCTGTAAAATGAGCTGGAGAAGGAAATGGCAAACCATTCTAGAATCTTTGCCAAGAAACCAAATGGGGTCACAAAGAATTGGACACAATTGAACAGACTCAACAACAATCCTTTGCTAATAAATTAAATGAAAGAAAATAGTACATAATTAAATAAGAGAAAGAGCAAGAGGATGAATGGCAGTTAATGATAGCTGTTAACTAATAACACATAAAATCTGAAATGGAAGAGACTTCATAAACCATTTAATTCAGCCTGTACTTTTCCTAGTCATCTCCAACATCCGGCCTTCCCTGGAAGATCTCTGATGATAGGAAGTCCATACTTCCAAAGACAGCCTGTTTCATTTTGGCACAGATCTAGTAGTTAAATGAACAATAATTAGGTTAATGAAGATTTTCTTTGGAGAAAAGCAGAATAAATACAATTCTTCTTTCACACAACAGCCCTTCAAGTACATGGAAAACAGTAATAATGTTCCTTTTCCTACACATCTTTTTTTCTCCTGTTAAACATTTCTTCCTCCTTTTTACTGATTCTTTTAATTAGGATATCAAGGTACTTCACCATCCAGGTTGCCCTCTTCCAAATGTTTGCTAAAATACCAGACACTAGATCACTAGGTCATCATAGAGTACACCTATATTTCTACTGAAGGTTCTTTGTAGATTTTGAATAATAGGTACTTCATTACAAGACATTATTATAATGTAACCTTTTACTCTTTTAGCATGTCTCCTTAAAGGTTTTGCCTCTATGAAGTTACATGTCAATTTATGTCTTTCAGGCTTCATTAAACTAGAAGACATCATACTTTCTCTTATCATGAAAATATTATTTGAGAGAAGATTATTGCTACATGTTGTGCAACCATTACATCTCACATCATGGTTACTTGTGTCATTTATTTTGAAACCTATTGCCTCTTTAAAACCTGCCCGACTTCCAATTTATCAAAGGAAACCTTTTATAGCTGCTTGGAATGCCCCAACAGATCTGTGTTCAACAAAGTATAATATAATACTGAATTTAAAAATGTTTCACGTCATTGGCAGCCCATTGGCCAAGGCAAGGGGGCAAAATATTACCATATTTTATGTCAATAGACTGGGATATTATCCCTGGTATACATCACAAGGAGTTCCTATTAATGGGGGACTTCCTCAGAACATTAGTTTGCAAACCCATCTGGAAAAAGCTGACCAAGACATCAATTATTATATTCCAGCTGAGGATTTCAGTGGACTTGCTGTTATAGATTGGGAATACTGGAGGCCTCAATGGGCACGGAACTGGAACACAAAAGATGTGTATAGGCAGAAGTCAAGAAAGCTCATTTCTGAAGTAAAAACAAATATGTCAGCCAGTGATATTGAAAATTTAGCCAAAATCTCTTTTGAAGAAAGTGCAAAGGCTTTCATGAAGGAAACTATCCAGCTGGGACTTAGGAACCGTCCCAGGGGCCTTTGGGGTTACTATTTATATCCTGATTGTCACAATTACAACATTTATGACCAAAATTACACTGGCTCATGCCCAGAGGATGAAGTTTTGAGGAACAACGACCTTTCCTGGCTTTGGAACAGTAGCGCGGCTTTATATCCTTCCATTGGAGTCAAGAAATCACTTGGGAACAGTGCAAACATCTTACGCTTCTCTCAATTTAGGGTAAATGAATCAATGAGGATTTCTACTATGACATCCCATGATTATGCTCTGCCTGTATTTGTCTATACAAGGTTAGGGTACAGAGATGAGCCATTATATTTTCTTTCCAAGGTAAGAATCAGATGAGGACTTTGAAACTAGACAATTTCTAAATTTTATGATTTGAATTGATTTACTTGTTTAAGGGGAAGATTTATTTCCTCTTTCCATTAAACTTCCAGTTGGTAAGCGTTCCCTTCTGTGACCTCTTCATTTTTGGACTAATTCACTGATCACAACCTATGCCACCAGAAAGTAAATAGTGGAAAGAAATGAAATGGTTTGAAAAGACATTGGGATTATTTTGTCAACAAAATATTGACTCTCAGTTTGATCAAACATATTTATTACATACATGAATATGGGCTAGATGTTAAGGGTGCAAAAATACAAAAGTGAAACAATTAAAGAGTTTACATTGGGGGGTAACAAACAAGTATAGAGACTGGTAAATTCAAAGTGCAAAAGAAGTACACAGAAAATAATTTTGAGTGGAAGAGAGCATTGGCAAATTGGAAAATAAGGGATGGCTTCCTCTAGAAGGTGATACATGAGCTGGGACTTGAATGAAGCTGGGTTTTCCAAGAGGCAGAAATGAGGAGGGAGAGAATTCCAGGCATTGGAGACAGCCATGCAAAGACATAGAGTGAAACATGGAATGTCCTAGATTGGGAATAGCAAACAAGTGGTCTAGTTTAATTGGAAGATAGAGTACACAATGGAGAATGATTTGAAATTACCCGGAAAGGTAGGTTGGAAACAGATTGTGATGCCTTTTCATGACAAAGGAGTTCAAATTTTACTTTAGAAGCAATAGGGAGTGGCTCAAATTTCTTGAGGGAGGGACAAGGTCAGGTTTGTACTTTGAGAACATTATTTTGGCAGGCACTTAGAGAATAGATGGGAGAGGGAAGGTTCCCTTACCCATCCTGTACGTTTAGGAGCTATTAGAAAGGGAAGGTAGTATGTAAAGAGAATATAAACTCCTTGGGTATTATCAACAGATTGTACCTATTTAATGCTTTGAGATTTGCAAAGCACTTTCCATTTATTTAATTAAAAAAAACTTTTCTTTTGAGAGAGGAAGGCAAGGCATTTAGGGTTAAATGACTTGTCCAAGATCACACAGCTGCTAAGTATGTCAAGTGTCTGAGGCTGGATTTGAATTCAGTTCCTCCTGACTCAAGGGCCAGAGCTCTATTCACTGTGCCACCTAGCCATCCCCTATTGTTTTATTTGATCTTGATAACAATCCTTTGAGGTAGGCACTCTCATTGTACTCATTTTACAAATGAGGAAACCACAGCTGAAAGAGGTTAAGTGACTTGCTCAGGATTATACAGTTAATAGTGTGTAAGGCAGGATTTGAACTCAAGATTTCTTGATTCTGTGAATAGCATTCTACTATGACACTTATCTATTTGAGGACAAAGACTAAGGTTTTGGTTTTTGTTTTTTCTTTAGTAGTCCCAGTGCCTAGCAGTGTCTGGTACATAGAAGATACTTAATAATCGTATGTAGATTGATTATCTCTTAAAAAAAAAATAAATGAAGAGTAGACTAGAAAGTAATAAAGAATGCTCATGGAATCTAAATCACCCCACTCTCTCAATGGGATCTCTCAGAATATCTTTATCATTTCAAATAATGTGGTGGATATAGAAGATGATGAATCTTGAACTGGTTAGTGTTCAACTTTTAGTTAAAGGTAAAGGAGGACATTGTAACTCTTTCCTAAAGTGAAATTTCGGTTTATTTGTCCATGTTGTCTTTGCATGTATGGCTGTAATTAAAAGTTAGTTGGATACACTACCTGGAGCAATGGAAACACCATCTCTGGAATTCAGTATGGAAAAGTCTTTTAGAGAGTTGTATACGCCTAAAGTTCACTCACCAATTAATCTTTCTCAGTATCTCTGTTTCTGTCTCCGTCTTTCTGTTTGTGTATTTTTTTTGTTGCTGTTTCTCTGTCTCTGTCTCCATGCTCAAGACACACTCACACACCCACACCCACACCCACACACAATTCCTCAAAGAAAACATCCAAAAAACTTGTAGTTGACTTAGACAATCTTTCAATCAGGTTCCCCTTCTTCACCTACCCTCCCCTACCCATCATCAACTGAAACATCTGGAGAAAGCATATGATATGGAAGCCTCGGTTTTGAGTAACAATAGGTTAATATTTTGTGAGTGTGGGCTGCCAAGTTTATCCAGCCCTTCACCTTTATGACATGTTGGTCATTGAAGGGTTTAGTAAGCATCAAGGTACATTAGGCACATTAAATCGAATGTTTCCTCATTTCTTGTTGCTATGGGGCTTAGTTATCTGTAATGCATTAAAGTACAAATGACAAAGACTATTCCCAAAATATATTTTCTTCAGTCTGAGGCTCAGTATCTACCAAGTCAAGTACACAACTTTGAATTTAGCATGTGCATTTCACATAAGCATCTTCTCCTGAAGGGTATACAATGTCAAGAACCCTGGATTTGGAGTCATAGGGTTTGGGTTCAAATCCTAACTCCTTCACTTACTACCTTGTGACCTTGGAAAAGTCACTTACATGTTTCTTTCACTGGTTTCAATTCAATCCTCTGTCAATCTGCAATGAATTCCTTGGTTTTCCTGGGAATTTTATTGGTTTAAATGTTGATGTTCAAAAGGGGACCTCAGTTTCCTAATTTTAACATGAGAGTGTTGGACTAGACTACCTTGAATTTCCCTTCCAGTTCTAAATCTATGACCTAAGATTGACTCATGTACAGCAAGAAATGCCATGCCTATCTACTACCTTTGTTTCTGAAAGGGAAAGTAAATGTTTGATGTTTGACAATGTTGGTTAAATAACTAATGAAAGAATGCTTCTTTTGAATGTCAATATTTAGACCAATAAATTACCAGGTAAACCAAGGAATTCTTTGCAGATCAACAGAGGATACAGTGGAAATCAGTGAAATAAAAGTGTAACAGTATTTGAAATCATTGGGAGTTTTCAACTCTGTATTCCTTACAAGTTTAAAAGCAAAAACAGTGTTTCAAAATATCCGTGGCTTACATCTCTAACTATACAAAGCTAGATTTCCTATTCTATTTGTAACTTCAGAAGAGCCTTTCCCCAAGTGATAATAAAATCATCTCCCTGAGAGTTAGTAATAAACTGTAATGGCACAAAGTGTAAAGATTTCTAGAACATGGTATACAATTAGTTTTCTTTTTCCTCTTGGTCCAAACACTGAAAGGCTTCTAATCATTGCTTAAGAGAGAGATTATGATAACCAGGTGGAAAGATAGGAAGTATGCTTTGGGTACCCTCTTCCCAAGTCTTACTGTTCTGTAACTGTCTTTCTTTTCCCTTTCACCATCTTTTATCAAAAACCAGACAAGGAAAGTATGTAAAATGTATCCTTATTATGACATAAATGAATGATAATTTATATTTTTGATTCCCTGCCCCATCATGTCAGCCTACTAGTACTTCTTCCTAAATATAATTACGTTGTATTGGTTTTATATGTCATTTATTTATATGTTGTTTTATAGGGTAGGGATTCCTATAGAATAGAATGTTAACTCTTTGAGAGCCAGGCCTCTCATTTTTGGTCTTTCCAAAGCACAATGCAAGCCCTTTTAAATGCTTATTGATCAACTGACTTGGTGATTACTCTTATCCAGGCATTTTCATTTTAATAGGATCATCAACACCTTTAACTCAAGGAATGCTGTTGTGCAAAGGTAGAAATTTTGGTCATGGGGCATGGTTAATGAGCCTATTTGGAGAAGAAGAATTCTAATTTCTACCAACTATTGAATCATTCATAGTACCAAATCTGTTGGGAGTCAAAGATTCTGGATTTTTAGGCTCTGGTCATTAAGTACCTGAATTTTGTGAAATAATTGCAGTTTGAGAGATATTTGATGGGAATTGCCATCTACATGGGTTATTAGAGAAAAAGAAATCAATTACGAACATACTACCATGCACATGGACTACTAAGTAAAATATTAACAAAAGCACACATATGAATCTGTCAAAAATGACTCCTATGTAGCCACAGGACCTGTGATTTCTTGGATAAGGAAATTCCCTCTAGAAATGCAAATGAGAGCCTTCTTTGCAACTTATAGTCTTAGAAAGTTGGCTTCCTTTATTAAGCTGCTGACTCTGTTTTCATGATTTTCTTGTTTCACTCTGATTACTCTTCCAAATTTTTCCTTTACCTCTCTTTCTTGATTTTAAAAATCCTTTTTGAGCTTTTCCATGGCTTGTGACCAATTCATATTTTTCTTAGAGGCTTTCTTTATAGCAGTTTTGACTTTGTTGTCTTCTTCTGACTTTATGTTTTGATCTTTCCTGTCACCATAGTAACTTTTCATAGTCAGTATCTTTTTCTGCTGTTTGCTCATTTTCTCAGTCTACTTCTTGACTTTTAATTCTATACTGAAGTGGGGCTCTGCTTTCAGAGGGCACTGTCTCAAGGGGCACTTTTTTGTGTGTGTACAGCTATTTTTTGAAATAATTCTTGGGATCTGTAAGTTTCCAGTTTTTCTGAGGTGGTATGACCTAGCAAAAGGTGTATTTGCTATTCTCATGGCCAGTGCTCTGGTGTGTAAGTGACCACAATCACTCTTTTCTGCCCTGGAACTCTGACCAAAGTCCCAGTTTTCCTGTGGCCATAAGCTCTGGTATACTAGTGTTCTTCCTTGCCCTGGGACTGAGACCCAGGACTGCAATACACATTGAAGAATGGGCAATGGAACAGAGTCTTGCCTTTGGTGCCAGCAAAGTGGTCCCTGTAATCTCCGTCTGACAGACTGTGTGACCTCCTTACCATCTGTGGGCTGAGAGGCCTGGAAACTGCTGCCACTGGCTCAGTGGTCCCCAAGGTGTACTCCACTCTCACCCAGATACAATAGACCTCTCCTGCTGACCTTCTGAGTTGTCTTGGGCTTGAAAATTGTTTTACTCCATCCTTTTGTGAGTTCTGCCACTGTGGAATGTATTTTGTGGCATTTTAAAGGTGTTTAGAAGGGGGTTTTGGGAAGAATTCAGGTAAGTCCCTGGCTTTTCTCTACCATCTTATCTCCACCTCCTTTATAATTTTTTTCAAATATTATGTCTTGGTTCTTTTTTGGATCATATTTTCAGGTAGTCCAATAATTCTTAAATTGACTCTGCTCAATCTATTTTCCAGGTCAGTTGCTTTTCCAGTGAGATATTTTATATGTTCTTCTATTTTTTTCCCCATTCTTTTGACTTTGTGTTTTTTGTTTCTAGATGTCTCATGGATTCATTAGCTTCCACTTGCCCAATTCTTATTTTTAAGGAATTATTTTCTTCAGTGAGCTTTTGTACCTTTTCTCATTTGGCCAATTCTGCTTTTAAAGAAGTTCTTTTCTTCAATATATTTTTGTGCCACTTTTTACCAAGCTATTAATTCTCTTTTCATCATTTTCTTGCATCTCTCTCATTTCCTTTTTTTTTTCAATTTTTTCCTTTACCTCTCTTATCTTTTTCTTTAACTCTTCCAGGAATTCTTATTGGTCTTGTGTCCAATTAGCATTCTTCTTTGAGGCTTTGCTTGTAGCTGTTTTCATATCATTGTCTTCTTCTGAGCTTGTATTTTGTTCTTTCCTGTCACCATGGTAGCTTTTTATGCTCAAGTTCTTTTTATGTTGTTTGCTAAATTTTAAAGCCTATTTCTTGACTTTGAACTTTATGTTAAAATTGGGCTCTGCTCACCTGGGTGCTTCAGGCTTTTTCATGCTCCTGGTTTCAGAATTGACTCTGAAGGTCTGCAAGTTTTTAGTGCTTTCAAGGTGGTGTGATCTGGGGAGCAGTGTGGTCATTGTTCTTCTGGTATGCACTCTGGTCTTTACATAGGAAGGACCCCTGCTATGCAACTGCAAGCACTAGTGCTCCTCTCTGCCTTGGAACTATGATCAAGGCCCCTGCTCCTTTGTGACTGACCATGAGTGCTCCTTTTCACCTTGAAACTGACCCAGAAGTGCATATGGGCAATAGAGTTGTCAATCAGGACTGTATATACTTGATGCCAGTAAAGTGTTCCCTGTAATCTTTTTCTGACTAATGTCTGACCCTCTTAGTGTCTCTGAGCTTAGAGCTCTCAGAGCTGTGGCTGCTGCTGTTCTTTCCACCACCTGCATGTGCTCTGGACAAGCCTCCACTCTGGTGTCATGAACTCTCCTATCAACCTCTTAAGTTTTCTTAGGCTGGAAAAATGTCTCACCTTCACTTTTTGTTGCCTCTGATGCTCCAAAATTGGATCTGAGAAATTATTGTAAAGTTGTTTGCAGGGAAATGTTAAGAGAGTTCAACTGGACTGCTGCCTCTAACCTGCAATCTTTCTTCTCAAAATTTTTGAAGCACAATTTTTTTTTCTCTGACATTTCTTTCATTTATCTTTTATATTCACTTCTGTGGATAAGAAGAACTACTTAGCATGAAGGTGTTGAGTTAAGAATGAAGTATGTCAAAGCATTTCCTTTGAAATTGAACATGAATGACTTCTGGGGTTCTGCAAAGGAGCTCTGGAAGCTTGAGCAAATTCGAGTCTGGCTATTTTTAATAGAGTGAGCCTTTGCCTTGAACTTGAATTGTGGATGACTTATACCAGTCAAAATCATTGCAGAAAGTAAGTGAATTACCAAATGGAATATTGAAAAAATGAAAAGGGAAAATGGGAGTGAAAGGAGTCAGTATGGCGTTTGGAAAAAGACAGGAAACATCTGGATTCTGTTTCATGAACCATATGTTCAACTAGTTTTTTTTTGGGGGGGGTAGCAGGGTGTTTGGGGCAATATCATGATGCAAATCACTCTATTGAGTTCAATGAAATGATCTATTTGTATCTGCTTACTAGTTTATTAGTTGATGGCATTAAAAATACCTACATTTTCAAACCTTAAAAAAAGATCTGGTTTCTCAGTTCACAAGATGATAGTCTTTTGCATTCCATAAAGTTTATTTAACAGTTCAAAATTTATTCTGCTCTGGAAAGGCAGGAAATAAATTTTTTTTTTTTAAGGTATGTGAATTCAGGCTTATCTGTACTAGTTCAAAAGCATCTTCTTTTTTTTTTAAAATTTTATCTTTTAAAATTTCGGTGAGATATTTTGTAGTCAGATTGACAATGATGTCTCTTTTCATTATAGCAAGACCTAATTAGTACCATAGGAGAAAGTGCTGCCTTGGGAGCCGCAGGCATTGTTATTTGGGGAGATATGAATTTGACTTCATCTGAGGTAAGTCAGTACCTTAGTGGCACATTTTATAAAGGGAAATGTGTTTGCCCTCCCTTTTTGAAGTGGCCCACTTTCTTCCAAGTTCTTATGGTCCCCAGTAGTATAGCAGTATAGATAGAGTGAGTGGTATTGGCTTTTGAAGATTCAAAGGAGGAGTTGTCACTTTCTTCTGTATTTAGCATGTATTATCTCCAGAAAAAAAAAATCAGTTTAAAAATAGCAATTTTAAAAATGACTTGTGCATTTCCTCCAAACCTCCAAGAAGTTATGCTCAAATGATGTTACCATGACTTTCACTGGAAAAAAAAAATTGGCTTTTTTCCTGGACTTTCAATTAGACTGTGTCATAAAACTATTCCTGTTGGGATGCTGCTAAAACCTCCCTCTGTCCATATAAAAGAGCCAGAAGGAGGATCATATCATAGCATGTGTCATCCTGAGGTCAAGTGTGTATTCTGCTGCAGAGTTTTTAATTTTTTTTATTTTTGGAGGTCTACTCCTGGGCTGCAGGGGATTCTCAGAATAAGGTGAACTGGTTAATGCTAAAAGCAAGAAGTTCTTTTCTATGGTGCCTTCAAGAGATGGCCATGTAACTTGGCTGGAGAGACCCAAGGGGGAGCTAAGGAGGGAGGAACATCATATAAAGAGTACTTAGTCAGGACATACCTCCTTTCCCCACTTTCACATACACTCCCTCCAAAGCTAGGATTACCCACTGATCCTCACCTCCCACCAGGGCCTAGAATAACACCTCTAAATTGAGACAGGAAAAGTCAGGGAAAGGATAGAGTCAGGTACGGCACTAAAATTGCTCAGGCAAGATGATTTTCAGCTCATGACAAGTGGAGACAATCTATGAACTTGCTTGATTTTAGCTCATTTAGGTCAGCTGAAGAGCATTATTGGCAAGACAGGTAGATAGAACTTGTGGCCTCTTTGTAACTTCATGTGATAAAAAGGAGCCTGGCTATTCTAGGTGTTTTGTGGCCATCTCTGTGGTATGTGTTTGGACATTAAGTCCAGCAGAGGATAACCTAGGGAGGCTTCAGTTTGAGCACTTAACCTAGAACCTTGGGAAGCTCTAAGTTGTGTGTCTCAATGTCTAAAGAGAATGCCCAAATGTAAGTGGCACCAACACAATGAAGGGCAATCTTGGGTGGGGAGATGAGCTCAGCTGTGACATAATTTCAAATTATGCAGCCCTTCTTCCCATATGATTGGGAGCAGGAAAAGAAAGATGGAGAGACTCAATAGTTTGTGTCCTGGGGACAGGGAAAGGTTGGGTATTGTCCTAGGTGGGGGAAAGAAGCTGCACCAGAAAAACTTTGGCAAATATTAGTCAAAGATATGCTTTTAGGGTAAGTAGTAAGCAGTATTTTTTTTTTTGGTTGGGGTTAAAATGACAAGTAATTGACGTCATCTCTAGAAATAATTCCATTCTAATATATTGTATTAATCGGGCATGACAATCTCAAAGAACAGAGATAAAGCCTCCCATTAAATGAGTCTAACTTATTAATATTAATAGTGCTTATTAGCATAAAAGCCCTGTATGTATGCTCACTCATACTAGAAGGTGACAAGGCATATGTCTCTCTGTCTTACTGCCATACCTGGGGTCCCCATCTTTATTAGACTTGAAGAAATTAGGCTGTACCTCATAATTGCTCCCCAAAAGTCAGAGACTGTGTATGTAAACTTTAAAGTGCCATATCAATTAATTAATCAGCCAGCTTTTATTAAGCATCTATGAGATGCCAGACACTATGCTAGTTGCTGGGAAATATGTCAGTTTTCATTGACAACCACATGATAATAGCTGAACCAGGAGATAGCCCATAGATTCTAAGGGCTGTGTATTTTTTATACTAAGTTAAATGAATGGAACTGGAGGTGCTTTGAATAGGTCCAATAAGGCTAAACACAAGGGCTGATAGAATTCTGCCAGAGTCAAGTGCTATATAGTCTCAGTTAGATATTCATTCATTGGTTACCCTAGATACCTTTCTATTCTATGGGTTTCCCATTCAGTCCTAAGATTTTTGTGCCATAGATCATATGTGGGCAGTAGGAGTGATCATGTTTGTGGACCACAAAGGTCCACTAATTAATTAAACTAATTAAAACCAAGAGTACTGGTTTCAATCTAATCCAAAGACTTTCACTATTGGGATAGAAGTGGTAACCTTGCTGTTATGTGTAGGAAAAATGGAACCCTTTTGTGTTCTCTACTTCTAGGGCAACTGTACAAAGGTGAAACAGTTTGTTATGTCTGATCTTGGGACCTACATCGTTAATGTGACCAAAGCAGCTGAAGTATGCAGCAGACACCTGTGTAGGAATAATGGGAGATGTGTAAGAAAAATCTGGAAAGCAACAGATTACCTCCACCTGAACTCTGAAAGCTGCCAGATTGAGGCCTCTGACAATGGAGAATTTGTTGTGAAAGGACAGCCATCTGATTCAGACTTAGAAGTGATGGCCGAGAAATTTTCTTGTCACTGTTATCAGGGATATAGAGGAAGTGATTGCCAGGAAATTAAGACATCTGACAACCGCTCTGGGGTTTCTCTTTCTTCTGGATCAAGAACAGTACAGTTTCTCCTAGTGTTAGTCTGTTGTTATCTGACCTTTCAGCACTAACATCAGCGAGTTTAAAAAGGGGGCAAATCCAGTCTCTAGAGCAATCACTTAAGAAAGAGATTAAACTATGATAATTTTCCCCTCTATTAAAATTGGTTGAGATGATAGCAGGTGTAATAATAGCTGACATTTTATAGCATTAACTTTTTTTTCCCCTAAGCACTTCATATAAATTATGTCATTTCATTCTTACAATAATCAGAAGAGGTAAATCCTAGAGGCATTGGGACAAACCTACAAATTCACTGGTATAGGGAACTCCCAGTGAGTAATCTCCTTTGATTTATGCAGACCCGAAACTTGTAAATAACTTAGAGTCTTAAAGGGCTGGCCAAGGAGGGGAAAGGAAGGATCAAGTGACTTGCCCAAGGTCACTACCTTAGTCATGGAGAACGAGGGTCAAGTCTTCCCATGATATGTGCTGATTTGTGTGACCTTGGGCTAGTCACTTAATCTCTCACCAATATTGTTAATCCCATTTTATAGATGAGGAAACTGAGACTCAGAGCATTTAAGTTATGGTATTAGTAAGTGTTAGAAGCAGTAGTTGGTAGAAGCAGTAAGAGGAGCAGTAAGTTCTCTACTGATTCCAAGGTCAATGCTTTTTTTACTTCACAATGCTTTTTCACTACATGTTATATAGAACACTAAATGCAAATAGAAACAATTTCATCAGCTCTAGATACCAAAACAGGAGTAAAAGCACCACCATATTTCTCTTTAATAGTCTTCTTTCATGTTGTAAGGATTTAGAGCTGGAAGAGAGGGCACTTTGTTCACCTCCTGTAGTTTATGGCTGAAAATACTGAGGCCCAGAGAAATGACATGATTGCCGTTTTAGGCAGAAGCTCATTAACCAAAAAGCTTTGGAATCTTTCTAGAAAGTTGTTTTAGTCAAATTTAGGATTTAAAGCACACAACTGATATTCACTGGGAGTTTTCCTAGTTATAATTTATTGTTATCATAACAAAGGATATAACAAGGACACATACCAAAATTTGACAAAGCCACTTGGGTAAAACACATGTAAAAGATCAAGTCTACCAGGCCCACAGAAATTGAGTGTCTTTGGAACATTGAGACTATTTTATATTCAAATAAATGCTCTTTATAAATATAAAAAGTAGGGTAAACCTGATTGCAGACATTTCTGAATATCACAAACTGAAGCAAGATAATGATGTACATTTCAGGGGATACAACCCTTTGATGGCTATACCTAAAGGTTCATTGGTCCTCTGGCTATTTTTCTACATGTTCGTCCCCTTCCTCCCTCTGTTCCAGAGGGTCAAGTATTACCAGACTACCTCAGATGTTCATAACTGTATCTATTGAATTCTTCAAGATACAACCAACTCAATATTCCCAGTTTTTAGCTTCTCTAAGTTGAATTTCCTGAGATAATAGGAGAAGGGTAACTTCCTACTATTTTTAAAATAGAAGTAGCATGAATAAATGAGGGAGGAATTGGGCCAATGTTTGGATTATAGAAGGTGATCTCTTTCTTACTTACTATCTTTCTTCTATTACAATCAACGCTACTTTCCTGGTATAAATTTTTAATTTTGTGTTGGAAGTTTGGTGTTTTAATATGCAGAATTCTATTTTGAAGTCAGCTTTTTGGGGTGGCATCTATTTCATGTGAGTGATGTTCTATTGCCTCTGGCATTACTGCCAAGAATCCTTACCATTATTAATTAACGTAGAATTGCTAACTATAGCAATAAGACAACACAGAGAAATAAGAGGAATCAATATCAGTAAATATGAAATAAAATTCGTCTGAAGAAACAAAAGGTCTGGATTCTTAAGAGAAGTCATAAAAAATGTAAGAATGAACGGAGCATAGCATTACCTTCAAGCTATATTATAAAATAGTAATCATCAGAACTATTTTTTCGTGGATTGAAAAGAGAATTGTAGAACAGTGGAACAATCTAGAAGCACATGACATGGAAATAATCAAAACCAGTATCCCAATATTTTATAAACTACTGAGGGAATAACTACCTATTTGACAAAAACTGAAAAGTAGTTTGGCAAAAAATAGGTTTAGATCAATATTTCATACCACATCCCAAATTGCATCCCAAGAGTCATTCTCCATTGGATAAGTGGTCAAAGTGAATAATTTTCAAAAGAAGATTTGCAAGCTATTAATAACTATAAAGAGTACTCCAAATCACTAATATTAAGAGAAATATAAATTAAAACAATTTTGAAATTTCACCTCATACTCATGAAATTGGTAAAGATAACAAAAGATGAAAATAATGTTGGAGGGACTATAAAAATAAAAGTACACTAATACTATCCCGCTTATTAATTGGTTCAAATATTCTGGAAAGTAGCTTGGAATTACATTAAAATATATACACTGTTGGACCCAGAAATTCTACTTCTAGTCATATAACTCAAAGAGATTAAAGACATATAGAAAGATGTCATATACATCCGTAAAAATATTTATAGCAGCACTTTCTTGTGGTAACAAAGAACTACAAAATAAATAGATATTGGGTAACTTCTAAATAAAGTATGATAAATTAATAAAATGGCATATTGCTTTAAAACCATAAATGTGATGAATTCAGAGAATCATGAGTTGACTTATATGAACTGATGAAGAGGAAGGAAGCAGAACCAGGAAAGCAACATATATAATCACTACTACAACAAAGTATATAGAAAGAAAAAAATGAAACAAAATGCTGTGTAATTATAATGACTAAGCTTGGGCCTTGTAGGAGAGCTGAGAAATTGTACCTCTCTCTTCCCTTTACAAAGGTAGAGAACTGTTGCTATGGAATATTGCATATATTGGTCAAATATCATAAATGTGTTGGTTTGTTTTGCTAAACTTTTTTTTCCTCTTTGTTTGAAAATCATGAATGGTGTGTTCCATAGAGAAAAACAAGAAATTTGGAAATTAAGGTGATGAAAAAACAAACAACCAAGAAAAGTAGATTTAGTGCAATACCAAAGTACTAAATGACTACTTTACTGAGCTAGATAATAACAAAATTTGGGATATCAAGGAAATAATGAAAAAATGTAGGAATGAAGAGGAAAAAGCATTTCCAGACCTCAAACTGTATTATAAAACAGCTATCATCAAAATTATTTGGCAGTAGATAAAAAATAGAAAAGGAGATCAATAAATAGACTAGAGAAGACTCAGAAATAATTGAACTCAGCAATCTAATATTTGACATCCCCAAGCACAAATTACCAAAGTAAATAACATAAGGAAAGAACTCTTTATTTGATAAGAATAGAAGCATTCTGGCAGAAATTAAGCATAGACCAATTTCTTATATCACATTTCACAATAAATTCAAAATGGATATGTGACCTAAATATAAAAGATCATACCATAAAAAATTAGAATAGAAGCAGATAGTTTATCTTTCAGAGCTCTGGGCAGGGGATAGATTCTTAACCAAATGAGTAGAGACAACTAAAATATAAAATAACTAATTCTGATTACGTGAAATTGAATTTTGTACAAACAAGATGAACCCATCAAAGACAAGAAGGGAAATGGTTGGGAGCAAAAAACCCAATCTTTATATCAAATATCTCTGATTAGGTTTTGATATGCAAGATATATTGATACCTAATAGAAATAGATAAGATCAAAAGCCATTCCCCAGCAGAAAAGTAGTCAATGGATCTAAATGTACAATTCACAAAAGAATTTTAAACTATTAACAACTGTGTAAAATAATGCTTATAACCACTAATGTTAGGAGAAATTCAAAAGATAATAAAAGCTCAGAATAATCAATGTTAGAGGGATTGTGGAAAGACAGGCACACTGTTGATGGAGCTGTGAATGAGTCTATCCATTGGAGAGCAATTTGAAATTATGCAAATAAAATGACTAAAAATGTCCATACAAAAAGAAAGGTGCTAGATGCCCCCAAATATTTATAGCAGCACTATTTGTAGTATCAAAGGACTAGAAACAACTATGGAATAGCAAAATGAACTATGGTACATGAGTGTAATAGAATATTACTGTGTTATAAGAAATGATGAATGTGACGAATACTGAAAATCTTAAAAAGACTTAAATGAACTGAAGAGAAGTAAAAAGGGAAAAGAAAATAATATACACAACCACTACAACAATGTAAATGAAAAGAACGACTGTGAAATAATAAAACTCAAAAAGAAGAGATAAGAGATAAAGACTTCTTCCCATTCCTTTGCAGAAGTTAGGCTCTACTAGCATGGAACATAGCAAATAACAGATTTTTTTTAATGTGCTGATTTGGGTTTTTGGCAATATGAAAGATATCAACATGATCTATTGTAATTAAAAATATGAAGAAGAATAAAATCTAAATCTTTTTATAAAAACGGTCATTGGACAGATTTTCTATGTACTCCATTTAATTCACTCTATCTAGCTCTATGTAGTCATTATCAACATGCCCTCAGACCTTTCCTTTCACCAACCCTGTCAAGTGCTCATGAAAGCACTCAGTTCAATACCCCACAACTATAATGACCTCTTTAAGGTTTTCTGTTTTTACTACCTTGAATCCTTTTTTTCCTTGGGGGTCAACACTAGTCCTCTCATGCTAATGCTAACTTTGAGGAATGTTCTACTTTTTGAGGAGACTAGGTCCCTAAAATGTTGGGCAAAAATATTTTCCCCCTTTTTATATCCAACAGCATCTCTGATGGAATCCTGACAAAGTTGTCCCCACTTCTAATATTCTAACTTCCTCATGGACCTCACTGAACAACAGACATGTTCTGATTTAACCAAACAATCTGGCTTTAACAAACCCCCGGAACTAAATCATAGGCTCACAGAACAACAGGCCCATTGCCCCCTGGCTAGCCACTGCCCACCCCTGACTCAATATCTTAACTTCCTCATATATGCCTCACTATCTCACCAGAATAACAGATGTATCCATGAAATCATTTCTCGAAACAGTAGACATGTCCATATGGTGGAATCCCAATCACTGCCTCAAAGAGAATTCACCCTAATGACCTTCTCACTAGGGTACCTTTTAGAGTATAATTCATTCTAATCAGTCATCAATACACATCAACTGGGGCTCCCTCATTCAAACTCCTAGCAAAGGATTCAGTAGAATGCTTACTTTTAGCCTAGGGGAAGTCTCAAAGACTCCCATTCCTGTTTTTCCATTGTAAATAGCAAGGGTAGAACTGCTTTTTCCGCTTTCCTGTCTTCAGAAGAAATCTCTTCTATCAAGTTCTCGGCTAATGACCATTTCTGCTTTTCCTCCTTCCCCCACCACTGTTCATTCAAGGAACTTGAACTTAGATTTCAAAAGTAACTCATTTGATATTAGCACATACTTCAAAGATTCTCACTGTCTTCTTCCTGGAACATCTTTCTCTGAATTTCAAGTGGGTTGACATTAAATTTGAACTAGTTGTACTGTTGTTCACATTTTGTCCTCTTTTCTTTGGTCACTGATTTGGATTTATAGTCACAGGTGGTCTGTTTCCTGTTTATTTGAAAGATTTTTCTCTCTTCATATTGCCACAATAACAATGATCTATTGGGTTGATCTGATTCTCAGGCTCCAGACTCGACCTCTGAGTTACTGTTGCCAAGTTGGATTTGGTGAAAGACTGCCTTTTCCTTTATTGTTCAGCAGCCCAAATCATTTAGCCTTAGAAGACTAAGTAAGTATTAGGACTTAATTGTTTAATCAGACTGTTGAGAGAATTTTCAGGGTCCTTACTAGCCACTGTCCAAACAAATCATCCGATGATATACACAGGTAAATTGCAGTTTATTCAAGAGTGTGATACCTACCATCAGAAGGTGATGGAAATGTGTGTACATCTCACAATTTCATTGATGACACGTGTACACATGTATTAAGGGTATCATGCATGAATATTTTCTACAAACAATATTCTATATCAGAATGCATCTTTATAGCCACATAGTTGGCTGATAGATATAGAAAATACAAGCTCTCACTGTGTTAATTTTTTGTTGACTATAAAAAAGCATTTGAATTAGTAGAGTAAAATGTAGTTTTAAAGGCTTTCCTCACAATTCTGCTGATAATGAAGGGGATATAATGTATATTCTCTCTTTCAGAGCTTCCTACACCAGAGAGAGTAATAGCTTCTTACAAAGTTGTTTTGCTAAAAGCAGGTAAAGCAAATAGGTAGGAAAAGATACTTAATAAAACAAAAAGATGTTATGAAGAAAAGAATGTATCCTTATTAGCCTATCCATTTACATCTGATCTTTCATAGTCCAGGGGGATGGGAGGTATTGAAGAAGACATTCAGTACTGTCAAAGATACACAATTCAGAAAAAAGAAGAAAAATAGCAAATACAGGACAAAATGAAGCCAATTATGCTTTTCTACAAAAACACTTTCAGCAGGTGTTAGCATGGTCAATTGAATAAGATTTGGATGTATAGTTAGAAATGCAATTCATCTGAAAAAGATCTTGGGGTATTAGTGGATAGTAAACTTAAAGAATCAACCATGTGATGGTAGCCAAAAAAAGAAAATGAGATCTAAGATTGCCTTAAGAGGATAGTGCATAGAACTAGGAAGGCTGATCTCTAATCAGACTATTTCTGGAATATTTTGTTCAGTTTGGGGTACCATATTTTAGCAAGGACATGGGTAAGCTACAGCATTCAGAGCAGAGTGACCAAGATAGTGAAGGTACTTGGCTGAGTTCATGCCATAAGGATTTAATCAAGTGAATTGAAGATGTTAGCTTAGAGAAAGGCATAGTCAGAAGAAACTTGGTAGTTCATGGAATTTGACTTGTTTGACTTGATTTCAAAGGGCAAAACTTTGAATAATGAGTGGGAGTTGCAAAGAGGAAGATTTAGGCCCAATATAAGAAAAAGCTTCCCTATCAGTTCAATCTCTTAAAAAATGGAATGAGCAATCTCAGGAAATTGTGGTTTTCCTTCCCTGGAGGTGTTTATACAAATACTGGGTGAATATTTCTTCAGTTATGTTGTAGAGATTTCTTTTTGGAGTATAGGTCAGGGAGGGCCTTCATGTTTGGCCCCTTCCCACACTCAGATTCCATAACTTTTGTATTAACAATTTTTTAGTGTGTATAGTTTTGAAACATTTTTGCATCTTTTATCTCATTACCCTCACAAGTGTCTTGTAAAGCAGATAGAGTTGTTTTGTGATCTCCATTTTACAAATGAAGAAACTCAAGTCCAAAGAGTTATTTGGTGACACCATGTGTTAATATAGTTAGCTAATTATGGAGTCAAGAATAGTGGTCATATTATTCTTTTCTGTCTTGAAAAATAAGGGCACTCTTAGGAAATGGATATATTTGAACTAAATAGTCAAAATATATTTGTCTTTAAATTAGTCCTATTCCAGACCTCTAGGAATAGAAATAATTCTTAAAGG
>CM053585.1:456721463-456742249 GCA_028646515.1 Pseudochirops corinnae
ATATATTATTTATGCCCATACAAATAATATATTTTTGTATTAATGCCTATATTGATCAATTAATTTATAGATATCAACTCAGGTGACTGGGCTAAATCTGTTGTATCACCAATTTTAATAGCCTCTACAACAGAGATTATAGAAGCTTACTGTCTCTCTAAGAGAAATCTTGAAAACTTCTAGTTTATTTTTCTATGATGATTTTGTGGGAGAGTGGTAGTTGCCGTTGTGGAGAGAAAGCAAGCAAGGTAATAAGAAAAAGGTGATGAAGAAAACTTTCTTGATGAGAATCCATTTCAATTTTTAACAACAGTTATTTTATCATAATTTCATAGATATCAATTTTAATGATGGATTATTTTTTATTATTCTGATATCATATTCTATATAAATCCCTGATTAAATTTGTCATCTGCCTTTTATTTTGGTATCAAAAATAAAATCCAGCTCCTAAGTAGTTCAAAGGGCTGCCTTTCTGTAGATTTAATTATTCTATATAATTATATACAATGCATATGTGTATATATGTATATATACATGCATGCATACCAAAGTATGAATTGCACACTTGCTACACACACTTACTTCCAAGTTTAACACTTTTCTCACTGTATTGATGTGGTTATCCATAAAGAGGGTTAGGGTTGCTCTCAAGACATCAAAATACCAACACGCCGGGTCCTGCTGAAAGAATTCTAATCAAGTCTTCTCAGCCAAAGAAAAGTAAAGTTTATTAATAGTTCACCATATGGGGTAGACTCCTAAGGAGCCAGTCTATGCAAGGTCATTCTATGGTGCTCTTACAGAGCAAGTCTGTGCTAAGCTATTCTATGGCGCTCTCACAGCATATGGAGGGAAGATGGGGTCTTATATACAGAGGAATCTAGGGGTGGTCTAGAGGAGGAATTTGAGGAGGCTCTTCAGAAGGAGTTAATGAGGTCAATGCTAGTGGATTGATATTTTGATAGGCTCAAGGGTGGGAAGTAGATGAACAATGGAGGACTAGTAACAGAGGTTTGGGCCCAGCCACAATGAAATACTTATGGCCTCTGCAAATGCCTCATCAAGTGGGAAGATTTAATCAGACTTCAAGGGGGGTCCCAGAGCCTGCACATCATCAGTATCATGCTTACATTTACACTTACAGGAAAGTGTGAGTTACACATGTAATACATATACCTACATATGTACATACATACATACATACATACACATAGAAAGATGGGACTCCATTGATTATCCCACACACTTAAAAGTAATTTACCTTTGAATCAATCAATCAAAACCAACTACAAACAGGGCCTATATACTTCCTTAAGACAATTAAAGTCATTGTGAGTTACTATAAAAGGAAGGACCTATCTGAAAAGGAGAGGGTAAAATTCTAAGGGCTTGGGGTGTTGAGAAGTTAGAGCAAGTGAAGCATTCTAGTATACTTCTGAGGGACAAAGGTAGGGCTGAACTGTGGTGGAGGGGGTAGATATTGAAGACAGTCATTGACTCTACAGGGATTTTGTAGCTTAAGACATGTACTGAGAGAAGTATAAAAAAAATAGCAAGCTCTTTTCCCCAGTCCCTACGCACCCAGGTTTATCCAGAGCAATTATAATATAAGTCTATTCTGTTACCTAAGTGTTTCTAGTACACCGAATTTGACTTAAACCACAAAGAGGTCAAGTATTGATTAGAGATAGATTTAATTGTAAAGTTAAGCAGAGAATCCAACCTTTGCCTAAATGTTAAAAATTTTTCATAACTGGGACTTGGTGCAACTGTGAGTTAATTCTGTGAATTCATACTGCCTTGTCTAAAATCAATTCCTTAAAGCTGAAGAAGTGAGAACACTATTTCCCCATAGGCTTCAAATGAGCTAATTATTATAACATAATAAGAAGTACAGCAGTCTCTTAAAAAAATCTTTTTGTTCCTGGCATTTATTTTCTTCAATCTTTATTCAGAATCCTAAATACTCTATCATTTCTATGGAAATGTCAATCCAATTTCCTCAACTTTTGTTTTGCTACTTTGAACATGGTGAATGGTACATGAACATAGTGGATAATGCATGCACGTAGTCAATGGTACATGAACATAGTGGATAATGCATGCACGTAGTCAATGGTACATGAACATAGTGGATAATGCATGCACGTAGTCAATGGTACATGAACATAGTGGATAATGCATGCACGTAGTCAATGGTCCATGGAGTATCTTTACCCTTTTAAGAATTTGTGCAAAAGTGCCAGTTGGTGTACACTTTCCCACTACTAGAACTCAAGTTAAGTCAACTCATCAAGCATTTATAAATGGTTTGCTATGAACCAGGCACTGCTAAGTACTGAGAATATAAATAAAAAGATGAGTCTTTGCCCTCAAAGAGCTTGCATTCTAATAGTGGTATGCTAGAGCCAGTTTGAACTGGCTCAAACGCAGAGATAGGTTATTGTTAAAATTTCATTATGAACATGCATTGTTGAGACTTAAAAGTGATATTAATAATGCAGACTAAATTTAAAAGTGTTAGTGACTTAACTTTTTTTTTTTCTCCCAGAGGTCTGCTTGTTAAACATTTACCACCATACTCCCAACATGGATGGTACAAATAAAGGGATCTGAAAAGTGGAGAAGAGGGGAAAAGGGGAGAAGAGGAGAAGGCATTGATAAAGGGGTCATAGTTAACAAAGAGTCTAGAGAGTCAGCTTTAGGAGTAACAGAATTCTTAATAAGTTGCTTTCTACTTAACTGTTTTCAATTAAGTTCTAGTATCTGTAGTAAAGATGTTCACGAAAATTCACTAATGTTCTAGATCATTAATTTCCAAATCTGGTGTGGTAATATCCTTTGTGTATATTCTTTTATATCAAAAACCTCTGACATTAAATTGTCAGAGCCATATAATTTTAATTCAAACATTTTAAAAATATACCACATAGCACTGTTATGAAAAGAGAGGTACACATTACAGATAATTAAGGAAATCATGATAATATTATTATAAATTCAAAAAGATTGTAGTTAAAACTCTAAAATGGTGTGGTAGATTGATAAGAACAGAGGACTGAGTCAGTGTAATAGTACTGAAATTTGAAGATCCCTTTGTATTGCTAAGCTAAGAGGTACTTAGCACCTAGTTTCAAATTAAGCCTCTCTTAAGGAAACAGAAGGTATGAACCCCTGTTGTTGACATAACAGGAAGGGGTTGAAACACGAAATGGCTGAAACAGGAAGGAGTTAACGCTGTGTGTGTGCATATAAGGAGAAGCCCCTGTTGGATCAGACAGATCTTCTTGGAGCCAGATTTTGGTGGCTGAGGAAGAGAGGCTAAGGCTGGAGAGAATGATTTTATTTTGAGAACCTGGATGAAATGATTTTGATTCTGGGAACCAGCTGAAACTTCGGCTGAGTCTGAGGGCCAGCTAGAGTTGCTCAGAATTTCCAAGGACCAGCCGGAGCTACAGAAGACTGAAAAAGCATGACTGTGGTGCTGGTATTTTGTCTGTTTTGTGGCTTTATTAAGCCTTGACTTCCAGGGAAAAGAGACTGTGGAGGATTTAAGGTGGACTGGACACTGTGAGCTTCAGTGTGGAACAGGAAATGCACAGAGAGCTGGACAAGGAACTGGGAGCTGTCTGCCTTTGAACCAGGTGACGGTTTGACAAATCCAGGTAGGAGCTGGGACCATGGAAAGGGATCCAGGGAATCTAAGAGCCTACTCCAAGTCAAGCTGAAAGAAGACTTTACTTGGAGACTGTGTACTGACTGAGAGGATTGCGATTTACTTGTGACTGAGGGGTGAATGGCCTATGTATTTTCTGATGATGGAATAGTGAATGATGACTGTAAAAGTGACTGATTTGTAACTTAGTGTGCCCCATGAGTGGAGAACTTTGACTTTTGTATTAAGGAGGCAAGCCTCCATAAGGATGATTGCATGATTGAGTTACTAAGTGATTCCTTGACTGAATGACTGTACTTTGTTCAAAACTATGTGGCTATTTTAGTGATAAGTTGCTGTGAATACTGTATTTTTATTTTCTGTGATAAGTTGTAACATTGTGAATGCTGTACCTTGATTTTCTGTGAATGTTTTGCTCTGATTTGTTATTGAATAAATAGAGTGTTCACTATACTGTGTAATCAGAACCTTGAAAAGCTGTTCATAGCAGCATTCTTCTGGAAAGCTGCTCATGCATGGCTTTATGGTCAGGAGACCTAGGTTCAAACCACAGCTCTTGGTTAAGTAACCTCACTTTTGGAAGCCATTATTTCTTCATGTCTAAAACAAAGACATTGGAATAGCTCTAACATTTTACAATTACAAGTATTACTAGCAATCTCATACTTATTGAGAAGAAAGGATAAGAATATACACTTTGTATTATAGATTTTCTAGTGTTTCCAATTTAGCAAACTTTAATTCAATAAGTATATTGGGAGACCATTATAAAAATACTGCCAGAAGCGTCTAGATGTATATGGATACATACTTTAATAACCTTTCTCACAGAAGCAATAGATACTAGTAGTATATCTTTAAGAGAGAATAGAAACTTGGAGAGAATAGAATGGTAGTTTACCTGTTTTCTGGAGATGCATCATGACTAGAGAGACTGTGTAAGGTAAAGAAGGAAAGGACTAAGAATTTCTTTCCTGAGTGAGAGGATTCTGAAGAGTTATTTCTTTGAGAGAACTTAAAGATTATCTTGTAAGAAAAAATTCTGAAGATAATCCTTGAGAAGAGACTTTAACCAACACTCCAAGAGAATGAAATAATTGGACTTTGGTTTATGGAGAAGTCAGCAATTATAGTAGGTGGTTATAGATGACTGTGGTTGTTATCTCTCTTATTGCATTATATTGCCAAAATATTTAACTATATCTGTATTGTTTTAATAAATTTTATAGCCAATAAATTGATGTCTATTTACTCCTATGAGACAAGGGAGTTTGAGAAAGATAGAAGAAAGTAAGTTTATGGAAAAAAGAGGCTTCTCCATTTCATTTGATAAACTAAGGTGGGGGCTCAGAGCTAATTGATAAATTAGTGAGAGAAATTTTGAATTTCTTTTGATTTTTGAGAATATATAACATTCTTTAGATTGCTTTAGAATACATGTTGGTAGTTCATAAAGAAAATGAGTCAACAAAAAAAATAGAGGCAAGACAACCCTATCTAGGGGAGAGAGTATACAAAACTCCATTCACACACATATGTGTATATGTATGTATGTGTGTATGTATATGTATACACACATTTACCCATATAGTTAATCATTTTTGTTGTTCATTTGTTTGATCATATCCAACTGTTTGTGATCTTGAACGGGGTTTTCTTGGCAAAGATACTGTTGTAGTTTGCCATTTCTTTCTCCATATATCTGTATATTTAATTTACCAAGTGCTTCAAAAAGATTAGCTCTTTTCATATTCTTGACAACACTATGGGGTAAATTAGACAGGTTTTATTATGTCCATTTTATAGGTGAAGGAACTGAGGATCTGGGAGATTTAGGAACTTGTCTAACAAGTGGTTGAACCAAAATTTTGCTCAGGTATTTTGACTTTACATCCAGTCTCTTTCCCTTCTTTTTCCACAGTTGTTGAAATTACTACAGGTTATATAAAATAAAGAAAAGAAAAATCTCTTGCCCTTAAAAGCTCAATAACTTTTACATGTTATAAATTTTGTTAAATAATAACTTTATATTTCAGAACTTCAAGGATCTGTGATTTAATAGGTGTGGTTACTACCTCTGCTGTTTCAGATTGTAACCAACAATATATTGGGAGGTTTAAACATCAGATATAACTTTTTAAAGAAATTCATCCTCCAGAAAGTAAAAAGTACAAAATGACAAAATAAGATAATGTTGAATTTTCCCCCCTCTCTCCTAATAACAATCAACTCATCAACTATTTACATACCTACTTCATACTGTGCTAGATGTTGGTATGAATAAATAAATGAAATTTTTCCTTCTCTCTTCTCAAGGAGTTTGCATTTCACTGGGGAGATCTAACATGTACAAAAATGCATATGGTGTAAGGTAATTTGAGGAGGAATAAGAATAGGAGTCATCTTGACATGGGAGCTATTGAGAAGGTTTGCCAGAGACTGCTGGGTTGAGATCTTTTGGGAGATTATTTGTAATTTCCTCAAGAATAGACAGGATTGAAATTGAGAGTAAAAACTATCAGCTTGTTCTTGAAAAAGAAAAGTATAATGGACATTAGAGTGAAACAGTTATTCAAATGTCTCTAAAACAAGTGCCATATGTTTAGTAAGAGACTGCTTATTTGAGAAAGCAGCTGGTTTAGGGAAGGAAGCATTATGTGGGGAACATTTTAAACTGTCTAATTAGCATCCACTATATTTCAATGGATCCATACTATTAAAAGATGTAAGCAATCCCTGTAGGGTAGCAAAGAGGATAGAACACTGGGCCTGGAGTTAGGAAAACTCATCTTTATGAGTTCAAACATGACCTCAGACACTACTTTGTGTGTGACTCTGGGCAAATCACTTAACCCTATTTGCCTCAGTTTCTCATCTATAAAATAAGTTGGAGAAGAAAATGACAAACTACTCTAGTATCTTTGCTGAGAAAATGCCAAATGGGGTCACAAAGAGTTGGAAAAGATTGAACAACAAATTTTTAAATTAAGGTGTGTATGTTTAAAAAAAAAACCCAACCATAATACTATCACACACTTAATAGAGTACAGTCGTATAAACATAACTTTTCTATGCACTGGGAAATGAAAAAATTAATGTGACTCACTTTATTGCAATATTGACTTTATTGTGGTGATCTGAAACTGAACCCGTAATATCTCTGAGGCATGCCTGTACTTCACTTGGAAGATCTAATGGGAAGTCTAATCAGCTCCCATGGACATAATTACCATCTCTATGTTGACAATTCTCTGTGCTAACCTCTCTGCTGACCTCCAATTTAGCATCTCCATCTGCCTTTTAGATATCTTAAATTGGATGTCCAGTAGACATCTTAAACTCATCATTTCTAAAACTGAACTAATTTTTCTCCTTAAACCCTCCTAATCTCTTATCTTCTCTGAAGAGGGTAATACCATCCTCCTTCTCTCTCAGGCTCTCAGTCTAGGCCTCTCCTTGACTCTTCACTCTCTCCCCTACATCTAATCTATTGCCAAAGCCTGTTGATTTCACCTTTTTGATATCTCTCAATTGTGCCTTCTTCTCTCCTCTGACATTACCACCACTGATGTAGGCTTTCTTACCTCATACTTGGTCTTTTGTGATAGTCTGCTGATAGTTTTGCTGCCTCAAGTCTCTCTTCACTCTAATCTATCTTCCATTCAGCCACCTACGTGATTTTCCTAAAGCCCTGGTCTGACCATGTCATCACACTACTCAATAAACTCTAATGACTTCCTACTGTCTCTAAGGGCAAAATCAAAATGCTTTGTTTGGCATTCAAAGCCCTTCATGACCTAACCCTCTCCTTTCTTTCCAGTCTTCTTACACTTTTCTTATTCTTCCTAAATTTTTGATCCAGTGACATTGGTTTTCTGTTTGTTCCATGAACAAGACACTCCATCTCTTCAATCGTGGCATTTTCTCTGGGTGTCTTTATGTCTGAAATGTTCTCCCTTCTTCATCTCTGCGTTTTGGTTTCTAAGCAAAATCTCCATCTTCTACAGGAAACTTTTCCTAACCCCTCTTAATTCTCACACCTCTCTCTTTTTATTCACTTTTTATAGAACTTATTTATATATATTTGCTTGTTTGCTACCCCACTAGACTGGGAACTCCTTGAAGCCAGGGGACTACCTTTTGACTCTTTTTGTATTCCTGGTGCTTGGCACAGAGTAGGTACTTAATAAATATTGATTCATTGATAGGAATAGGCATTGACCCTGTGAGTTCATTGGTATTGGGAACTTCCTCTACCAAAGTTTAGCAAAACTGTTCTACAATTTAGTTTTAAATAAGTATCTAGATGTTAAATTAGCTCTTCAACTACTATGACATACTATGTCTCTGAGCAATGTATTTACATTTTAAAAATTTTAATAAAATCTTATCATGATGACTATGACAATATGTCTAAAATATTATTTCTGTGACCAAATTGAATTTATATAGTTGCAAGGATAGTTCAACATTTGGAAAACAATGAACACAATTTTGGTATTAATGATAAAAACATTCCAAATATCTGATTAGATGAATGAATGCAGATTATCCTTGAATATCCTACTAATGAAGCCCAAAATTATGCTATCACATTGCCAATGAAGGCAGCCTTGGAAGAAACTTCAGGCATCTGCTACTATAAAACTCATAGACAATCTTGGAAATCCTCTGCCTTTGCATGTCCGTGTTTTGACATGAAGAATACACTTTCTAGGAATTAATTAAAAACAAAACAAACAACAATATACATTTAACTACTTTCTTGCTTTTGTCTTGTAAGATAAAGACTAAATTAATTTTGGACAAGTTTCTGGTCCTGATGGGGTGCTTGGGTGTCTGTGCTTGAACATCAGTTTGTAAAATCAGTTTATATAATCATATTTCTCCCTGGCCTCAAATCCCCCAGCCTCAGAGCATTAACTCTGCCCCTTCCCCCTGCCAGCACTCTGCCTAGCAACCATTCATGAACTGTTTATCTTCCCTTGGTACAATAATAAGCTGCACCTATGAATCCTTCACTAAACTATATATAAGCAACTCTCTAGCTTAGACAAATGTTTATCTCCCCTTAGTATAATGACCAGTTGCTCCTATCATTCCTTCACTGGACTGTCTATAAGTAACTCCCTAGGCAATTATACACATCCTGAATCCCTCATTAGCCTAGGTTCCCATCCATCCATCTTGTCAAGCATGACATGATGGGTGTCAGACTAGGCACTTCTCAGTCAGTCCTGACCCCTAGCTGACTTAGTGACATTTCAAGCCTAAAACCACACCTCCATGCAACACCCCCCCCCCCCTTGGGTTATTTCCCAGTGAATTCTGGGCAATACACTTGTGCAGTAGATATTAAAAGTGCTTGTTCCTTTAAGAACTGACCACTCCTTAACTCCTCCCTAATCCCGCCCAGACTCACCTAGTTAGCATAGTTGACATCTGATTTGCTGTGGTTATCCTTTATAACCTTTAATTGTAACCCTTTAAGGTTGCAGGTTCTCTAAGAACTCTTGCCTGCTGTAAAGCATAACAATAAACTTTTACAATCCTGATTTAAAAGATTACTTGGGTCTGCAAATTCATTCCAGACTGCCCACCAAGGGACTCTGACTATTGGGGTTCCTGAAACACCTATCGTCCCATGTCAGTACCATCAAAAAGGATAATAGTTTGGAATTCTAATTTCATTACATAGATTATAATCATTCCTGAAAATGAGCAAAAATATACTTTACCAGAAGTGGTATGAATGGAAATATGAGATACCACTCCTCAAAATTTTTTCTAAAGCCTTCTTTCAGTGCTCTGCCTTTAGAAAAGCTGTTACCATTCTCTCTCTTTTTTTTTATAGACACTCAAGAACTGGAACCTATGTTTAACAAAATTCCAAGCCACTGAAAAGAATCTACCCTCCTGCTAACTCTGATGGTGCTATGCTTGACTGACAATGTCCACAGAGTGTGTGGATATGGGTGGGAAGGGAAGTGGGAGAGCAAACACGCACAGAGAATGTGTTGACTGGAAGGTTCCCTTGCTTCTTTCTTCACAAGCTAGGGTTGGCCCAATTCATTCTGGTTGCCTAGATTTCCACTCCCTTCTCATGACTACTACTTAATCAGCAGAGTGTTCTAGATTTAGAGCTTCAAGGGTTTTTAAAAGTCATCTAGTTCAACCCCTGGGGTAGGTAGGTGGTGCAGTGGATAGAGTATCAGGCTTAGACTCAGGAATACTCATCTTCCTGAGTTTAAATCTGGCCTTACACATTTACTAACTGTCACTCTGGGCAAGTCACTTAGTCTTGTTTGCCTCAGTTTCTTCATATGAAAAATGAGCTAGAAAGGGAAATGGCAAACCATTCCTATATCTCTACCAAGAAAACCCCACGAGGGGTTATGTATACGACTGGACACAACTGAAAAAAATAATTGAAAATTTCAACCCTCTCATGTTACGGATGAGAAAATTGAGGTTCAAAGGTTTTGGATGACTTGCCCAAAGTTGCATAGGTAGTGAGAGCAGAGCAGGATTCAAACTCAGGTCCTCTGACTCCAAATTAAGCTCTCTTTCTTTTGTAATTATTTCCTCCAATAAACTAAGGATTTTTGTGCCTTGGGTAGGTTTCAAGATCCAAACTGACACTCTTTCTTTTCTCATCTCTTGCTCTACCCTCCAATTCCCAAATTTATGGGACCTAATCAAGAAATAGTGAATCTATTTTCATCTCTTATTGCCACACTTCTCTGCCTCCCTGCCCCCCCAATTAAAAATAACCAAATTTCCAATCAGATAATCTGCTAGTCACTATAGTTAACCAATAAATATTAAGTATCTACTATGTGCCAGATCCTGTGCTAAGTGCTGGGAAATAGGAAAAAGAAAGCCCTTGTCTTCAAGGAGTTCAGTCTAATGAGGGACAGCATATATTGAGCAGCAATTATATTCAGAGGTCTATATTAAGATCCCATGGGAATAGGATCCAATGATAAGAGAGAGAGAATATGTTGTTCTTCCTCTTATAGGAATCTTGGAGTGGTATGGTCAATGACATTTATCAGACCTAATTTTTACAGAAGCAGATTGGTAATCCATAAGTGGTATGTTTGGATGGGTCTAAAAACACTCCTTCTCCTCCCCACTAAGGTGACAGAAATTGGGTTATTTTCTCCTGGAAGACTTTGAAGCTTCAATTAAAATGAAAATATTTAAATTAATAAAAAAGTAAAAATATTTCCTTTAGCTATAGCAATAAGTCAATGTCACCCAATGGCATCTTAAAACGAAGTTTATTTATCTGTCTTGCTCTGCAGCTACCCAGTCAAGCACTCAGTTAACGTTTAATGGGGAGATGCGTCAAGAGAGGTCAGGGACCTGGATTGTACCTTTGAACAGAGGCTAGGGTGGGGTTCCATGATAAAGAAACTTTGCATTTTTTCCACAGTCAAGAGGGCATTTGAAGTGAAAGGTCTCTGGGTTTGTATTCTTTCTCTGGCTCTGTCACCTACTGGCTAAAGTCATTAAACCGAAAGCTTCATTAGGGCAGGGACCCCATCTTATCTAAATTTATCATGTCTCCCAATCAGTTGCTGAACATTAAATACTCATTATGTGTCAAGAACTCTGCTAAGTACTGGGGCTACAAAGAAAGGCAAAAATAGTCCTTACCTTTATGGAGCTTATAGTATAATGGGGAAGCCAACATGAAGATAACTAGGTACACACAAATTAGGTACAGAGACGAAATGAGCTGGAGAAGGAAAGGGTAAACCACTCCAGTACCCCTACCAAGAAAACCCCAAAAGGGGTGGACACAACTGAAAAAACAACTGAAAAATGCCACCCCTCTACCATGAAAAAATTGTGGTCCAGAGGTATTAGATAACTTGCCCAAAGTCACGTATGGTGGCGCAATTGAGAAAGCTTAGCTCATCACAGGGCACTTAGGTGGCACAAAGTATAGAGTGCTGGGCCTGGATTTGGAAAGATTCATCTTCCTGAGTTCAAATCTAGTCCTCAGACACTTAGCTATGTGACTGTGGGTAAGTCACTGAACCCTGTTTGCTTCAGTTTCTTCTTCTGTAAAATGAGCTGGAGAAAGAAATGTCAAATCACTTCAATATCTCCGCCAAGAAAACTCCAAATGGGGTCATGAAGACATGGACATGACTGAAATGACTGAACAACAAACAGCAGCTCACCACGTTTGGTACAGACGATGATGGGTCTGAATTGAGATCTCAAGCCTGCTGCCCTATACTGCATGAGACACATAACTATATTTTACTTCCTTAGAGAATTCCTGGGCACTTATCAACTAGTCTTGCTCCACCCATGTTTCATTACGTTCTGATGACTAACTCACATAACTTGTCTATGATGTGTCACTGTTGACAAGGTTAGTAAGTAATCATTGCACATCATTAAATTGAAATGGGACATGTAAATACTCATCTATTTTTAATTTATGTGGTTTCTTTCCTTTGTGGAGCTCAGAGCGTATTAATGCCTCCTAAGAAGAGATGGGCTAGTGCAAAGAGCATTAGATTTGGAGGCAGAGGCCCTGGGTTTAAATCCTGACTCTAAGAATCCTGACTGGTTACTTAACTATCTGTATGATCTTAGGTGAGTCACTTAACTTATTTGGGACTCAGTAGCTTCATCTGTAAAATAAAAGGGTTAGATTGGTTGATCTTATAGGTACTTCTGGATCCAGAATCCTTGGATCTAATTTCTTGGATATTTTCATATAGAAATGGAAAATGGTATCAACATTCTCATTTTCTAGATGGGAAAACTAAGGCAGAAAAAGCTAAGACTTCTCTGAATTTTGTTTCTTTGGCTACAAAATGGCCATAGTATCTGTTCTGCCTTTATGGATTGCTATGAGGGTAAAATCAAATATGCTGTTTATGTAGTGAAAAGAGTTCTGGAGCACCAAATTCCTGAATGCAATTTGTATTATTGTACACCAAGAAATTCAGTGACAAAAAGAAAAATCCACATATACATCAAAATATTTAGTAGTATGTATTTTTTTGGTAGTAACAAAAAACTAATAATAACAAATAGATACCCATTGATGAGGGAATGGCTAACCAAGCTAAGATACTCAAATATAATGGAAAATTGCTGCATTTGAGGAAGTGATGAATACAGAGGAACATGGGAAGATGTATATGAACCAATCAAAGAGAAGTAAGTAGAAATAGGAAAACAATTTCTATTACTACAATAATGTAAATGGAAAGAAGAATAAAAGCAATTAAAATTGAACTGTGAAATTATGAGGACTAAGCTTAGTGTCAAAAAAGAGGTACTGGAAGACAACTTGACATACCATTCTTTTCAGAGATGAGGGATTATGGCTCTACATATAATACCAGCCTTTTTTGACATGTTGGTTAGATATTTTAACTGCTTTTAAAATTTTACTCTTAAAATTCTTTTTCTTTCTTTCTTTCTTTCTTTCTTCCTTTCTTTCTTTCTCTGTTTTCCTTCCTTCTTTCCTTCTTCCTTTCTACCTTCCTTCCTTCTCTCATCTTCCTCTTCCTCCTCCTCCTTCTCCTCCTTCTCCACTTATTAATAAGGGATGATTCCCTGGGAAGGTTAGTGAGGTGGGGTAGATTACAAATGTAGGTGATGTAAAAAGAAAAGATATCAATAAGAATAAGTTTAAAAGAGTGCTGGACTATTTGAAGTCAGAAGTACCAGGTTAAAATTATGGTTTTGCCTCTATTGAGCTTTGTGATCTTAGATAAGTATGAGTCTTCCTCTGTTAAATGAGGATGTTAATTATGCTTCAAAAGACTGTCAAAGGTGATAATGTATAGAAATCTCATCTAAAGGTAAAACAAAACAAATATATTGTGTTATGTGAAATGTTTATAAAGTTAAAGCAATATATAACTATTAGTTATCATTATTATTATTGTTTGAACCCAGAGCTTATGCTTCTTGATTTTCAGTTTCCTATACTTCGGTTAGAGTCTCTATTCTTACAAATGTTAGAACTGAAAGGCATCTTTGAGAATCTAATACAATTCCTTTACTTTTAGATGTGGAAACAAGCCCAGAGAAGTGAAAGAACTTTCCCCAGGTCACTGAGGTAGGAAATTGCACAAGCAGTACTACAACTCAGCTTTCCTGTTTCCCAGTCTGGTTTGGTTTTTTTTGACTTATAAATATGATGTAGCAGAGAGAGGGGTAGATTTGGAGTCAGGGGGTTCAAATTTTGCCTGAGACAATTGCTGGCTTTGTGACTGTGGCAAGTCACTAAATGACTCAAGACACTAAATGTCTTGATTTCTTCATTTATAAAATGGGATAATCACAGTATGTCCCTCATAGAATTGTTGTGAGTCTCAAATGAAGTCATGAACAAAATTACTTGGAAAACCTGAAAGCTTTCTCTAAGTGTCAGCTATTACTATAATTACGTCATATTGTCTTCCCCTAACCACCTCAATATTCCTATATTCAAATTGTTTAAACAATGTCTCATCATGGTGGTCAAAGGCTGTGACTTGTGGAAGACAAGTTCTAACAGACCTTACCAAACTGGAAAGACTTCCAAATGGTCTAGGTGACAGTTTGTCCATCAGTCATAAGCATCAACAAGCTTGCCACTGGAAGGCTGGTCAGCAGGCAGAGATATTTTTTTTGACTTTAGAAACTCATGAAGATAAGTAGGACTACAGATTTTGAGATGCAATGGGATAAATGTGGCACAGCAAAAAATGTTTGTTGAATTTGGAGATCCTCAGTTCAAATCCCAGATTTGCTCATTAATATCCATGTAACCTTGGGCTTCACCTTTCCCCACTCTGGGCCTCAGTGCTCTCATCTATCTGTAGAATTAAGTAAATTGCATCAGATGTGCCCTTAAGTCTCTTCCAGCTCCAAATCTATGAACCTGAAGAACTTGAGAAGTCATCTAGTCCAGAGGCTCTGGACCTGGAGTCCTTGGCCCTAGAAAAGGTGCTTAATAAATCCTTATTGACTGACTATATAGACTTTACAGAGTCCATCAACTTGGATAGGAAATAAATGATATCTTTATCACTAACTTACATCAGAGATTCTTAAACTTGTGTCGTGGGTCCCTTTGACTCGGTACTGAAGCCTATGAACCCCTTTTCAGAACTGTGTTTTTAAATGCATGTAATAAAATGATTTGGATTACAAAGGAAACCAATTGTATTGACATGTAATTATAAGCATACGAATATATATAGGTATATACATATACACACATAATATAGACATATATAAATGTTTATACATACACATACAAAAGTTCATTGGTCCTTGGTTAAGGAACACTATGATTTGCCTGAAATTTAGCGTTTACTTCAATTATTTAAACACATTCTGAAAACAGGTCCATAGACTTCTAGAGATTGCCAAAAAGGGCCATAAGACTCGAAAAAAGTTACCGAACTTTGACTTACTTCAACCACTTCATCTTACAGATGAGGGAAATGAGGTCTAGTGAGGGTGACTGACCCATGGGGACATACATAGTATATATCAAAGGCAGTACTTGAGCTGAGGTTCTCTGCATCTAAAGCTATAATTCTTTTGCTCTGCAGCATCCTTCAGGTACAGAAGTGGTCATCTGAGTTGGAGAACACATGTGAAATCACGATAACAATAATAATAACGATTAGCATTTATGTAGCACCTACTATGTTATAGGTCCTGTGCTAAGTGCTTTACAAATATTATCTCATTTTATCCTTATGACATTGGTAGGTAGGTGTTATAATTATCATTTTACAGATGAGGAAACTGAGGGAAAAAAAGATTAAATGACTTGCCCAAGGTCACACAACTACTAAGTGTCTGAGGTTAGATTTGAAACTCAGGTCTTCCTGACTTCAGGTTCAATTGCTCCATCCACTGTTCAACCTAGTTATTAGGTTCTTTGTTTTTGTTTTTAGATTTTATTTTATTTTCAGTTCTAACTTCTCTTGCTTCTATCTTCCTCTTCCCCTAGCATTGAAAAGGCAAGAAAAATAAAACCCATTAAAAATATGATAGACATGCAAAACAAATTTCTGCTTAGTCATATATCCCCCACCCCTAAAAGTAAGAAATAGAAGAAAATATGCTTCAATATGCACTCGAGTCCTTCAGTTCTCTTTCTGAAGGTGGAAAACCTTTTCATCATGAATCCTTCAGAGCTGTGATTGGTCATTGTGTTATTGTCTTTCAAAGTTGATTATCTTTATAATATTATTATTATGATGTTATAATATAATATAATATATTATATTATATTATAATATTATTATTGTTTTAAATTGTTTTCCTAGTTCTGTTCATTTCACTTTGCATCGGTTCCTACAAGTCTCACTGGGTTTCTCTGAAGCTATTGCCTTCATTTCTTGTAGTACGATATTATTTCAACATGCTTATAAATAATTTCTTGTTCAGCTACTCTCTAATTGACAGGTACTCCCTTAGTTTCTAATTCTTTGCTAACATACACAAAAAAACCCTACTAGAACTATTTTTATACATAATGGTCCTTTTCTTTTTTCTTTCTCAAATTATATGATGGGTGGGGAACCTGGGGCCTTGAGGCCATATGTGGCCCTCTAGGCCCTCACATGAGACCCTTTTACTGAATCCAAACTTCACAGAACACAATCCTTTTATATTAAGGCCTGTGAAGTTTGGATTCAAAGGACAGAATTTGAGGACCTCGAGACCCACATGTAGCCTAGAGGCCGCAGGTTCCCACCCCTGAAATCTATATTTATGCAGAGAATGTTTTATAATTGTGTTCATGTAGTTCTTCTATGTGTCTTGGCAAGTAGACTTCCAAATATTTTATGAATGGAATTTCTCTATCTTCTGCTGGGTTTTGTTGGTAATATGTGGAACTAACAATGCTTTGTGTTGGTTTATTTCATATCCTGCAACTTTGCTGAAGTTGTTAACTGTTTTGATTAGCTTTTTGTTTTATGTTAACTTCCTAGAGTTCTCTAAATAAACCATCATTTCATCTGCAGAGTAATACTCATTGCCTATATTTATTCAGGACCTGAGGCCTGAGTGGGTGTTGCCGCAGGGGGAAGGGCTACAGAGGGAGGCATATCAGCAAGACCAGGGGCTGGGACCTGAGCAGGGGTCTCTGAGGGGGGAGGGGCCATGCTGGGAGATGCAGGGTGGTAGATATGGATGGCCTAGCGGGCAGGAAATGAGGGGTATTGAGCTAGAGGAAAAGGGAAGGGAAACCAAGGGGAAAAGGGTTGGGGTGCAACAGAAGGGGCTGGGGGAGCTGCCTCAGTGGTAGCGGTGACTGGGACATGAGCAGGAGTTGCTGAGGGAGGAGGGGCTGGGGCCAAAGCCATAGGAAGGGGGTCATTTAATTGGTCCCCATTGCCCCTTTGTGGAGAAGCTCTAGCTTCAAGCATCTCATAATCTTTCCTGAGAACTATGTTCCGAGAAAGTTCATTAAAAGCCATTAAATATGCAATTTTGATCCATTTTTCTTCTCTGTGACAGTATAATTCTAACTGCAAGAGAATTTTATCTTTTAAAGTCCCCCAAACAGGCCACAATTCGTGGTTTTCTAGGCGATAGCTAGGCCAAAGAGTGTTTCAAAAAAACCACTAGCTTTTCCTTTTTAAGGTCTCCAGAGAAACTAAATTTTCCCCAATGTTGTAAAATACAACCCAAAGTTTAACTTTTAGGAGCTACAGGCATAGGGCCTGGCAGTCCCTTCTTCCATAAAGGAAGGTTTGAGAGTAAGCCTCAAAAAACAAACCAAACAAAACCCACAAAAAAGTACCTGAAGTTTTCTCAATTCCCTAGCGCTGAGAGAATTGAAAGAATCTGGCTCACACTTCCAGATGAGGCATCTGTGCTTGTCCTTCATTCTTCAGAAGCTGCGCACATGTCCATGTTCTCCAACATAACCAAACAGGACGGAGAACCTGAGGTCAGGCTGAGTACCTAGCTGTCTGACCTAATGGGACCTGAGAGGTCAGGCCCACAAAACCAAAACAAAACACAAAAACAAAACACGCAAAAATACCCACACCTCCAAGCTACTTGGAGAACAAGAAGGCAATAGAGAAAGAGAGAGGCTTACGTACCCCAGTCCTGGCTGCAGAAGAGCTTGAGATTAGCAGTGTTTCCCAATCAGGGAACCATAAAAATGAAGAGGGTTCCCACAAAGAGGGTTACGGTTGTCTGAGACCCCAAAATACCAACATGCCAGGTCCTGCTGAAGGGATTTGACTCAAGTCTTCTCAGTCAAAGAAAAGTAAAGTTTATTAATAGTTTGCCATATTGCGTAGACTCTTAAGGAGCCTAGATATCTGTGATGCTTGCATTGGACAAACAGGACAGAGTGAATCCTTCACAGAATAAGTCTGTGTTAGGGCACTCTCACACCATGTGGAAGGGAGATAGGATTCTTATATACAGAGGAATCTAGGGGTGGTCTAGAGGAGGAGTTTGGGGAGGGTCTTCAGGAGGAGTTAATGTGGTCAATGCAAGAGGGGATTGATATTTTGTTAGGCTTAAGGGTGGGAAGTAGATGGACAATGGAGGGCCAGGCTACTAACAGAGGTTTAGGCCCAGCCACAGTGAAAAACTTATGGCCTCTGCAAATGCCTCATCAAGTGGGAAGATTCAGTCAGACCTCAAGGGGTTTCAGCAGAGCCTGTACCTCAAAGATTGAAGGAGAACTCAAGGTGGGTCCCAGAGCCTATATCTCATCATTATTGCTATGGCTAGTATTTCTAGTACAATATTGAGTAGTAGTAGTAATAATGGATGTCTTTGATTCACCTTTGAACTTTTTGGAAAGGCTTCTAGCTTAATTCCATTACAGAAAATACATGCCTTTGGTTTTAGATAGGAATTACTTATCATCTTAAGGAAAGCTCCATTCATTATTGTACTTTTTAGTGGTTTTTTTTGTTTTTAAACAGGAATGGGTTTGTATTTTGTCAAAAGCTTTTTCTGCATTTATTGAAACAATCATATGATTTTTGTCATTTTTTTGTTGTTGATATGATCAATTAGGTCTGTCCTTTTCCCAATATTGATCCAACCCTTCATTCCTGGCATAAGTCTAGCCTGGCCATTGTGAAAAATGATTTCTCTTGGTAATCCTGTCTTTGAGACTCAGAGCTCCCAGCTACTTTCTTCTCTAAAGTTCTTCACAAGGGCATTACTGCTTGGTAAACCCTGACTCAGGCCTGAATTGATTTAATCTGCTCAGGGTTGGGTGGAGTTAGATCCTTCTGCCTAGATAGCCCAAGAATAGGAGTAGTCTGGTTTGGTGGAAAGTCTGATAGAACCAGTATTTCCTCAGGAGGTAGAATGATGGCAGGGATATCAGCCCCTGTTGAAAAGTGACCTAAGTCAAGACCTGATTTTAGTATAGTCCACCTCTCACTGTTCTGACCAATCAGAATTGTTTAGTATCCTTTGGGAACACCTTCTCTTCAAAGAGTATATAGCTCTGTACCTCCAAATCCCAAATTGAGCCAGTTCTGAACTGGCCTTCTTGGGAGACCCAGTTTTGGACTGAACTCCCACACAAAGCATGTCAAGCTAGCTTGAGAGAAATTAAACTGTGGACACTCCTCTTAATTTCATTTGTCTCTTTCTTAGGAGAGACTCTAATAAATTGGAGTTTACCACCATAATGTGTGATTTTTCTAATATATTGCTAATAATCTCCTTGCTAGTATTTTATTTAATCTTTGTATTAAAATTCATTAGGAAAATTAGACTGTAGTTTTCTTTTTTATGTTTTGACCATAAATTGTACATTAGATGGAACTTGGTAGGATTCTTTCTTTAGTTTTTCAACTAGTTTATATACTATTAAAAGTATTCTTTAAATGCTTTGTAGAATTCACCTGTAAATCCATCAAGTCCTGTTTTTTTTCCCTTAGGGAGTTCATTTTGGTTTGTTCAATTTCTCTTTATATGATACAGATATTTAAGTATTCCATTTCCTGTTCTGTAAATCGGGCAATTTTAATTTTTGTAAATATTTATCTGTTTCATTGATTGCCAGTTTTGTTGGCATATCATTGGGCAAAATAGCTCTTAATAGTTGTTTATATTTTGTCTTCATTCTTTGTGAATTCACCTTTTTCAGTTTTGATACTGGAAATTTAGCTTTCTTCTTTATTTTTAAAAATCAGGGGTGGCTAGGTGGTACAGTGAATAGATCACTGGCCCTGGAGTCAGGAAGACCTGAGTTCAAATCCAGCCTCAGACACTTAATATTACTAGCTGTGTGATCTTGGGCAAGTCACTTAACACCAATTGCCCTCCTCTCTCCCCTCCAAAAAGCAAAAAAAAAAAAATCAAATTAGCCAATGGTTTATCTATTTTATTTTTTTATTTAAAAATCCCTAGTTTTGTTTATTAATTAATTTTTCCAACTTTCAATTTTGATAGTCTTGACTTTAATTTTTATATTTGTATTTTGATTTTTAGCTGGGAGTTTTTAGTTGATTTCTTTTCTAAGTTTTTTTAAGTTGGATGCCTAGTTCATTGATCTTCTTTTTCTCTCTTTTATTGATGTAAGTGTTTAGAGATATAAGTACCGCTTTGGCTGTATTCCACTGTGTGGGGTACGGGGACCCAAAAATCCCCTCCCCAAGAAAAATCAAAGTCAGAGGTGTCTTGAGGAAGGAACAGGAAATTTTATTCTCTTCCCCCAAAGGAAGAGGGTGGTCTTCTCCATGGGGAAGGGGGGGACAAGGAGAGGAGGCATGTTACAAAAGACAGAACAAAAATTTATACCCTAAGGTGGTCAAGCCCCCTCCCCCTGGCTGTCCCTTCTCCCATTGGCTAGGAGGCAGGCTCTCAGTCTTGGCACGAAATCTAACCCAATGGCAGATAACAAAGAAGCCCGCCACTATCTTTGTTGGCTGGGAGATGGGCTCTCAGTCTTGGTCCAATGGTGGATAACAAAGAAGCCTGCAACTATCTCCTATTTTTTTAAATTTTATTTTAGTTTACATCATTCATTTCCACGAAATTTTGAGTTACAAATTTTCTCCCCATCTTTCCCCTACCCACCACACCAAAACAGCCATCCCAGTGTATCCCCTCTCCCCCA
>CM053585.1:456742749-456762679 GCA_028646515.1 Pseudochirops corinnae
TAAATCCTTCTTCAGCTGATCTCTAGCTTTAAGGCAATCTTCATGTTTATTGGAAGCCCCTGGTGGGGGAGCTCTGGCTGCGCCGACCTCCTCCCTCTCTCTGCCTTGGTCCTTTTTTTCCCCAAAGAAGGAATCTAGGGTTTGGTTGCCGTTCTTACTTTGCTTCTTATGCTTATTCTTATTCATGGTTGGTCAGTGCGTGATTTTTTTTTTAATCTCTGTGGAGCTCTGTTTCTAGAAGGGAAAGCTCTGTCCCAAATCGCTGGGGTCCTCCCAGCTGCTGGAGCTCTCAGGGAGTGCTAGGTCCCTCCCAGGGACCACAGGACGAAAGCCCAAGACCGTGATCCGGATCCAGGCTGTTCAATGCGAGAGCACTTGGCCTCTGAACGATTGCTTGGTCCCCCTGCAGTCTGCAGGCTGAGAGTGCTGAAGTCCCAATGTGGAGGCAGGTGCAGAACCTCCGCCTTTGGCTTCTCAGCCCTGGAGGCTTTTTGGCCGGACCTGCTTTTCTCGGACTCACTTTTCTCCCACGACCTCGCAAGCTCCACTGACCTAGTTCTTGACACTGCTGCAGCTGCCGCCAATCTGCTCACCTGAAGCTCCATCTAGGCTCAGCTCCTCTCATTCAGCTGTCCTGGGACACAGCCGCGGCTTCAGGGCAGGCTGATTTTGGTTTGCAGGGCTGATGTGGCTCCTTGTAGCCGAGCTGACTTTAGTGGAAAGTATATTTGTGGTGCGTTTTGGAGTTCTAGGATTAGTTTAGAGTCATATTTTATGGGTATTTTGGGGTGGCTATGTGACAGCTGCGATATGTTGCTGCTCCTACGCTGCCATCTTGGCTCCGCCCCCCATTATCTCCTATTGGCAGGGAGGTGGGACAGGAAGCCAAGGTATCATCCATGGCCTTATTTGGTAAGCCAAAGCAAGGGAGGGGAAAAGGTCACAAGCAAAAGTGGAGGTAAAAAATTTCTTAAAGGGGCCTAATGCTTAAGGGTGTGGTATACAAGGGTGGAAGACTAAAAACTCTTGAAAGGGGCCTAATGCTGATGACAGCAAGGGAAGGAGGGAAGGGTCCTAGGTTGTATAAAGCCAGGACTCAGGCTCTGGTTTCCAGATAGTTTCTCTCCCTTCTCATTCTGAGGAGTCTTCACAGGGGGTGCAGAGAGTGTACCCCACTCACCACAAATTTTGGTATGTTGTCTCATTGTTGTTATCTTTAGTGAAAAGATTGTTTCCTTTTGGGGGTTTCTTTCAGGAAATGACTGATAGATTCTTTCAATTCAATTTCCACTTAGATCTAGGCAACAATGCTCTCTCTTGACTTAGCCCCTCCCCCAAATTCTTTTGAAGTACAAACAATGAAGTGTAAATCTTTTAAAAAATTTTTATCTTGACCTGTGGTTTCAACAGTGAGAGAAACTCCTGTGTAGAAATTCCCTCAGCATTTCATTGGTCACTGTTAGTTTCAGAAAGCTGCCTGGGGCATCAGGAAGCTCACTGGCTTACTGAGGATCACTAACATAAGAGGATGGACTTGAATAAAAGTTTTCCTGATTCCATTGATCATCTTGGGGTTTATGGGCTAGATTTCTTTTTTCTTTTCCCTACTTATTTATTCTATCACTTAAAAAAAAAGCTGGGACAATTAACTCTTTTGCCCCAAGCAATTTCATTTATGCTTTCTTGAAATATAATGTTGGAAAACCAGGCTTTAATAATTCAAAAGGAGCTACTTGACCATACCTTAAACACAAATCACTTTGACTTTCACAGATTGGCCAACAATAGACTGGAGAGCAAGCCTCACTTGGTCATTGTTTGAGTTTTGATTGCTCAGAGTGAGTGTAAATAACAGTTGTTTTTATTTTAGCCAGAAACCCTAAGGATCCTCCTTTACCAGAGTGATTGTATTTTTCACTAAGTAAAAGGCCAGTTTTTTCCTCATTTCTTACCTGGCCTTAATCCCTGAAGGGATATTGCCTCAGTTAAACTGAGAGAGGGAAAAGACTTTGGCTTAAAAAGGCCCATGTCTCCTACTGCCTCTGGGGTCATCTCCAGTAATCCTGATCTGTATCTTGCTTCTGGACTCACATGGATCTGGAAGAGAGAGTGAGGCTGGTGACTTTGTGCAGCCTTACCTTACTTAAATCCAATTCACTTGTAAGTCATGACATCTCCTTCCTGATGTGATGGCACTCTTTAAGAATGAAGGACTCACAACAACAAAAACAAGAATCCGGACTCCAAGGAAGACCCTTTGACCACTGCTACTTCATTCTGCTTCTCATTTATTTGTGTGCAGTTATAAAAGGTTTTCTGGATACTGCCACAAAGATATAAACACTTCAGGTCAATGTCATAAATGCAAGACAGACAGATATGTGTGTGCATGCACACACACATGCACACATACACCTACACACATTTATTTATTTTACCTTGACATCCACAGTAACTAAGCTGCTCCAAGTAGGTATTTGGAGGGTTTTCCCTTCATAAGCTTGATGGTCAGTCCTGTTCAGTTAGACTCTGAAATATAAAAATTCACATTTTTCTTTAGAAAAACAATAGATTCCTAGAACTAGAAATGGCTTTCTTTCTTTTCAACTGCTCATCAGGTGAGTGTCAACAGTTGAGCTATATAAACCTTTATCACCTCATCATGTCTTAGGGATATTTTTCCTTTCTGTGACTTCATCTAGAGACTTGACCAGAATCTAAAACACATACACGTTTATTGTTCCAGTAGTAAAGTAACTTAGCTTGTTAAAACAGTTCTAGAGACAGGATTCAAATGAAAAGTAAATGAAAAATTCAACAGAACCAACAATTGCTTTTTTTTTGTTTTTTTGTTTTTTGGGAATCAGGATTCCCTTGAATAGGTCAAGTAGTAATTAGGTACAGCCACAGGAGACATATTGTCCTATAACAGCTAGAATAAGGGACTGATGTGCTTTGAAAAGACCTTTTAACCTTTTGAAGTGATTCTCTTTAAATTGTAGTCTATGATACACAAGCACTGTGGTCGGGAGATCCATCCTGCCCTACTGAGAAGTGACATAGGAGAGAATAGACTGGGGGAGGGGGGACACACTGGGTTGGCTGTTTTGGGGCGGTGGGTAGGGGGAAGAGGGGGAGAAAATATGTAACTCAAAATCTTGTGGAAATGAATGATGCAAACTATAATAAAATTTAAAAAAAAAAAAATTGTAGTCTATGGCATCTCCCTAACCCAAAAAAACTCTAGTCCTATCAAACCTGGATCCTTGGGTTCAATGGCTTTAAAATACCAGAGGTGAAACTCCCAACATTCAGAATCTCTGTAAGCACCCTTTGGTAAAAATTCAGTTTGTTTTTTAAGCCTATGGCTGGATTGTCCAGCTCCTTTCAGACGTCCCTCCAATTAGTCTTTTGTATTTTCTCAGGTAGCCCATCTTCCTGACACTCCCAAGCTGCCACCAGCTTTGCAAATTCCTTGCCCTTTCATTTGGCAATGAATTTCCTGTTTCCCTTGTTTCTAGTTACGAATCATTACCATTTCTCCTCCAACTTGTTCTTGATTAGGACTCAAATCTACCTGCTCTTCCTATCCTCAAAGGTAAAATATGCTTAGTTTGTTGTGAGATTGGAGTTTTCCTGGCTTTTGTCTGCTTTGACATCTCTTGTGCTTTGGGGTACTTAAAGGGCTTATAATGATGGTTCTTACAAGTGTCTTGTGAATTATGACATAGTTGGTAACATGTTAAGTCAGATTGGTATTGGTAAGTCAGAGTAAGGTGATTTGATTTGAGACAGAAAACTACTGGTTCATCATTGCTAAATCACTTAGATTTTTGGTAACAGTTATATCTTCTCATTTATGGAATGGAAATTGAACCCCATCTATGACAGGACAGCTCTGTGGCTGAATAATCAATGACTGAAAATATTGGGAGATATGGGAGGCAGCATGGCACAGTGGAAAGAACCTTTGACTTAGAGTCTCAAGAGACTGGCCTTGGAATCTGATAGTTATTAGCTTTGTGAACCTGCGCAAAATATTCAAAACTTTTCTGAGCATTAGTTTCCTGGTCTGTGAAAGGGAGATCACAATCCCTCTAATACCTTCTTACTAGGTTATTGTGAGGATTAAAAGGATTATGTATATAAAGCATTTTACAAAGTGTTATACATATGTCAGCTAGTATTATGACTATGATGCAGCATGCCCCAGTGGGAAGAGTGCTAAACTTGAGCCATGATACCAGAATTCAAATGCTAACTTGGCTACTTACTATTTGTGTTACTTTGGACAAGTCATTGAATCTAGTTTCCTCATTTATAAGATGAAGGGCTTGGTCTGGTTTGTCTCTAAGGCCCCTTCTAGCTTTAGATCTTATGACTTGAACATTATTTGGCATAACAACATTTTTTATCAAAAATGTAAAAAACAAGTGTATAACTAATAAACATTGAATTTAACAAGCGTTTATTCAGTGCTTGCTGAAGAGGTATAAGGTTAGGGGTGCTCAGGACCCCAAAATACCAACACACCGAGTCCTGCTGAATGAATTTGATTCAAGTCTTCTCTCAGCCAAAGAAAAGCAAAGTTTATTAAAAGTTCGCTTGTATTGGACACAGAACAAGTCTGTGCTAGAAAATTCTATGGTGCTCTCACACACATGGGGACAAGATGGGGTCTTATATACAGAAAGGTTGTGGGAGGAATCTAGGGGTGGTCTAGAGGAGGAGTTTGGGGAGGGCCTTCAGGAGAAGTCAGTGAGGTCAGACTCCAGTAAATGAGAGAAGTTGCTGGAGGCTACCTGAAGGTGAAAGACAATGGTGGGCTAGGCCAGTTCCAGGGTATAACAGTTGATTTGGGTATAGATACTTTGATAGGCTCAAGGGTGGGAAGTGATGGACAATGGAGGACCAAGCTAGTAACAAAGGTTTGGGTAGAGACAGATGAAAGGCTTCTGGCCTCATGCAAATACCTCATCAAATGGGAAGATTCAATCAGAATTCAAGGGGATTCCCAGAGCCTGCACCTCATCACTTGTTATGTGGCAGTCAAGTCAATAAACATTTATTATGTGTCAGGGACTGTGCTATGCAATGAGGATACAAACAAAAAAATGTAAATATTACTTGCATTCAAGGAGCTTATATACATCTTAGACACTATATTTCATGTTATGGACAAGTGAACTCATCTTCTTGAGTTCAATTCTGGCCTCACACACTTACTAGTCACTTAACCTTGTTTGCCTCAGTTTCCTCATCTGTAAAATGGGCTGGAGAAGGAAATGGCAAACCACTCCAGTAACTTTGCCAAGAAAACCCCATATGGGGTCATGAGCAGTCAGACATGCCTGAAAAATGATTGAAGAGTAGCAGTAGTCTCTCTCATTTTACATGAAGAAAGGATGTTGATTGGAATGCCAGTTGTTCAACTCAATACTTGTACGACCTTGGATAAGTTACTTCCCCTTTTCTTCATCTGAAGATCGAGGAGGTTTAATTGGATGACCTCTAAGGTCCCTTTCAGTCCTAAATGCATGTTTCTTCAAGAAAACTGGAGTTACTTACGTAAGGTCACTTGAGTAGTCAGTACTAAAGGTAAGACTAGGTCCCTTGATGAAAATGACAAGACATTACTCACTATGCTACATTGCTTCTTAAGGTGATAAACCTGGTGATTGTGTCTATGAACTATAAACTGCACAAGAACTTACAAGTTGGAGTGCTAGTTTAATATTGATGGGGCACAGGCTCAAGGAAACCCTTTGAACTCTGATTGAATCTTCCCACTTGACCAGGAATTTGCCTGAGACCATAAGCCTTTCATTGTCACTAGGCCCAAATTTCTGTTACTAGCCTAGCCCTCCATTGTCTGTCATCTCCAGGTAGCCCCCAACTATTTTCCACCCTTAATCTCTCATTATTGGAGTCTGACCTCATTTGACTCCTCCTGAAGACTGTCCCCAAACTCCTCCTCTAGACTGCTCCTTGAACCCTCCCACAATTTTTCTGTTTATAAGCTTCATCTTGCCTATATGAGGTAGCCAAGAATTATCTAGTGCAGACTCAGTCTATGTGAGATTATTCTGGAGCACTTGTCCAATACAAGAGTCATAGATACCTAGGCTCCTTAAGATTCTATCCATTATGGTGAACCTTTAATAAACTTTGCTTTACTTTGGCTGAGAATTGAGTTGAATATATTCAGCAGGACCTGGCATGTTGGTATTTTGGGGTCTTAAGCACTCCTAAACCTTAAACCTCAACATTTTATGATTCCCTGATCTCAAAAATATGACTTTAAGGAGGCTGCTTGGACATGTACAAATGGGAACTTAGACTTCTGTATCTGAGGATGCTTTCCATGTGTTCCCTTCTCCAAGTAACCAAATAAATAGTCTCACTATATAGTAAATAAATCAAACCCATGCAAAGTGATGAACAAGGCAGAATTTTTATAGAGTCATGAGTTATTGTTCTAAATTTTACCATGGAGGTAATAATAAGTCACATTTATATTGTGTTTTAAAATTTCCAAAGCACTTATTAATGATAAAATAGCAGCGAGAAGGAAGTTTAGTAGGATCAAGAAGATAATTTGAGTCTTTAGGCATTGACTTAAATTTTGCATTTTCTTCATTTAATATATGGGCTTCTGGCCAAATGCATGATGTAATTTACCATTTGACCTGTATAATTCTAAATATGAAGTCCTACTCCTATGTCTTGGTTGCAACATAGGAGAGACCCTCTGTTTTTTGAAGGCTGTGACAGAAGAAAAGTTTATGCCCTCTGCCCCTTGGTCTCTCTCTCTCTCTCATTGGATTGTTCCTCCCAGAAACTCCATTTGAGAGTGTCCAGGCCAAACATGTTTCATTCCTGTCTAGGCTGCATACCAGACTTTTCTCTACTTTGACCCTCCTCCACAGATTCTTTAGAAGGTACCCCCTCTGCTTTTCAGTTTTTTAAAATGTATTATCTCATCCTCTTGGAAAATATGTTCTTTAATGTCAGGGACCATTTTTCTATTGTCTTTTCCAGCCCTTAGCCCAATGTCTGGCTTAATAAATGCTTAACAAATGCTTGTTGGCTAATTGACTGGAACACAAACTCTGGAAGGTTCTATTATTCATCTGAAGCTTTGAATATGGTCCAAACAGCAGACTATGCCTACTTTCTAAATAGCTGCCTACTTAAGAATAGAGAGCTCAATAACAATAGGCTGGTTAATTTGAAAATAATTTTTTTGGCCATGGTGACCTAAGAAACAAAAGAAAAAAAGAATGTAATGTGAGCCCCTTTCCATTTTTAAAGCGATGGTGGCAATTGTTCAGTCATTTTTCAGTCATATCTGAATCTTTGTGACCCCATATTAAGGTTTTCTTGGCAAAGTTACAGGATTGGTTTTTCACTTCCTTCTTCAGATCATTTTACAGATTAGGAAAATGGGGCAAAAAGGGTTAAGTGATTTGCCCTCAGAGTCACACAGCTAGTAAGTGTCTGAGACCAGATTTGAATTTAGGAAGAGAAGACTTTCTGATTCCAGGCCTGTGATGATGGTAGGGTGATAAAGGTGGGGAGTATGAAGCTAAGAATGATTTTCCAGTCTTAGGTTTTAGACCATCTAATGACTGAACATACTACCATATGAACTAGATTATATCAGTTTTGATGTTCTTAATATAAATGAAACTTGAAGACAAATGAAATTGTACTTAAATGAAAAAATAGCATCAGTATAACCCAGGAGGATATTCTGAACCTTTTTCTGGTTCTTTTCTATAATAATCTCTAGTTGATTTCATTAGCTTCCATGGGTTTAGTCATCACTTAAATAGATGGTTCCTAATCTAAATATCAAACCCTCACCTCTCTTTTTTTGCCGTCTTATATCTTCAACTTTGTCTGCTATATATTTCCCACTGGATTTCGCATAGATGTATGAAACTTAACATGTCCAAACAGCTTTCTCTGTTGAGCTACAGTCACTCATCTCCAAAAGCTTCTCAACATATCAAACTGGATGCCCCATAGGCATCTCAGACTCAACAGAACCAAAACAGAACTTGTTATCCTTGTCCTCAAATACTCCCCTTCCAAACTTCCCTATCACTTGTGAAGGCACCACTATCCTATTCACCCGTGTCCACAAACTTGTTTATCATCCTCAACTCCTCACCCTCACTCATCCCACAATGCCATTATGATGACAATCATCAAACATATCCAATTCATTGCCAAATCTTTTCATTTCACAACTATCTTCATAACATTTCTCATATATCCCCTTCTTATCCCCTCTGTAGTCACAATGCTAGTTCAATCTCTTATTACCTTTCACCTGTAGTACTTTAAGGGCCTTTAGATTAGTCTGTTTGTCTCAAATCTCTCTCCATTATTACCCATACTCCATGCATCTACCAATGTGATATTTCTAAAGCATAGCTCTGACCCTATATCCCTTCCTGACTCTAACTGACTAGGAAGTCTGAGACTCAGTGGGTCAATGATTTCTTTATTTAGATAGAGATGGATGTACATGATATGCATATGATCAATTGTCCTGGCCTTCAATGGATCTAAATTCTAATTATGAATGTTTGATATAAATAATATAAAGAATATATGTTTAAGATTTTTATTATTTTTAACTACATCTCATTTCTCCAATGCCATCTTCTTCTGAGCCTCATGGGATTTCATCCAATTTTCTTAGAGAATATGATCTCTTCTATAACTACTGGAGAAATGTGAATTTCAAACTTTTAATCATGAGTTTTCTATTATAAGATGTTACCTAATTAACTTTCTTGACTCTTTTCATATGTTCCCTTGTGTCATGGGAACATGTAATATATAGTAGAAAGAGCATGAGACTAGCAGACCAAGATACTGATTCTTTTTTTGTCATTTATTTCTTAGCTATGTGACCTTGGATTAATCTGGCAACATCTAAGACTCAGTTACTTTACATTATAAAATGAACAAGTTGAATTAGATGATCTGAGGGCATCAAATGACCATTTAAATTTTAATCAACATGGTTAAAAGATTTTGTTTCTATATCCTGGTTCAATGTGTTTTCCAAAGTCAATGCTTCTCAATGATAAAAAGAAAAACTTTATAAAATGGTGATAGGTAATATCTTTCAATTCTTTAATTCCATCTTTGCTTAGTTGATTTAGTTTTGAGTAGCAAGCATTTATATAACACCTTAAAGTTTGCAGAGATCTTTATCTATATCTTATTTGATCCTTACAACAACCCTGGGAAGTGGTGCTATAATTATTCCCATTTTATAGATGAGGAAACTGAGACTGAGTGTGTTAAATGACTTGTCCTGTGTCACATAGCTAGTGTTTGAAGAAGGATTTGACTACCTGACTTCAAGTATCGTATGGTTTGCCACCATCTGCAACATTTTTTCCTTTTCCCAATATCTTTTTATTTATTTCATTAAGTATTTCTCAGTTATATGTACATTTAAAAATTTTTTTTTAATTTTGAGTTTCAAATTCTCTCCCTCCCTTCCCTGCCCTGCTTTGAGAAGGCAAGCAATCTGATATATATCATACCTGTGAAGTCATGCAAAATATATTTCCATATTAGTCATCTTAGCAAAAGAAAACATAGACCAACCCCTCCCCTCAACCTAAAACCAACAAGAAAAATAGGTAAAACAAGCATGCTTTGGTCTATATCCAGGTTCCAACAATTCTTTTTCTGGAGGTGGATAACATTTTTCATCATAAATCCTTCAGAATTATCTTGGATCATTGTTGATCAGAATAGCCAAGTTATTCACAGTTGATCATTGCTATTACTATGTACAATGTTCTCTTGGTTCTACTCATTTCACTTTGCATCATTTCAAATAAGTCATCTCAGAGTTTTCTGAAACCATCCTGACCATCATTTCTTATAGCACAGTAGAATTCCATCACAATCATATGCCACAATTTCTTTAGTCATTCCCTGGTTGATGGGTATCCCCTCAATTTCCAATTCTTTGCCACCACAAAAAGAGCCATAAATATTTTTGTACACATACATAGGTCTTTTTCCTTGTCCTTTGACTATTTGGGCTACAGACTAATAGTGGTATTGTGGGGTGAAAGGATATGCACAATTTTATATTTCTTTGGGCTTAGTTTCAAATTGCTCTTCAGAATGATTAGATCAGTTCACAGCTCCACCAATAGTTCATTAGTGTCTCACTTTTTCCTCATCTTCTCCAACATTTGTCATTTTTCTCCTCTTCTCATATTAGCCCATCTGATAGGTGGGAGGTATCAGCTCAAAGTTGTTTCAATTTGTATTTCTTTAGTCAGTGGTGATTTAGAGCATTTTTTCTTCTTTTTAGAGCATTTTATATGATTATAGATAGCTTTGATTTCTTAAAAAAACTGCCTGTTCATATCCTTTGACTACTTATCATTTGGGGAATGACTCATATTATTATAAAATTGACTAAGTTCTTTAAATATTTGAGAAGTTTTATAAGAGAAACTTACCGTAAAATTTTTCCTCCTAGTTTCCTGCTTCCCTTCTAATCTTGCCTGTATTGGTTTTGTTTGTGCAAAATCTTTTTAATTTAATGTAATCAAAATTGTCTATTTTACATCCTGTAATGGTATCCATCTCTTGGTTGGTCACAAACTCTTCATCTATAGATCTGACAGGTAAAATTTTCCATGTTCTCATAATTTGCTTATGTTATCATCCTTTATGTCTTTATGATTTCATCTTGGTATACAGCGTGAGATATTGTTTGTATCTAGTTTCTGCCCAACTACTTTGCAGTTTTCCTAGCAATTTTTGTCAATAGTGAGTTCTTCTCACAAAGGCTTGGATCTTTGGTTTTATCAACCACTAGATTACTCCGGTCATTAACTACTGTGCATTGTGTACCTTATCTATTCCACTGATCCACCACTTTATTTCTTAGCCAGTACTACATTGTTTTGATGATTAATACAATTTGAGATCTAGTACTGCTAGGCCACCTTCCTTCATATTTTTTTTTTTCATTGATTCCCTTGGTATTCTTGAACTTTTTGTTCTTTCAGATGAATTTTGTTATTTTTTTCTAGCTCTATACTTTTTTTTTCTTTTTCTGGTGTCTGGATTGGTATGGTACTGAATAAATAAATTAGTTTAGGTAGAATTATCATTTTGACTATACTGGCTTGGCATAGCCATGAAATATTTCTCCAATTGTTTAGAGATGACTGAGTGAAAACAAGCTGCAACATTGTAGAGAGATTTCCTGAACCCTTGTTCTTAAATTTAGAATAAAATATTTCTATGCTTGTTTTGCATTTCTTTCTTTAATACAATTCTCTTTTGTATTTGATAAAATGATTTATAACATTTTCTCTTTATAGTTTTCTATCTTGTCCCCCATACTCTTGTCTGCTTACCTCATTTTCCCCTCAGATATTACTTTTTAAATCAGGATCTGCCTTAATGCTTCTTGCCAATCTGACCTCTTGCCAGTTCCTGAGCTTATAATTCTCTGCTCTATTAATTGACATCATTGGATGATGGAATCAGAGCTGGTAGGGACCTGCGGCCCTCTAGTCCAATCACTTCATAAATATAAGAGTAAGAGTTCTTTTTAAAAAAAGTTTCATATTAGTCATATTATGAAAGAAGAAATAGACCAAAAGGGGAAAAAACCCAAGAAAACAAAAGAGTGAAAAAATAGTATGGTTCAATCTGCATTCAGACTCCATCAGTTCTTTCTCTAAAAGCAGATAGCATTTTTCATTTTGAATCCTTTGGAATTGTCTTGAATCATTGTACTGCTGAGGATAGCTAAGTCATTTATAGTTGATCATCATACAATATATACATTACTGTGTACAATGTTCTCTTGGTTCTGCTTATTTCATTTTGCATCAGTTTGTGTAAATTTTTCCAGGTTTTTCTGAAGTCAACCTACTTGTCATTTCTTATAGCTCCACAGTATTCCATTACAATCATATACCACAACTTGTTCAGTCATTCCCAGTTTATTGGCATCCTTTCAATTTCTAATTATTTGCCAACACAAAAAGAGCTGCTATAAATATTTTTTGTACAAATAGGTCTTTTTTCTATTTTTTAAAAATCTCTTTGGAATGCAGATTTAGCAATGGTATTGCTGGATTAAAGGGTATGCACAGTTTGATTACCCTTTGGGCATAGTTCCAAATTGCTCCTTAACAGTCTTTGGGTTATCCCACTCCACTTCAGTCAGACAATACATTTTTGTTAAGCACATACAGCATGCCTGACACTGTGCTAATTGCTTGGGATCCAAAGATAGGTAACCTGCTCTCCTGGAGCTCAGAGTTGAACAAGGCAGACACCATGCAAACAAGTATGTATGAACAAGCTACATATAGGATAAATTTGAAATAATTAACAGAAGGAAAGCACTAGTATTAAGAGCAATCCGGAAAGATCCTCCCCTGCAGAAAGCAAGACTTAAAGAGAGCTAGGGAATTTGGGAGATAGAGATGAGGAGCAAGAGTCACTAAGGGAATGGCTGGTAGAAATGACTGGAATTAGGAGATAAAGTTTCTTGTTTAAGGAATAGCAAGGAGGCTAGTACCATTGGATAACATTGTGTGGATGTGGGTGGGTGATGAAATATAAGAACTTGAAAGTGGGGGGGGGGGGGCGGCGCAGCAGCAGTGCAGTATATAAAGAACTTTGAATGCTAGAGCACTGGTGTCAATCTCAAATAGAAATAAGGACCACTGAACCATATATAATGATCCTTGTGGACTACATGTTAACATTGAAAAAAACACTTTTGTTTATTTTATTAAAATTTTCAATTATGTGTTAATCTGTTTCTGCACATGCAGGGGGGTATTGCTGGTTTTGACACCTTTGCTTTAAAAGATTTTTACACAGGAGCAGTGGCTTCTGCTCCTCACCTCCACTTCTGGATTCCCTAGCTCCCTTTAAGTTCTGTAAGAGTGATATTATGTTATTTTGTTTTACAGCTCTCACAGATGTTATTGGGAGATCATCACCAAAGCTGTGGGGAAGCTCGCTTATCTTATTTTACCAAGACAATGGCTATCTTGGTGCCATTGGATAGGAAGGTTGGGTTGGAACGACTGGTTCAAACCTGAGGGGTCATGCCCTGGTTATTTCTCACTACCATGCCTACGTAATCTCCATAAGGAGGGAATGTCAGGTAATGAAGAACGTAAACAACCCTAACTCTGGCAGGAATGGGGAGCCCTTTAACCTCACTCCTGCTTCTGTGTCAGTGTGGGAGTTCCTAATGAGCACCACACCCTCTTCCTCAAGATAAGCATAATAAATGCCTTCCTTTGCCTACTCTGTTCCTGAGTTCTTTCAATGAGAACGGGTCTATCACTTGGATCTTCCTGAGGGCTTATGATCTGGGAAGCAGCAAACAGCAGAAGCCCATTTGGGCTAACTCCCTGACTTTGCCTGGGAAATCCTGTGATCCCCACAAGCATACTTTTCACAGTTCCAAGTAAATCCTGCCATCTACAGGAAGCCTTACTTGATCCCTCTTGGTCCTAGTGCTTTCCCTCTGTTAATTATTCCAAATTTATCCTATATGTAGCTTGTTTGTACATAGTTCTTTGTATGTTTGATCCTGGAAATGATAAGGAGTCAATGGAGTTTACTGAGTGTGTGTGTGTGTGTGTGTGTGTGTGTGTGTGTGTGAGAGAGAGAGAGAGAGAGAGACAGAGACAGAGACAGAGACAGAGACAGAGACACAGAGAGAGAAACAGAGACACAGACAGACACAGAGAGACAGAGACAGAGAACCAGAGAACCAGACTTTCACTCTAGGAATATCACTTTGACAAGAGAATGGAAGATAGGCTGGAGTGAGGAGAGACTTGTAGCATTCTGTAGGACTTGTATAATTCCAGGAAGCTAGGAAATCTCATTCTTAGCAGGTTATTGGTGGATGCCTTCAGCCAACTTGGAGAGAAAGAATTCCTTAGGGGGAATCCTACAGGAGGGAAGAGAAGGCCTTACCCTTGATTATCTTTGACTGATGGCTACCACTTCCCTACCCTTTGGAGAGGAATCTAGCCTCACAGCTAGATGATTTGGACTCTTTCATTGGCCTTCAAGTTCTAGTGATATTCCCAGGGCAGCAGAGGTTGGTGAATAGACTGAATATAATGAAGAAAGGAAGAATCGCAGCTTTATTCAGTCAAATAGCATTTATTAAGCACTTACCACATGCCAGACATTGTGCTAAATGCTGGGAATACAAATACAAGGAGGACCTCACATTCTAATAGAGGAAGACTCCAAATAAAAGGGAGCTGAAAAGGGGTAGGAGCTTGGGGTGGTGAAAGCACCCAGCCTAGGGGCATGGAAATGTAAGTCCTGTGGATATCAGTCAGCAGTGCAGCTGAGGAGGTGCAGGCTCTGGGAGCCCCCTTGAGCTCTCCTTGAATCTTTGAAGTACAGGCTCTTGAGAGTGAGGCACGATGTATGGCATAGGAGGTACTCAATAATTGTTCCTTGTTAGATGTTATCTAATCTCAACTGAGCCATCACTGCTATAGGAAAGAATTGACATTCTTCCCACCGACTTCCCAGCATTCTTATAGAGTCTGTTCCAAATCTTCTCCATCCTCCACCAAAATCCTGTGGTTTCTCATCACATTGGAAGTTGTATCTATCTATCATTGTAAGTTCCCTCATTGCTGATTTCCTATTTTAGTCCCTACTTCCAACCACCAACTTTCAATTTTTCTCTAACCTCTGGAGAAGTCATACTTTTGGCAAGAAGGTACTGATGGGGTGCCTATGTTTATAACATCCAGTTGTAACTTCAGTTTGTAAAATCACACTTGTGTTCGGGTACCTATATTTGTAACATCAGCTTGTGTAATCAAGTTGTTAAATCACACTTCCCCCAGCCTAAAAGCATTAACTCTGCCTCTTCCCTAGGCCAGCACTCTGCCTAGCTACAATTCATGAACTGTTTATCCCTGCTTGTTACAATAACAAGCTATACCTATGAATTCTTCACTAAACCATCTAAAGCAGTGGTTCTCAACCTTCCTCATGCCTCAACCCTTTAATACTTGTATGTGGGTGTATCTGCATTTGGGCGGACCTGCCTGGAGATGGATAGAGGAGTGATGTCTTGGTTCCTAAGACCATCGGAAATATGTGTTTTCTGATGGTCTTAGGTGACCCCTGTGACCCCTGTGAAAGGGTTGTTTGACCCCCAAAGGGGTCATGACCCACAGGTTGAGGGTTGCTGATCTAAACAATCACTTTAGCTTAGAGAAATGTATAGCTCCCTTGTTCCAATGGCCAGCTGCACCTATGAATCCTTCAATGCACTATCAGTAAGCTAACTCCTCACCAATTAGGCACATCCTGAATCCCCAATTAGTCTAGCTTCTCAACATCCATCTTGTCAAACAGGACATTGATGGGTAACAGACCGGACACCTCTCAGTCAGCATTGACCATTAAGTGACCTAATGACATTTCAAGCCTAAAATCACTCCTCCATGCAGCCCCCCCATGAGCTTTTTCCCAGTGAATTATGGGCAATACGCCTGCACAGTAGATATGAAACGTGCATGTCCATTTAAGCACTGACCACTTATTAACTCCCTAATCCCACCCTTACTCACCTAGTTAGCATAATTGATACCTGATTTATAATTTTATGGCTTTATAATCTATACCCCTGACTCCTGCAGGTTTGCAGGTTCCCTAAGACCTGCCTGCCGTAAAGCATAATAAACTTTTATAATCCTGACTTACAAGATTGCTTGAGTCCTGTGAAATTCTTTCCAGATTAGAACCCTCTAGGGATTCTTTGGGGTCCCTCAAACTCCCAGCTTTTTTCACCCTCTTCAGTACCAAGACAAACTCTTTCCTTCTGTCTTCAATCTTGTTCCCTCTCACACACTTTGGGAACTTGCCCCCATAAATTATTGCCCCTCTCCTAGTTTCTGGCTCTCCTTATCACTTGGTTCTTTTCCTTTGCCTATAAATGTGTTCACTTGTCCCCCATTCTTAAGCAATCTTCACTAGATTAGAACTAGAACTTGAAGGGAACTCAGAGGTCATCGTTCAACTTCTTCATTTTGGAGCTGAACCAAGTAAGGACCAAAGAAATAAATTACTTTCCCAGGAAGGGTTAGGGTATGGTATACCTGGAATATTGAGACTACAATGGGATAGAGGAGATATGTAAGATAGGGTCACTATCTTAAGATAGTGAAGAAGCTTGCAAATATGGTAGGGGAGTTGACATTGGCACAGATGAGCTGAGTTCAGATAAGAGAGGTCATTTGATATAGAATATGTTAAATTTGTGAAAAAAATACAATTTTATAACTCCTCTTTCCCTGTAAATGAAGAGGTTTCCAAATGCAAAAAATGAATTTTTCAAATGCTAGTTATTATTTACTCTTATTTCTTAAAAAAATTTTGAACTTAAATTCTGAAAAAGGGACCAGTTTCATATACATAGCACAAGACAAAAAGATTATATATAAAACTGTGGCTCTATTTCATTCTACTTGATTTTTACAAAGCATATAATAAATTCCATATATTACTTTCAAAATTGTCCTTATCTGTGCTTTCTTCTTAACAGCATTCTGTGTCCTTCTGAATGTTTTTAAAAAAGTTTCATTTGTCTGCTTTTTTTTGCATCATTATTGCAAATCACCAATTAAAGACCAAGAAAAAGAAAAAAAAAGAGGAAGAGGAAACCTTTGTAATAAATATTAACAAACAAAAGAATCTACACAGTCATCATGTCCAAAGATGTATTTCTCTTTCTGTAGCTTGCATCTATCACCTTTCTACTAGGAGACAGTAATGTGTTTTACCATGGGTCTTCTGGAAACATGATCAGTTCTTATATCACTCATACTTCACAAGTCTTTCAAAGCTGTGTTTTTCTTTTCAATGTTGTTGTCCCAGTGCAAAATGTTCTCCTGGTTCTGCTCACTTCACTTTGTATCAGAGAACCAGAGCTCTTTTCCATCATCTTTTATAGCACAATAATATTCCATTACATTTATATACTACAATTTATTCAACCATTCCCCAATCATCCAAAGTACCCCCTCAGATTCTGCTTCTTTTTCACTTTTGATCCCCTCTTCAAATTTAGGAAGTTTGTTTTATTTTCATCCCTCCATATTTATTTCCACTTTTTTTGTTAATGTGATATATTTCTTTCTTTTTTTTTTTTTTTGCTTTTTGGAAGGGGGAAGGCAGGACAATTGGGGTTAAGTGACTTGCCCAAGGTCACACGGCTACTAAGTTTTAAGTGTCTGAGGCTGGATTTGAACTCAGGTCCTCCTGACTCCAGGGCCAGTGCTCTACTCACTGTGCCACCTAACTGCCCCCAAGTGTGTTATATTTCTTGAGAAAACTGTTTTCAATCAATTGTCTTATGTTTCAGATAAGAGAGGTCACTTGATGCCCATTTCCCTCACCCTTTTTTCCATGTTTGTGTACTTTTCTCATGTACCCCAATTATGAGAAATAACAAGTTCCACTCTATTCTTTTTCCTTTCTATGCGATTGCATTTCTTTTTCCTTTTCTTTTTCATCTAAAATCCCATAGAACAGATCCCATCCACCATGGGGTCCTGATTGTCTTATTTTATTTCATCAATATCTGTTGAAGACATCGAGGTTTGGAAGAGACAGTTGTTTCTTCTCTTTCTAATAGAATGTTAGCACTACATCATCATAAATTCCCTTACAATAGCTCAAATACATTTGCCTCTCTCGGTTTCTCTTGATGTGTTTTAATTTGGGAAGACAATCAATAAAAGGAAGTTAAAAGGGTAGTGAAAGGGGAAACATGGTAGAGAAAGCCTGGAAAGTCAGGAGTTCTGTCTGGAAGATGTAGCAGGCCCAAGTCTTCTTAAAAAGGAGGTTCTGGGAGGAACCCACCAGCTAAAGGAAAAGGTTGCAGAAATAAAGGGCACTTAAGGATAACAACAACAACAATATCAACAACAGCTAGCATTTATCTAGTGTTTGTTATGTGTAGGTACTATACTAAGTACTTTATATATATCTTTTTTTTTTTTTGCTTTTTGGAGGGCAATAAATTGGGGTTAAGTGACTTGCTCAAAGTCACACTAAATATTATCTCTTGATCTGAATAGCAACCCTGGGAGGAAGGGGCTAGTATTATTCCCATGTTGCAATTAAGGAAACTGAGGCAAGCAGAACCTAAGCGACTTGCTCATGGTCACACAGCAAATAAGTGTCTGAGGATGGATGTGAACTCAAGTATTGCTGACTCCAGGTCCAGTGCTATTCAAATTGATAGTTGGTAAATCCTTTTTAATAATTTTTAATTTAATTTTTTTTTCAGTTAACATGAGGGGGTGGAACTGAGGACAGAAGTAGAGGGTTTTTCTTGATATCTTCTTATCAAATTATCATCTCTTCAAGGTATCATCTCTGCTTAGAGTTAGAGCAAAGGAGGAGAGAATACCTGAAAATTGTTGGGAGGGTTGGTATGGGGAAAGGGGAGATTTGAAATACAAAACAAGGGCAAAACTTAAAATGATGACTGGATGTTATTTCTTTAGAAAAGTAGTAGGGTAACATCTGATGAGAGTCCACAGGATTCTGGTGGAAGGTGGAGACTATTTGGAACTCACTTTCTGAGAATGTTGATAAGACAATCAGTGGGAGAAGAATATTGAGGATTTCATAGAGCAGCAATGGTCCAGTTGAGATTAGATGATATCTAACAACAAGTAATAATTATTGAGTACCTTCTACGCCATAGAGATTGTACCACACTCTCAAGATATAAAGACAAAAATAAAATAGTGGGAGCAGCTGAGTGGTGCAGTGTATAGAGCATCAGCCCTGGAGTCAGGAGATCCTGAGCTCCAATCTGGTCTCAGACACTTGATACTTACTAGCTGTGTGACCTTGGGCAAGTCACTTAACCCCAATTCTCTTGCCTTCTCCCCTTCAAAAAAAAATATAGTGTTTGCCTTCACATTTGTTGAATTAAATGAAATTGAATTGAGATGTTCTCTGAAAACTGTCTTCTACCACTTCATTCCCAGTCTTCTCTCAAAGACTGTAGTAAAAGAAGAACAATACTAATGAAGGAGGAATTGGTTTTTGAAAGTTCGTAAGTTTTAAAAAATAAGTACTTTTAGTAATAAAAACTTCTCTCCCCCTCCCTGCCCCAGTCATTATCCTGAAGCAAAGCAAACTGTAGTGACTTGCCGGAACTAGAAGTCAAGTCCCTCTACACACAGTCCAGCGGTCTTTCCGCTATTCCACACTGTTTCCACAGGAAAAACCCTACAGGGGCCAAGCAACGGAGCCATTAAGTTAAGGTTATGCTATGTATACTGGAATCAAAAGAGTTCAAAATGTCAGCCTCATTATACCGTTATTGAACTTGAACTATAAGAATATGGGAACATGTCTTAGAGATTTGACTTAGCAAAGAATATAAAATGGAAATGAAGAAATCAATATGACTTCAGTAAAAAGTAAACATGATATTGAAAAACTTAAATTTAAAATTTTAAAGACAAATGTAGAGTTGACTGATTTTTTTTTTCAAAGAAAAAGCAAATAAAACTTCAGAGAAAGCCATCATAAGCCACTTTGAACCAACAAGGAGAGATAAAGAAAGGCAGGAGGCTAAGGTTAGAATTAGGCAATATTAAGATTATTAATTTTTAAAGAAAAGTTAACTAGAGAAGGCTCCAGTTAAAAAAATTAATAAATACTTAGGCTCCAATTAAAAAGCAGAACACTATGGCATTTTTTTTGTTTTGTTCTTTTGATTAATTTGTTTTAGTTTACAACATTCAGTTCCATAGTACCTTGAGTTTCAGATTTTCTCTCCCTTCCTCTCCTCCCCCCCTTCTCCCCACCCCCCCCCCCC
>CM053585.1:456763179-456786022 GCA_028646515.1 Pseudochirops corinnae
TCATCTCTAGCTTTAAGCCATTCTTCATGTTTATTGGAGGCTCCTGGTGGGGGCACTCTGGCTGCGCTCTCCTCCTCCCTCTCTCTCCCATGATCTTTCTTTTCCCCAAAGAAGGAATCTAGGGTTTGGGAGCTGTTCTTACTTTGCTTTTTTGCTTATTCTTACTCATGGTTGTTCAGACTGTGATTTTTTAAAAATCTCTGTGGGGCTCTGTTTCCAGAAGGGAAAGCTCTGTCCCAAATCGCTGGGGTCCTCCCAGCTGCCGTAGCTCTCAGGAAGATGCTGGGACTCTTCCTACTTACTTCCGGCTGATGGGATAATGAAGACTCCAAGACTGAGGCCCAAGACGACGATCTGGATGCAGGCCACTCAACGCAAGAGCACTGGCCTGAGAACAATCGCTTAGTCCCCCTGCTGTCTGCAGGCCGCGGGCGGGAGCAAAGCCTCTGCCTTTCGCTTTTCTGCTCTGGAGGCCTTTCTGCCGGACTGCTCCCCTCCCAACTTTGCAAGTCCCACTGAGCTAGTTTTGAACGCTGCTCACAGCTGCTGCTAATCCGCTCTCCGGAGAAGCTCCTCCCCTCCTCCCGTCCAGCCGCTCCCGGGGTACAGCTGTGGCTTCAGGCCAGGCTGATATGGTTGTAGTGCTGATATGGTTCCTCGTAGCCGAGCTGACTTTAGTGGGTAGTATCTTAGTGTGCGTTTTGCAGTTCTAGGATTGGTTTAGAGTCCTATTATATGACTATTTTGGGGTGACTATGTGAGAGCTGTGATATGTTGCTGCTGCTATGCTGCCATCTTGGCTCCGCCCGCTGGGGCATATTTTTCATGTTCAAAAGCTCTTCTAGAAATGTACCATTCCACCTGACAAATATTTATTTTGAGTTTACTGTGTTTGAGATCCTGTGCTAGACTTTTAAAGACACAAAGTCTCTGCCACTAAGAAACTAACTTTCTAATGGGGGTGAGTGCAGTATGCCTAGATAACTAAATATAAAGTCATCTGAAGGGGAAGAAAATAATAATCAAGTAGAGACAAATGTCCAGGAAATGTTCAGGGAAGAGATAACATCTGAGATACATCTCAGAAGATAAGACTTCCCAAGAGGTGGACATAAGGATGATTATGGAGTACATTCCCAAGATTGGAGATGCTTGTCCAAAAGTATGGATGTTAGAGAAGGAATGTTTAGTCTGGAGAAGAGCTCACTTGGCTTGATTGTGAAGTGTGTCGAAGGTATTAATGTAAGAAAAGGCTAGAAAATGTCATGGGAATGGGACTGCCAATTGCCTTAAATACAAAGAAGAGTAGTTTCCCCCCCCCCAGAATAGTCTAAGTTTAAGGTTTTTAGTTTAAGGTTTTTGAGGGGAAAAAATGCCATTGCCAGGCTATTCTCTGTCTTAGGAGCCCATTTTGGTAGCTGTGTGGAGGATACATTAGGAAAACCAGAGACAGGAAGCAGGGGGATCAAAAGAGAGTTTAGGAGAGAGATAAAGGATGCCTCAGCTAGGGCAATGCTTCTATGCATGAAGAGAAGAGAATAGATCCCACAGATGTTTAGTGCAAAATCAGTAAGATTTGGTAACTTATTAAATGTGAAGGGTGAGGAAGAGAGGAATTACCCTGCATTGTTCTGAGGGTGTACTTGGGTGACTGGGAGGATGTATAGCACCCCTGCAGAAATAGGCAGTTTGGAAGACATAAGTGGAATGGATTTCGTTTTGGTTGTGTTGTGTTGTGTTTGCAATGTTGATGGGATATCTAGGTGGAAATGTGCAGCAATGATAACCTTCTGTAGTTCAGAATAGGTAGTAGGGCTGGGGTAGATAAATTCTTTGATAGTAGAGATTATTAAATTCTTTGCATTTTTATTCCCATCACTTAGCACCTGGCACATATTAGGTGCTAAATAATTGTTTATTGATTGATCAACACTTTGTTTTGTCTTCTTTAGCACAAAGGTATTAACTTGAGGATCAGCTTTTTGAAAAATATTTTGATAACTTTATTTCAGCATAATTGATATCATTTGAAATCCTATGTATTTTATTTCATGCATTTAAAAACATTCTTCTTAGAAGGGGTCCATAGGCTTCACCAAATCGCCAATGGGGTACATGACATGAGAGCAGTTAAGAGCTCCTGCTGTAGTAGAAGATCTGTAATTGAATGGGAAGAAGAGAGCAGATTGAGGATTATCTAGAAAAGTTTATAGTACTTTTATTTTACAGTGCCAAATTAAAAAACAAACAAACAAACACTAAATTATGAAACATCTTTTTAAAACCAATATTATTCTGGTGATGCTCTATGGCTGGGAATTGTGGAACACTATAGTCTCTGAACAGTCAAAACTTTGGGTCCCTTGAAGAACAATGGAGTGACATGTGATAAATGTATAATAGATTGTCGAGTATTAACACAGATGGTCTATGGTTAAGGAGTGGTGGAAAAGATAACATACAGGAGATATGTTTGGAAAAATAGGCAGACATCATGTAATGAGAGGGAGGCACAGTAATCTGAACTGAGCACTAGTACTCCTTGGTAGTGAGCAGGTTATGTGGGATTCCTGATGGAGGATTTATGGGAGGACATGTATAAAAATGCATGGGATGAGTAGGGTGGATGGGTTACACTCGGCATCATTGAATGGAAAGTCTACATCAGATCAGATCAGATCAGATCTGATCACAAATGTAAGTCTATACACATATTCTCTAGACCTACTATAGAAGACCTGGGTTTGAATCTCAAACTCTGCTTTTTACTAACCATAAGATCTTGAGAGATCATTTTTGGGTCTCCATTTTTTCTTCTGTAATATCTAGGAGTTGGATTAGATGATTTTCAGTGTTCATGTGAGTTCTAAATCCTATGAAATTCAACATTTTAACAAAAGGAAGAAACAGATGGATCCTGGAAGTGTTGTATTACTAGTTATATTCACTAACTCTGTGACCCTGGAGGAATCATTTAAAACGCTGCCTACCTCAGTTTCCTTATCTGAAAAATAGGGATAATAATATCACTTCACTCCCAGGATTTTTGTGAGGATAACATAACACATTTTGTGAAGTGCTTTTGAAACCTTAAGGCACTATATAAATATGTTGTTGTTGTGAAAAATTGGATTTATCTCAGTGCCAAGCAGGAACAAACAGGTTTAATTTTTTTTTAGTGCTTAAAAATGGTAGAATCTAGAAAAAATAGATTTTTTTTTCTAGCTACTATAGTTTACAGGTTCTTTAAAATTTTTTGAAACTATTATTGCTAGGGAAAAAGAATAGTAAAAAATTCTAAGTTTTTTGGGAAAGCTCTGTTTTAAAGCTAATTTCTTTCCCATATTATATTTATTAGATAGGCACTGACTTTTCAAAATATTGACGCTTATCATGTTCAGGTCATTAAAGACAGTACCTGGCTCAGGCTAGTATTACTTACTTTCATTGCAAATGTCAATTCAGGTATTTACAGCATTCCTCTGTTTGTTTGCATGCTCTTTCTCATTTCCCCCTGTAAAGTTATTGTAACTTGTATTTGATAGGTCAAAAAATTCAACCCTCCTTCCCCCCCCCCCCCCCCATCCTTCCCCCATCACATTACACCATCTCTTTAGGATTCAGTCTGCCTTTTAATTGGTTAGGAAAAGGCTGCCTTTTCTGAGCAAACAGGTTAAACACTATTTGCTCAGGGCATTAGACTGAGTGGACTGAATCCTGACCTCTTGGAGCTTAACAGGTGAGCAATTACAATTAATTTTAACCGATTTAAAAGCTTAGAAGGTAGCCTGTGTTTTTTCTTCTTTCAAATGCAGGAGCTAGTGGTGGTGGGGCAAAAAGTCAGTTACCTGTCAGGTGGGTTCTCCAGAAATACCGGACTAGAAATGAAAACAAGGGTCTCTTTCAAGCTATATAACTTGATTTGGTTTTAAAGAAGAATCTCTTTAACTGCATGAATTAAAGACAATTTGATCATCTCTTCATTGTTTAGTACTGGAACTGAACCACCTGGAAGAGTAGTCTGTAGTGTTTTTGTTTTTTAAGCTCTTGAGTACCATAGTTAAGTATTTCTGTGGGAACCACTGACGGTTGGGACAGGGGTAAGAGCAGAGAAGAAGGGAGAGGAGAGGGAGGAAGTAGTAAGAGATAGGATTAATATAGCATTTTAAGTTTTACAAAACACTTAAATCTTGTTTGATTTTCACAGTTCTGTAAGACAGATAATATTTTACAGATGGGGAAACTGAGAGGGGTTAAATGACCTTTGAAAAGGCAAGAGGGATCTTGGTGGGAGGAGTGACCAAAGAAGTCATTTCTTAGATAACAGAGAATTAGAGAATTTTAGAGTCTAAGAAGAAATTTTTAACTATAGGAACTTACTTGACTTAAATGATATTTGCCTAAAATCTTTATTGCTAGTTTGGAAGAAAGAAATGTGGATTTTTATCCTTTAGGATGTTAAGCACCCACTTTTATATGTGTTCAAAACTTTTTGCTTTGTGATTCATTGCTGAAACTCCTGAAACATCAGAGGTATGAGCAAGCCCTGCTTCTGAGGGCTCTAGTACCCTCAGTGACAGCCTGCCTCCAAGCCTCCTCCTCACTCAACCCCTGCCCTTCCCCTTCAGTCCCAGCCATTGAGCCTCCAAGGAGGTATTTTACAAACTATGACCTGGCAAGAAAGAAGCACAGTAAATATGAGGGAGAGGGGGAGTATCTACTGCTCACTATGAGATTTGCTTTTTAATTGTTTGTCTGCCAGTGAATTGTTTTCAAAGTATTACCTGGGGAAAGTTGAGTTCAGGAGACTGTCTTTGTCATGCATGTAAACAAACACTACTGCGGCTATTTATCTCATAATAATCGTGTTTTTTCCAGGAATCAGCTTAAAAAAATCCTGCATTTCTAGGGTGCTGTCCAGGGAGACAAGCGAAAAGGCAAAGCGAGTGAGTTGAACTATAGTTCATTCTTTATAAAAACAAACAAACCAACCGCTCAGAAATCAGAAGCCATTTTATTTTTAATTATTTTAATGCACCCCACTCCATTAACTAGAAGTGATCTCTCGCTCTCTACATTTTCCCCAGGCAGTGTGGTGTAGTGGGAGTTAGGAGCTGGGTGTGAATTTGGCTCCACCACTGGTTACTAACTTGCGTGACCTCGATCAAGTCACTTAACTTCTCCAGGTCTCCGTTTTCTCATCTGTAAAATTAAGTGATTAGACTAGATGGCTTTCAGGGTTTCTTCCAGCTCATGACCCTATGATCCTATGAATCTCCATCTGTAACTTATCACCTACTTCATTGTATCCCGGTTATTTGCATTACTGTTATAGAAGTTCTTCCTATTACATGATAAATTCCTGGAGGTGAGCGAACAGGTTGCTTTTTAAAAAAAATTACCTTTGTGTCCCCTGGACCAATACTTCATAGTTGCCTATTGAATGTTTGTTGAATTGTATTCTATTGGAATTTCATGACTTTTCCTTTTCTTTCTTTCTTTTGCTTCTAACTCAGGACCACTGATCTTCAGGGTATGTCGAAATCTTTAAAAATCACTTTGTAAGTTAATGGGGATTCCATCTAAATTTAGGGCATGTTTTTCCATCCCGGTTGCAAATTGATTCTGTAGGTAAGCTTCTATTACACAAATAACATTGCAGATAAAGGTTCTGAATAACAAAGCATTTCCTGGCAGATGGTCTAGTAATTGAGCTTTCTTTATTTGTTAAAACGATGGATTCTCTAGAATAATAATACTGGTCCCTGTGCATGTCATAGTCACTCTACATTTCTTTCTCTGGTTGCTGTTACTCTCTTTAAAGAAAGCACCCAACTGTTTACTGTTTAGACTGGGGTCTTACGCCCCCTTTGTGTAGATGTGAAGATTGAGACCTAGAAAGAATAAGTGATTTACTTAGCGTCACACTGTTAGTGGGAGGGGGGTTTAAAGTTTTGAGGGAAGTAAGAGTTAGATATAAAATCCATGTCATTCTTAATTCATGCTTCAAATACAACAAACACGCACCCCTCAATCTAAAAACCATAACCCCAAGATATAAAAACCCAAACAACTCCTCCCCGTCAAAGGCCCCAGCAATAATAAATGTAAAAAACTGAGGAACTAAGAACTCGGGTTCTGGTATTTCTCTTATTACTCCTTAAGAATGTTCTGTTGATACACTTTTCTTTTTTTCTGTTTTTAATATCACTACCATTTTGTAATGCCTCCAAATTAGGACAATTAAGTAAAACAAATCAGCACCTTGGTCATCTCTGAAAATATATGCCTCACTCTACCCCTGTTGTCCAGTGCTTCTTTGTAAATGGATGGAAGTCATGATTGGTTATCGCATTTATCAGAGTTCTGTATTATTTCTGTGTAGTTTTCCTTTACATTATTATGGTTCTGAAAATTGTTCTTTTCTCATTTTGCTTTTTTTCCCCTTCAGTTCTTACAAATATTCCCAAGTTTCTCTGAATTCTTCCTGTCTATCATTTCTTATGATTCAGGAGTACATTCGTGTACCACAATTTGTTTGACCATTCCCAAATTGACGGACATGTAATGTCCTTCCCATCCTCTGCTGTTACAAAAAGTGCTGCTCTGTTTTTTGGTAAATATCAGATTTTCCCCTTTATCTTTAGCATACCTGGGGATACCTCTGGGTCAAGGGGTATCTACAGTTTAGTGACTTGTTTGATATAATTTCTAATTGTTTTAGACCAATGCACACCTACAGCAACAATGAATCAGTGTGCCTATATTCCTGCAGTCTCTGATATTTGTCAGTTTAATTTTTTTATTATTTATGCCAATCTGATGGGAATGAAGTGAAACCTCAGAGTTGTTTTAATTTGTGTTTCTCATCAGTGATTTAGCACATTTTAAATAATGTTTTTGAAAGCATGAATATCCTCTTTTGAAAATGGTCTGTTCATATTTTTTGGCTATTTATTCATTGGGGAATGGCTTATGTTCTACTATATTTTAATAAATTCCTTAAATATCTTTGTTATCAAAGATTTGCTGCAAATTTATCCTAATTAAATGCTTCTTCTAGTTCTGGCTGCACTAATTTTGTTAATGTGAAAGATTTTCAATTTTATATGACTAAAATTGTGAAGTTTTTCATCAATGATTATCTATTACTATTTTCAATGCACTCTATGGTTTAGTTAAATAAGACTTACTCTCCATTCCGTGAGCATGATCTGCACTTGCCCTGTACCATCACTCTTCTATGTCTTTATTCATGCTATTCTTGTGCCTAGAATATCCTTCCCCTTGTTTTCCTATTAGATTCCTATCCATCCTTTAAAGCCCAACTCAATTGTTACTTTTTGCAAAAGGCCTTCTTTTCTTCCTTTAAGGACATTAAAGCAAACTGAAACATTTACTTCAAACCTCTCTAATACTTAAGAAAAATTTTTTTTAGGAGGCAATAGGGTTAAATGACTTTCCCAGGGTCACACAGGTAGTGTCTGAGGTCAAATTTGAATTCACGGCCTCCAGACTCGAGGGCTGGTGCTCTATCCACTGTGAGACTCCAGAGCTGGTGCTCTATCCACTGTGCCATCCTACTTTTATTTTTATCATTGGATATTATAATTTACCTCTGTATATAAGTTCCTCTTAATAGGCTACAAGCTCTGTGAGATCAGGAGTAATGTCTTATGCACCTACTACCTAACACTGTGCTCTGCTCACAGAAGACTCTTAAACATTTGTTCTCCTTCCTATGGAGAGTTAGGGCTTTAACTTAGACAAAATACATTTTGAATTCACTCATAGAACATCTGGAGATACCTTGACGTTGGTTATAATACATGTTAGGAGTGACTTTAAGATCTTCTGAAACCTTGTAATGCCATTAAGTAGTGCTAATTAAATTCTAATACTAGAGGGAAGAGGTTAAGGCCAGGTGAGTGGGTCAGTATAGTCAACAAATATTTAACACCTATTATGCACTAGGCACTGTACTAATAAGCACTTTGAGTACAAGAAAAGGCAAAAGGTCTTCTCTGCTTTCAAAAAACTTACATTCTACTGAGAGAGACAGCATGCAAATGTACAAATAAAACATATTTAGCATAAATTGAATATAATTAATAGAGGCAAAGCATGAGAAATCAGGGGTATTGGGACAAGTTTCTTATAGATGGTGTGCTTTTAGCTGGGACTTGAAAGAACCTAGGGGAAGCTAGGGGGTGGAGATGAAGAGGGAGAACATTCCAGGCATAAGAGACAGCCAGTAAAAATTCCTGGTCTTGTTTGAAGGACAGAAAGGAGTCCATTGTCAAAAATCATAGATTCTGTAGAAAGGAGTAAAGTATGAAAAGACTGGGCGTGTGGGGAGAGGGGCAGGTTATGAAAGGCTTTGAATATCAAGCAGAAGATTTTATATGGGACCTTAGAAATGATAGGGAATCACTGTCATTTATGGATGGGTGATATTGTACTTGGGAAGATCATTTTGCTAAGCTGAATGGTGAATGGACTAGAGTTGGGACAGGCTTGTGGAAAGAAGACCAACTGTAATAGTCCAGACCTGAGGTCATAAGGAGCTGCACTATAATGGTAGCAGTGTTGAAATGATGAGTCTTAACAAAGTGACCACAGAGTCCGAATTGAAAGTTTTTAAGGAGCTTTAATTTGCCAGCTGGGGCTAGTCCATGCCAATTCAAAAGGGGGAGCAGCCCCAAGTTCGGAGGTGAAGAACCTTTTATATATTTCTTTAGGTTTATGTATCTAACAATTAGTTACTAAGTAGGTTACCATATAGATGCAAGCAAGCTGTTGCTAAGACAAGCGGAGGGGGGTTTGTAGGGTAAGTGGAGAGTCACAGGGCATGACGACCCAGCAAGAAGAAGATAAATTACCCTAGGCTGGCTTCCTGACTTCTATCCCAAGTTCATAAGTTTTGCTTGGCTGGTTTCTAATTTCATAAAGTATCACTTAACTGTTTCCTGGCCATTACAGTGTCAGAGGAGAGAGGTCTAGAAAGTTGAAGTGACATAGTCAAAGGAAGAGGTCATGGAGATGCTCATCTATGAGAGATCTTATTATGAAGGTAACATAATTGGTCATGGTAACAGATTGAATATGGGAAGGGTGGGGAAAGGTGAGAATGAGCGGTTGAAGATGACATTGAAGTTTTAAGCTTGTGGGTTTGGGAGGATGGTGGTACCTTCAAAAGTAAAAGGGACAATTGAAGGAGGGGAGGGAGGGAGCAGGTCTAATAAAATGAGATGGTGTTCTGGGTTTTCCAGGACTTTAAGTAAATAATATATGTGTTGCTATGCTGCCTTGCCCATTATTGTGGAAACGGCTATTTTGGTAGAGCACTTTATTTGGCACTGGTTTGGTTTGGTTGTTCCACCTTCAGTTTCAAAGAGAACCAGTGACATCATGGGTGACATATTGGCTTACAGGGGAATTGGATTTAAGTGATACAGAGTTTGGCATTGTGGGTAGAACAAAAAGATATAAGCATGGCCTCTGCTGCCCTCTAGGAACTCACAGTCAAACCAAAATTATTGTTGTGAAGGGGTTCCCACAGGTGTGGGACATTGCATATAATGTCAGATTTTTTTTTGAATTGGTTTTTCTGATTTCTTTTTTTTTAAACTTGTTTTAAAATCTGAGATGATTCTCTGAGAATTTGGTGTGAGGTTAGAAGGGGAAATATAGGTGATGTAGAACCAAAAAAACAATAAAAATCTATTGAAAACGGAAACTAAAAAACAAACCAGGAACAGAGAATGTTTGAAACAAAAATTAAAAAAGCAAATTAAATAAAAATAGAAAATGTAAGCTGGAAGGAACTTGAGAGATCATCTAGTTCAACATACTCATTTTACAGATGAGGAAACAGATCCAGAGAGTGGAACTGATCTTGGAAGGATGCAAAGTAAAGGACTAATGAGACTCATGATAGCTATTCAAGGAAAGTTTCCTGGCAGACTTTAGTTTTGCTATTAATGCTTCTAATTTAGGGAATTGAAATAACAGAATTATAGCCTTTGAAGTTGGAAGGAATTTTAAGGTCCTCTGGTTCCAGCTTCTTATTTTATACATGAGGAAACTGAGGTCTAGAAAGCTGAAGTGATGTAGTTTAAGGAAGAGGTCATGGAGATGTTAATCTCCAAATTAAATTTCTAAACTTTCACTACACATTCTGAAAACTAATGAAATCTACATTTTAAATGTCATATCTAGTTCCAAATGATGTGCAATACTAATAAGCATAAGTGTGATAAAATGGCTTGCCAGTGTCTTTATTTTTTTTTAAAATTATTAACTTGACCATGGTCTCAAGAAATAGAAGTAAACATGAAATTGAGCCCCCATTGACCAAATCTGGAGTATTTCCATTTTGATTTTAAAAATAACATTATAAACTTCAATCAGATCATAAGTATTTATTCTGTTCTTTCCCAATTTGTCTTCTTTATTTTTTTTCCTGACATTAAAAATTGCAAGAATGTTTTCATTTCTAAAAATTATATGTAAAAAATTTTTAAAAACATATTTTTTCTAATTTTTGAGTTCCAAATTCCCTGTTTCCTCCCTTTTTACCATCCTCCTTGAGAAGGCAAACACTTTGATATAGATTATACGTGTGTAGTTATGCAAAACATATTTCCATATTAGCCCCGTTGCAAAAGAAAACAGACCAAAAAAACCCCAAGAAAAATAAAGTAAAAAAGTATGTTTTAATCTGCACCTGAGATTTTTAATAGTCAGTGTATATGTCGTTATTTGTTGTCTTCATTTTCTATTAGTTAGACTAGCTTTGCAAAGTCCTTTGTTTACTTCATATTCGCCCTTTTGAAAATTGGGTTTAGTGCCATGGCATTAAAACTATTATTAAGTAGCTATTAAATATAGGGCACGGTCTTATAGCACAAGTAATATTCTATTAAATTGATAAACTACAGCTTATTGTTCTTCTCTAATTGTTGGTAATATAAGGTGTTTCCATTTTTTCTGCTAATACATAAAAATTGACCGATTATTAGAGAATTTAGAACAACTTTGTAAATGTTTATTAATGATTGGTAATATAAACATACATATGTGCATAAATATACAATAAATAATATATAATATACAGTATACAATAAAAATAAAACATATATAACTACACATACACAGACATACACACATGTAGATATAAGGTCCCTTGATCCTGTGTCCATTGAAGACTAGGTATTGCTCTGATTCTTGAAAAACTAAATTTCTTTCTTGACTGTAACCAAAGGGTCTTATTTCTTGCTTTTGTTCATCAAGCCTCGTATTTTTCTCCATCCATTCAACTTAAAAAAAAATTATTTATTTCTTTTAGTTTACAACATTCAGTTCCACAATCCTTTGATTTCCAAATTTTTGTCCTGTCCTTCTCCCCCCTCTCCCCCATGATGTCATGCAATTCAATATAGGCTCTACAAATACTTTCACATTAAACATTAGTCAAGTTGTAAAAAAGAATTATAACCAATGGAATGAACAACGAGAAAGAGGGAATGAAAGAAAACAAAAAAGAGAGAGAGCAAGTAGTTTGTTTCAATTTCCATTCAGACTCTGTCATTCTTTCTCTGGATGTGGATAGCCCTTAACATCATGAATCTTTTTATCCATTCAACTTTGAAGGAAGTATCAACGCCTCAGATAGGCTTTGGCCTGGGACACACCAATTGAGGGTAGCATTTAAACTTTTTATAGGTAGAAACAACTAAGTTTAGCACTGAGTTAATAGGAATAATTAGTTAAAACAGGAAATGACTAGAGGGTGACATTTTAATGAGCTCTTACCTGGACGGTCAGGCCCTGCAACTTCTTCGGCTGAGGCCTTGTGGTATACTAGAGTTTGGCTCACCTTAGAAGATTTTTGGAGTCTTTGTCTCTCATCGTTTGGGTGGGGTCTAAGGCATTTGTTTGTCTTAACAAGTAGATTTGAGTTTGTCTTTCATGAGACTTGCTTGACCCAGTTGAATTATATCCCTGGATATTATGGTTCTGGATTACTTTTAGGTATTGAGTTCTGATACATTTTCTTTTTTATTAAAATAAATTTTTGTTGGTATCTTTTGCAGGAACATCATGTAAATTTCCCAATCATTTCTCCGCCAATCTCTGATTTTAGCAAAAAATAAGAAAGAAGAAAAAGTAGTGTAAAACTAACCAATGCTTCAAAAGAATCTGATGTTATTTCTAGCATTCCATACCTTGTTGTCACTCACCTCTATAAAGAAGTCAAGGAAGATACCTTGATATACTCTTTTGAGGTTAACCTCGGCCAGTGTGATTTTAGAGTATTCAGTTTTGATTGTCCTTTGCATTACCTTGTATGCATTGTTTTCCTCATTCTTTTTCTTGTCTTCCCATGCTTCTTTGTATCCATCATTTATAAATTTTTACAACGCTGTAATATTCCAATATATTCATGTCCCATAATTTTCTTAACCATTTTCCAATTGATGGGCATCCACTTCATTTCCAATTCTTTGCTCCTACAAAAAGTTATGCTGTTTTTTCTAGTCCAGTTCCTGAAACAGGATTTTTAATGACTTTAGGAAATGAGACATGATGTAATACAGTATTAAAATATTAGTGTAGAAATTTCAGAATAATTTGCTATTGTGACCTTTTCATCCTGTTACAGAATTCTTGTTAGAAAGAGAGTCAGTGCTGCTATAATGTGACATATGAATTCTTTAAAATCACTTAGCTATGCAAAATTTCACAGTAAAAACCATGACTTAATGGGAAAAATGGAATCAATGACCAGACACTAAAACACTTCATCAGTGACATTTAAAAAAAATTGGAACCTAATAAAGATGGTAGTGTTGCGGGATAGGTTTTGGGGGGATTTCTAATGAGAAATCCTTTCTAGGTTCGCGTCTGAAAAGAATTACAGGCTCAACTGTCTCTTGGCAGATTAGAGTTTATTTTGCTAGTCAGTGGCCAGGAAAAGGGGAATCCCGCCCAAGGCAGGTGATAGGGACACAGAATTTAAAGAGACAAAACTGTCAATCACAGATTTATTAGGCTAATAATATGTACATAGGTGGAGTTAGGGAGGGACCAGGGAGGAGCCAGGGCGTGACTAATGCTTAAAGGGACATGCACCCTTGACATCAACTGCGCATGTGTTTTACCCATAATACACTGGGACAAACAGCAGGAGGGAAGGGGAAGGGGGTGTGGTTTGAGCCCTAAAACGTCATAAGGTTGACAAGTGGCCACAGATTTGAGGGAGTTAAATGAGATCTTCCCATCCTGATTTGCAAGTGGATGGGTTTGGTTTGCTAGTTCAAAAGGAAGTAATACCTTGAATGAAGAGTTAATGGTTTGAGAGGAAATACCTCTAGGCTGGGAAAGACAAGTACAGCTGGGGGAAGGGGAGAAACAGTTAAGAAATGTGGCTTTTACAACTTAACACAAAACTGAATTAAAGTTACCCCAAAATATATTACATAGGCCATTCAGCACCTCTTCATTAGCATGGTTTTATACATGTTTAATGGTTAAGGAATACTCAAAAACTAAAATAGTGGTGACATCTGTGGCCTTGCCTACACCCTGATTCCCACTGGTGGGTTGACAAGGTCAATAGCTAAGAGTGAGAGGGAGACCTGGGTAGGGTGAAACTATAAGATGAAACTTATTGGGGGTGGTGGAAAGACTGGAGTGTATGGCTAGCGACCAGTCCTTCTCTACCTCTACCCAAAGCTTCTACTGTATCAAAAGATAGATAATTTAACCTTGTAAAAGACATGGAGTTTGCTTGTGAAAGTGGGCATCAGAAGGGTTGCAACTTGCAAATTCTATTTGTATTCAAATTGCTCCCCAATGTATCAATCACTTTGGAACAAAGTTGTGTTGTTTTTTTTTTTAATTATTACAGAACTGTCTTATTATTTGAATTCTTCAAAATCTACTTGAAATATTTGAAGCAGAAAGTGATCTAATGATAAAATCACGAAAGCCCGGATTTTTTGGGGGGGGGAGGGGGCAGAGAGGAGTAGCACTGTGCCATAGAATCTTAGAACCTTATTAATAGCTCCTATTTATGTAGAACTTTCCTTCCAATATCCCTGAAATGATGATTCAGTGATCTCAGTGTTTTAAACAGGGGAATGAATTGAAGCTGGGAGATATTAAATGGCTTTTTAAAAGTCATACATATATTTTATAGACACACACACACACACACACACACACACACACACAGACACACACGCCCCTATTGTGTCTAATGGTGGCCATATCTAAGGCAGGGTGGGAGGAAGGGAAAGAAAAAAGAAAAAAATGAAATTTACATGATAACTTTGTTGCATATTTAACAAGTTGTATATAGTAGATTTTCAGTTTCCTGTGTAATCATCTTTTTTATTATACTGTGTTATGAAAATGCTTGTTTTATTCCATAAGTTAAAAACAAAATAAATTTTTTAAAAAAAGTCAAACATTTAGTAAGTGGCAGAATGTGGAATTTGAACCCAGATTTTCTGACTATAATGCTTTGCATTATAATGCATTCACCTTTATTTGTTAGTCTCAGAGTACACAGTAAACACCACCTGATTCTTGTTGACTATCTGACTTGGCTGCCCATTCTATTTTGGGTCTGTTAGTTTGCTTTATTTCTTTTCAAATGAACTTTTATTGATTTCTTTTGCTTTTATATCACCATCATCTCCCAAGGAGTCCGTCCCCTCCCCTATCCTGAGATTCAGCCCTTATAACTAAGAATCAAACAGAAGAGAAAAAAAGCAGTTTAATAGTACCTATCAATACAACGATAACTTATGAGCAGTGTTCTATAACTGTAGTGCTCCCACTCTTCCATTCTCTAAAAAATAAGATGAAGGAGGTGCATTCTGATATGCCTTCTGGGTAGAGACCAGTTATTATAATATATGGTGAGGCAACTTCAAACCAGTTCGAATTTTTAGTTGGAAAAAGAAATTCTTAAGCAAATGCTCCACCAACCTTACTAAGCATTCTTCTTCTTGCATGATTTCTGATTGCATTTGGAGTTTGTTCCAAATTTGCATTGGGAACTAATCTGCAATTCTTCTGAAAATTATATTGTCTACATGCTTAAAATGGCCTATTAATACTAGACTGAAGTTGATGAGCTTTTAAGCGTTCTGTTTAAATAAGTTTACATCTCACTACTATGCCACTTGGATTGTCCTCAAACAATTAGGAGAAAAACATTATTTCTGACAGCTGCAGTATCTTCATACCATCCCTGGAAGGGTGGTCCTGTTTGGAGAATTTTGCAACAGGACAGGTGCAATACTGTTTAAAAGCTTCAGAGGATATCCTAATTGCTAAGTCCTATCCAACTCTCATTAAAAATAGAAAATAATTGCTATGATTTATAGAGAGAACCCAATATAATATTTATTAACTTTTAAATTTGTTTACATGTAGCAGATGGTTTTATATATTTGTATTCAGTAACAGATGGGGATTATGGTTATACAGAGAGGGATATTTTGTTGAACTGCTATGACCATATTTACACTTCTGCTATAACTTTGACCATATCCAGATAAATCTTTGGATTATAGAAAGCCTAGAACCTACCTTTCTAGGGCTAATATACATTAATATACATAATAATACATTAACCCATTACACAGACTCTGAGATTCAGTCAAACAGGGCTCTTTATTGTTCCTCACATACATATTCCTCACATACATATTGTTCCTCACATACAGATATTCCATCTCTGGTTTCTAGGGTTTTTTTGCATATGCATTTATTAAAATGGACAGTTTTAAAGTTTAAGATTCATACTGAAGAAAATTAAAACAATTGACAAAGAAGTTTACATGTGGGTAATGGGATCCATTGGCACCAGCAGGTACTAATTGTAAATTGAATTCCTCCAACTCTGCTCATATTTTTGATGCAGTTGGAATTCACTTATTTAGAACTAATTGGAATCCAATTACCATCATACAACCATATCAGACAACACGCTTTGCCTGTTGCCAAGAGAGAAGATGATTAGCATGATGTGTCCAAGAAACATGGCCATTAGTCCTACAGATACAATAATGGTGGAGGTTTTGAGTTAGTCTAGTGATTATCTTGTGGCTCTCTCTGGGGCAAGTGAGCCCTGAATCTCTAAAGTCCAATACCTATGTTGAGTTCTTCTTATCATGGGGGCTGCCCTCCATGCCTGAATGCACCTGCCTGAACTCTACCCCTTATATCTCTAAACATTATATTATATATTATACATATTAAAACATAAAATTATTAATAATAAGATTAATTATATATAATATAACAAATATGATATTAATAATAATATATAATGATGTTATATATCATGTTATAAATATCTCTCAAAGTTCTGTTCAAGTGCTATCCTATCGCTCAAGCATCTAATGGCTTTCAAATTATCTTATATTTATATTTTATATATTTTAATGTTTTTATGTGTACATATTGTTTAGAAAGGAAGCTCCTTGAGGAAAGGAACTATTTTATTTTTTTTCCTTTGATCTCTGAGTAGCTAAAGGGAAAATGCTGCATAGTGGACAGGAAGTTGGCCTCAAAGCCAGGAAGACTAATTTAAGTCCTGTCTGTGACATGTAGTGGCTACATGATCCTGGGTAAACCACTTACCCTTTCATTGCTCTAGGCAACTCTCTAAGATTCCAAGACTATACATTATGGAGAAATATGCCAGCCTGTATTGATAGAAGGAGTTCCTACTCAGGAGTCCTATATACCAATAAAATCACAGGTTCCATCCCTATCTCTAACCCTATCTGTAGTGTCTAGCACAGTTCCTGCCTGGCATAGTTGGTATATAATAAATAACTTGATGATTAATAATGATAACTAATAATGATAACTAATAATAAGAGGGTATTGAATTGGCCAGTATCACATATATAGGAAGTGGCCATATAACTAATCAGTATTAGGGTGTAAATTTCCATCTAGGTCTTTTAATTCTAAGATCAATGATCTTTCCACCATATCTTATTGTTTCTTTGCATTAAATGAGAAAACTGAAACATAGCCTTGGTCCTAAGTGTACATAGCTAGGATTAGAGCCCAGGTTTCCTCACTCTTGGGCTACTTCTTTTTCTACTAGATGTTTTGCTCCCCAGCAATGTAAGCAATCATTACTTTATTTTTATTTATTTAATCATTAATTTATTGTTTTAAGAAATAATGTGCCAGTGGTTATAGGGGGAGTTTTTTTTAGAGAACATATTTTATTGTTTTATTTATTTGAATAAAAATGCTTTCTTTGGAAAATGGAGACTTGTTGGCACTACTTGATGTGATTGAGTCCCTGTCTCTGTATTTGAGTGATACAATACTCCTGGGTGGGGAATCTCTTGATCTGCCAGAAATCTGAAGTAGTTTCAAAAATCAAATATGATAGCAAGTGTGAGGCACTTTATAAACTTTTAAGTATTTTACAAATGTAATCTGTTATCATCTTCAGGATTTGGAGCTCAGAAAAAAAGAGCTAGAGAATCACAGAATTGGAAAAGCCCTTTGAAATCATCTAATCCTATTTTGACCTGAGCAGGAATTCTCTATATTACATGCTTGCCATGTAATAGGCACCAGGGAGAATAACCTGGGGAAAGGGATTCAGATTGACAAGAATAAGGGGAGTGGCCTGAAAAAATAGCCTTGAGTAGATTCAGGGAAGTGGGATTTCTCAGGGCTAGACCCATTTTCCCAACGGACTCAGAGTACTGCTCCAGAGTGACCTAGACCTCAGTTGCTATTTTCTGATGATTGTTCTGCTCCAAAGTACTGAGGCCCCAAGGGCTGCCTAGCTGTCTCCTCATAAAAATAGAAGTTAGTAGATCTACTCATCCAGCTCCATCAAGTCTGAGACATCCTGAATTTTATATATTCAAGAGACCTGTGCAAAGCACAGTGCTTTGCACAAAATAAACACTTAATAAAGAAGTATATAGGTGCTGTACATTGAATATATTTTTATTTTGAAATTATTTATTTAATATTTTAATTTCCCCCAATTGCACATAAAAACAATTTTTAACACTTATTTTTTTAAAAAAATTTGAGTTCCAAATTCTCTTCTTCCCTCCCCTCCCCATTCATTGAGAAGGTAAGCAATTTGAGGGATGTCTGTGTGTGCATGCTCATGCATGCATGATTGCGTGTATGTGTATAGGTAATCAAAGTTAAGTGACTTCCCAGAGTCACACAGCTAGTGTCTGAGACTAGATTTGAACTCAGGTCTGCCTGACTCCAGGACCAGTGCTCTATCCATTGTATTATCTAGCTACCCCAACATTGCATATGCTTTTAAGAGTTTTTTTTTAATGTATTGATCAGTTATGTTGATTTTTCCTCTTTTTCTGTTTTTGCCTTTAGACTACTATTTGTTACATAGAATAACTCTCTGGGAGGGGTCAGGAGAAGGATATTGAGGGAAACTCTGGTAATACTAAAAAAGATCAATTAAAAACTTACTGAAAACAAGACAATGCAAATCATTTAATAAATGCTTTTTGAAGTGAACTAAATACTCCTTTTAGGTATACTGTATAGATATCATTATCTCCCTATTGTAAGTAAGGAAGCTAAGAGGGTATTGAGTTGGCCGGTATCATATATATAGGAAGTGGCCATATAATTAATCAGTATTGGAACGTAAATTTCCATCCAGATCTCTTGATTGTAAGATCAATGATCTTTCCACCATATCTTATTGTTTCTTTGCATTAAATGGGAAAACTGAAACATAGCCTTGGTCCTAAGTGTACATAGCTAGGATTAGAGCCCAGGTTTCCTCACTCTTGGCTACTTCTTTTTCTACTAGATCTGGTTTGCTCCCCAGCAATGGAAGCAATATTCCAGGTAGGCCTTCCTTTAACCTTCTCTATGGTTAAGGGTTGAGGAGAAGAACCATAGTGGGTACAATGACAATTGTAAGACTGAGATCATGGCTAATTTTCCATATCTTAGTGTTCAACTAATATGTCATAATAATTTTCTCCCATGAGCCTCATTTAATCACTTCCTGTGATGATTTAAAGAAGAAAGTAATAGATATTATGTTCCCACTTTGCTGTTAATGTGCTTCTGGGTTTATATTACCTTCTTTAATATACAATCCCTGTAAAACACAGAGAGAAAGTTCCCAGTGCCAAGATGGTGTAGTGAGGAAGGAACCCTCTGCAACTCTCCCTAATTCCCCTCCAAACAACTAGAAAACTTTCTCAGAGTTGATCTAGGAGCCGAGAAGCAGCTTACCAGCGCAGCAGGAGAGTCTGTCTCACTGGATTGGGAAGGGAGCAAGGTCCAAGAGCGGCAGTAGTAGCAACCAGTCTCACAGCAGAGCACCTGCAGCAAGGCTCCAAGCCTGGGGCAATCCACCAGCATGGCTCCAACCTCCTGCAAACCAGCAGACTTCAAGACAGCAAGTGAGCAGTCAGTGCAGGTCAAGAAGGCCCCACCCCAGTGACCCCTCCCCTCAAGAGAAAGAACAAATCATAGAGTCAAAGAACAAATCATAGAAACAATAATTTCATTAAAGAAAAAGGTAACAATGAGACAACATACCAAAATTTATGGGATGCAGTCAAAGCAATACTTAGGAGAAAATTTATATTTCTAATTGCTTATATCAATTAAGTAGAGAGAAAACAGGTCAATGAATTGGGCATGCAACTAAAAAAAAACTACAAAAAAGAAAAAAAATAAAAATCCTCAATTAAACACCAAATTAGAAATCCTGAAAGTCAAAGGAGAGATTAATAAAATTGAAAGCAAGACAACCATTGAACTAATAAATAAAACCAGAAGCTGGTTTCATGAAAAAAAAAAAGCTTAACAAAATAGATAAACCATTGATTAATTTAATTTAAAAAAGGAAAGAAGAAAAGCAAATTACCAGCATCAAAAATGAGAGGAGTGAATTCACCACCAACAAAGAGGAAATTAAAACAATTGTTAGGATCTATTTTGCCCAATTATATGCCAAAACAATCTAAAATCTAAATGAAATGAATGAGAAACTACAAAAATATAAATTACCGAGATTAACAGAAGGAGAAATAAAATACTTAAATAACCCAATCTTAGAAAAAGAAATTGAAAAAGCCATCAATGAACTTCCTAAGGAATAATCTCCCAGACCAGATGGATTTACAAGCAAATTCTACCAAACATTAGAAGACCAATTAATCCAATACTATATAAACTATTTGGAAAAATATGGGAAAAGGAGTCCTACCAAATTTCTTTTATTACACAAATATGGTTCTGTACCCAAACCAGGAAGAGCCAAAAACAGAGAAAGAAAGTTGTAGACCAAGTTTCTTAATAAGTATTGATGCAAAAATTTTAAATGAAATACTATCAAAGAGATTACAAAAGTATCTAGATATGTAGATAAAGGGAGTCCCTGCATGGGAATGCTAGTTGTATCCATATGAACTGATGAGATCACCAAGAGACAGTACAGAAAGTATAGGAGCTGTCTAGTACAGAGCATGAAGATAAACCCCTGCTATGCCATTACCATGTCAGTTTTCATACATAAAATCATAGTACTAAGTAGCTGTAACAGCAAGCACCCTAGCCTACCCAGGATGCTAGAACAGGTTCTTAGATCTGCTTTTCTAAAGGAAAGCAACTCAAAATGGGTTAATAATCCTACTTTAATCAAGCATATTTACTTAGTTCAGGGGAAAAAGTCAGCACCCTCAACTTCAGAGAATACAAATGGAAGTTACAAGCAGACAAAAAAATACAGACAGAGAAACATATCAGCAGACAGGGCTTCCAGCTGTCTGATCATACCTAGTTAGTTACCAGAGAGGGAAGCACCAACATCTGGGTTTTCAAAGCTGAGGGGCTCAAAGGCTGCCCAGAGTCTCATCTGGCCAAATCACAAAACTCTTCCCAAAGTGAGCCCCAAACCAAAAGCTCACATCAGGGTATATATAGCCTTCTCCTTGGGTCAGAGAATGTCACAACCCTCTTGACCCACTGTCCAATCACAAAGTAACAAAGTGTGGGCGTTCCTGAAAAACAAGCCTCCCACCACAGGTTCCATGTGACTACATTCAGCCTATTAAGGGCAGAGTTCATTTTCAAATCAGGGAAGGTTCTCAGATTCACTTAAGCCTATCAAGGGGCAAAGGGGCAAGGAAGATCTTCAGATTCCCATAAAAATAGCTTAGAAAAGAATAATTTTTTTAAAAAAATGTATGGGATAGGGCTTTCTATCTTTCACTGTGACACATTCCATCAAGTGTTTTGTTCTGAGACTCTGGGATAACCTTGTCAATAAATATTTGTTGAGTTGAAATGCCTTAAATGATTAAAAGCTGGATCCAAATAATTTTTGTGTGTTCTTTGAAGTTTTGACTTTTTCCACCATCAGAAGATACAAATCTTTGGAGGGTGATTCCTGTCTGGAGGTGTTAATAAAGTCAGTTGACTATAAGAGTTCTCTGAAAGCTTCCCCAGTCTGTAGAAATCAGCTGTATTTACAGTTATATGTAAAAACAATTTTAACAATCATTTTTAAAACTTTGAGATCCAAATTATTTCCCTTCTTCCCTCTTCATCCACCCTCATTGAGAAGGCAAGCAATTCAATACAGTTTATACATATATGGTTATGCAAAACACTTCCATAATAGTCAAATTGTGAAAGACTAGCCATATTTCCTTCCATCCTATCCTGCCCCCCACATATTCTATTTTCTCCTTTGACCCATCCCTTTTCAAAAGTGTTTACTTCTGACTACCTCTCTCCCCTTTTATCTACCTCCCTCTTACTTTCCTGAAGGGTAAGATACCCAATTGAGTATGTGTGTTATTCCCTCCTTAAGCCAAATCCAATGAGTAAGGTTGACTCATTCACTTTCACTTCCTCACTCTTCCCCTCCATTGTAACAGCTTTCTCTTGCCTTTTTTATGAGATTTTATCTCTTCCTTTCTCCTCCCAACATATTCCTCTCTACCCCTTTTTATTTTTTAGATATCATACTTTCATATCCAACTTACCCTGTGTCCTCAGATCTACCTATCTGTCTATCTATCTATCTATCTATCTATCTTTCTCCAACTATCCTAATATCAAGAAAAGTCTCATGAGTTACAAATATTATCTTTCTGTGTAGGAATGTAAACAGTTCAACTTTAATAAATCCCTTATGATTTCTCTTTCCTGTGTACCTTTTCATGTTTCTCTTGATTCTTGTATTTGAAAGTCAAAATTTTCTGGTTAGCTCTGATTTTTTCATCAAGAATGCTTGAAAGTTCTGTATTTCATTGAATGTCTATTTTTCTTCCTGAAGAATTTTGACTCAGTTTTGCTGGGTAGGTAATTCTTGGTTTTAATCTGAGTTCCTATGACCTCTGGAATATATAATATTTCATGCTTTTCAATCCTTTAATGTAGAAGGTTCTAGATCTTGTGTTATTCTGATTGTGTTTCCACAATACTAAAATTGTTTCTTTCTGGCTGCTCACAAAATTTTGTCCTTGAACTGAGAACTCTGGAATTTGGCTATGATATTCCTTTTTTTTTTTTTTAAATTTTATTATAGTTTGCATCATTCATTTCCACAAGATTTTGAGTTACATATTTTCTCCCCCTCTTTCCCCCCCCACCCCAAAACAGCCATCCCAGTGTGTCCCCCCTCCCCCAATCTATTCTCTCTTATGTCACTTTTCGGTAGGGCAAGATGGATCTCCCAACCACAGTGCCTGTGTATCTCAAGTTCCAGTTGGATGTAGTCAATAATAATAATAACAATAATTGCATATATATATATGCGTAGATA
>CM053585.1:456786522-456802289 GCA_028646515.1 Pseudochirops corinnae
TCTCTCTCTCTCTCTCTCTCTCTCTCTCTCTCTCTCTCTCTCTCTCTCTTAGCCAGCTTCAGTCTCCATGATTCTTCCTTCACCAGGAGCAACATTCCAATTCTGTCTCTCTGTCTCTGGAATTTTTGCTTATATACACACACACTGGCCTCCTGTCTCAGCCAATCCCCTTCTTCCACTTCAACAGTGGAGTTCATGCCTTCTCAACAGTGGGACAGAGTTCGCACCTTCCATACTTAGCCCCAAGGTATTAAATGCTAAGTATTGGCTAAACTGATTGCTATTACATCACCAAAGTAAGATTCTGTAATCTCATTTTTTTCTACTGTTTGCTCATCTTCCCACCCAAATACTTGATTTTCTTTGTCAGGGTAGGACTCTGCTTCCAGTGGGTGTGGGTGTACTGTCCCAGGATTCAGGGATTTTATATTTGCCACTCCATCCCCCACTGTCTGTGGACCCAGAACTCTGGAAGCAGCTGCTGCTGTGGCTGCTACCACCGCTGCTGCTGCTGCCATTGCCACTGCTGCTGCTGCCACCAGACCACATTCTCTTTCACCCAGATCCCATGGAGTTTCCCACTGACCTTCTATGTTGTCTTTGGAATCTGTGGGTTGAGAAGCTTGGAAACCACCACAGCTACAGTGATTTAGTCACTTGAGGTTTGCTCTGGTCCTGTCTATGCTGGAGCAACCCAGGCAGGACTGTACTCCGTTCACATTATGGTGCAATATACCCTTCCTGTTGTCCTTCCAGGTTGTCTTTGGCAGGAGATTTGCTTCACTCTGTCAATTTGTGGGTTCTGTAGCTCTAGAATTTGTTTAGAGTAATTTTTATAGGTGTTTGGAGGGGTTTGGGGGAAAGCTCAAGCAAGTCCCTGCTCTTACTCTGCCATCTTGGCTCTGACCCCTAATACTTTGCAAATCTTAAAGTGCTATATAAAGACTAGCTATTATTGTGATCCATGTGAGCAGAGAGCCCTGGGCCACAGATTATATCTTGGTTTATCAGTAATACTTTCCCTTCTTTGAAATCTAGGGGAGCAGAGAACCTTGGGCCACAAATTTTGTCTTGGTCACTTGTCAGGAATACTTTCTTTCTTTGGACATAAAGCTTGTTTCCTCCCTTTTCCCATTTATTTTTTTAATTGGCTATTAGTAATTTGCTTGACTTTTATTAGCTTTTTCTTTCCCTTTGTGTTTTGTAGTTTAGAGTGAGGCTTGTAAGCACCAAGGTAAACTGGAAACAGTCCACAAACCTAGATAAACTTTTGTTTATTTAAAAAAACCTTTGTTGAACTTTGTGGAAGTGGTATGAATATATATTTGGAGATCTATTTGAATAGATTCTTTTTTCGTGAGCATCGAAGAACTCAGCCTCAGGAATTCCAGACACTGGGAGAGAAAACTGTAAACGTAACGGAATTTGAAGATCTTCCTTGCCCCTTAATGGGCCTCACTTGGAGCCCCATAAGAAAAGCTTGCTTAGGGGAGGCTTCTTTTTCAGGAAGGCCCATACCTCTTGTTACTTCATAATTAGGCAATGGGTCACAAAGGTTGTGACATCATCTGACCCTGGAGAAGGCGCTATATATATATATGTATATATATATATATATATATATATATATATGCTCTGATGTGAGGTTTTACTTTGGGGTTCTCTTATGGGAAGAGTTGTGTGATTTGGTCAGATGAGACTCTGGGTAGCTGTTGAGTCCCCGGCTTTGAAAACCCAGATAATGGTGTTTCTCTCTTTAGTAAATAACTATGTATGTGTGTGATGGTCAGACATCTAGAAGCCCTGTCTGTTGGTCTGTTAAATTGTGTTATTTTCTCTGTATTTTTTGTCTGCTTGTAACTTCTGTTTATATTTTCTAAAGTTCAGGGTGCTGGCTTTTTCCCCTGAACTAAGTGAATGATACATATGTTTGATTAAAATAAGATTGTTAACCCCTTTTGAGTTGCTTTCCTTTAGAAAAGCAGATCAAAGAACCTGTGCTAGCAACCATCCTGGGTATTCTAGGGTGCTCGCTGTTACAACAACTAAAGAATGAACCAACTGTCAAAAGCTTTCTCATGTTTTCAAAAACTATCTAGAATTAGGGATGTGGACCAAATGCCCAAAATATACTTCCCCTCCTCTGACTTTTCATTTTTTGGGTCACTAATTATTTAAGGTGTTGGAAGGGAAAATATAAAGAGTTTGATCACAGTAGTTTTCAAATTATCCTTTTCAGTTCACGGTTTTTTTTTTCTTTTTGGAGGGCAATTGGGGTTATGTGACTTGGCCAAGGTCACATGGCTAGTAAGCGTTAAGTGTCTGAAACTGGATTTGAACTCAGGTCCTTCTGACTCTAGGGCCAATGCTCTATTCACTGTGTCACCTAGCTGTCCCTCAAGTTTATTTTTTCAACAGGAGCAAGGGCTTGAATTCCAATGGGTCACTCTAGCCACTGAAAAGCAATTTCTATTGTCTTAACTAGGTGCCAATAAGCATGTTCACATTTACCCCCAAAAGTGAATAGGTCTTGTAAACCTATCTAGTTGTTTAGGGGAGTGTCCCTCACTAAACTGCTTTTTTTAAAGGCTCATTTAGTGTCAGTAATTTTTCAGGCACCTTGGGGAATAAGAAATATAAAGAAAGGAGAGGGAGTTTCTGTTTTCAAGGATTTTATATTCTTATCTAGAGCATAGGACAAAATCCCTACGAAATTGCTGAAAAAAAGAATTAGTCCTAATACTGGGTAAGGATTTGTTTCTTCTACCTTCTAGTATCTAAAAGAGGTCTTGTTCTTAACTCTGAGGGACTAGTTAGCAAACCATTTATTCACTGATGCAGAAATGGTGCTAATGATGTTTTTCTTTTGATAATATGTGAAACAGTTTGCAAAAAAAATGTTCTTGAAGTAAGAATATTATACCAACTCACTGCTTCTAGTGGTTGACATTAACCTTTCTCTTTTTACCTTTTAGGTTTTGTCCATAATATCAGCTAACTCAAAAGGAATAAAAACATAGTGATCAATTTGGTGGTGATTCTGCAATGGGAATACCAAAAATTACCCAGATTTTCATTGGGAGTTGTGTAATCTGCTGCAAAACATACTACCTACTGATTACCATCCTGTTGCTTCCTTACTGTCCAGTACTGACTTTCCGAGCACCCCCTGTTGTCCCAAACCTTCCTTTTATCATGGGTTGGAATGCTCCCACTGAAATCTGTGCTGAGAAGTTTAAATTACCATTGGATCTAAGACTCTTTTCCTTTGTTGGAAGCACTCGAAAGAGAGCTACAGATCAGAATATCACTATGTTTTACGCGGACAGGCTTGGCTACTATCCTTATATACATGAAAAAACAGGTGAAGTTTTGAATGAGGGGATCCCCCAGTTGGCTTCTTTAAAGAAGCATTTAACCAAAGCAATAGATGACATTATCTACTATATTCCAGCAAAAGATACATTTGGTTTGGTGGTCATTGACTGGGAAAACTGGCGGCCTAACTGGGTAAGGAACTGGAAACCAAAAAACATTTACCAGATCTGGTCTGTTGAGCTGATACATCAACAAAACATCCAGTTAAATGCTAATGAGGCCAGGAAGGCTGCCAAAAAAGATTTTGAAAAGGCAGCAAGGATTTTTATGCAAGACACTTTAAGATTGGGGAAATCCATGCGACCAAATCACTTATGGGGCTATTACCTTTTCCCTGATTGTTATAACTATAACTTCAAAAGCCCCAATTACAATGGAAGTTGCTTTGATGTCGAAATAGCAAGAAACAATGAGCTGTATTGGTTGTGGAAAGAGAGCACTGCACTTTTCCCATCTATCTACATAACCAAGAAGTTAAAGTATTCTTATAAGGCTCAATTATTTGTGCGTAATCGAATTAGGGAAGCCATTCGGGTTTCTCAGATGGTCCATTTCAAGAAACCTCTTCCGATTTTTGTATATACACGTCCAGTTTTTACTGATGCCACGTCTCAATATCTTTCTCAGGTGAGTAAACCCTGATAAGGTCTGCTAGACTGGTAGTGATGGTGCTTAACAGCTATTTTAGAAGACAGCTAAACTCTGCATTTAAATGAATGAAGCTTAGGAAAAGAGTTTAGAAATTTATAGACATTGAGGATGTATGTAAGTTTTTTCATGGCATTATTTGGCAGGGAGGGAAAAAAATACATGTTTTGAAAGTTTTGTTTAATGATATCAGAGAGATTTTTGTAACTTTGTTAAATAAGCAATTATGGAAAATATCCCAACACATGCAGGAATATACAAGGCAGCCCTCCAATGAATGTAAGTAATTGTACAGTAAACTGTATGAAGTTTGAATTTGTAAAAGCTCCTCCCCCTTTTTTTGGCTAAAACTGATAAATGAGAAAGTATCTACTGCAAAAGACTGTCATCAATAATGATTATAACAAAATCACCATTTGCTCATGACAATTCTGTGATCTTTTGGTGGAAATGGCAGAAAATACTACATTTATCTAACAAACATTTAATAAGTATCTACTAAGTGCACGACCTGGTTCAAGGTGCTGTTGATTAGTGGAAAGAATGATGGACAGGACCCAAGTTTGAATCCTGGCTCTCCTACTTTACTATGTGTAGGACCAGGGCTAAGTCACTAATCTCTTTGAACCACATTTCTTCATCTATAAAATGAAGGTATTGGATTAAAAGACCAGAAAGATGATGTTCAGATCTAAATCTAATATCCTATGGTCTATTGAAAAACAGTTACTGTCCTCAAGAAGCTTACACTGTATTGGTGGATACAGCAGATAATACAAGAGTGCTTAATATAATTATGATGTCAATCTACTCAGGTCTGTTTTTCTGTTCTTTGTACAATATTTTTGCTTTGCCTATACTCAGTTTATCCCTGTATTAATGTTTTCAGGATGATCTTGTAAATACCATTGGAGAGTCTGTTGCTCTGGGTGTTTCTGGAATAATAATGTGGGGAAGCCTCAATTTAACACAAAGCAAGGTAAATTGAATTGGTGGGAAATATTCTCAAGAGCTATTAATCATTATTGTGAAGGGCACTAACAGAATTCTTTGAATATATGCTAAGTTTTTTATCTCTATGTCAGATATTCTTAACCTGGTGTTATTACATCAAAAATTTTTTTGATAACTGTATTTCAATATCAATCGTTTCCCTTGTAATTCCATGTATTTTATTTTATGTGTTTAAAACTCTTACTCCAAGCAAGAGACTATAGTGTTCACCAGATGGACAAAGGAGTCCATGACACAAAATGATTATAAGAAAAGTAAAACATTTTTCAAGGAGCTGTTTTGCTCACTCACTGATTGAAGAGAATTTTTATCCTAAGAATTAAAGCTGCAACTCTTTTGTAGAAAGAACATTTTTTACTTTTCCTCTAATAGCACAAGGTCTATCTATCTATAATTGGTTTTCAGAGTATCACAAGTCCTCTCCCAAATATTATTGTATGCTTTCATTGTACTTGTACTTTTATCCTTTACCAGATCACCTCTTCTATTCTTTTTCCCATTTCTTCCAAGGCCTTTATTCTATAATTCTGTCACTTGAAAGTACTAGAATTAAATTGTAACAGCCTGTAAATGTTAATGTGTGAGTGAACATGATTAAGCTCCACTGATAGGCCAGGATTTCTTAATGGAATAAGGGGACTTAACTGCCCCGGTGATACGGGCAAAGAAGTTCTATGTATGCAGCTAGAAAAGAGGTAAGTGAAATATTTTATTTTCCTCATTGATTATGAGACCAAAAGAGATAGTAGGGATATAGAAGTACTTGTTACCATATAGATGCTCTCCAGTGGATTAGATGGACTAGATACATCCTTTATTATGTGTCTTATTTGACTATCCAAACATTCAGCCAATCAATCAACTAACAAACTAGCACTCACTGAGCTCCTATTATAAACCATGAAGTGTGAAGAGGGAGTAGACAGGGTCAGCTTGGTCCCCAAAGGCAGAATGAGGGTTGGGTAGAAGTCGCAGAGAGATGACTTTAGGTTTGTTTTAAGGAGATACTAACCATTACAGCTGGTTAAACATTTATCATGCTGCCTCAGAAAGTAGTGGTTTTCTGCCTGCTGGAATTATTTTAACTGGAAGCAAGGTGAACACTTGTCAATGATGCTGAGGAATAGGTTTTTGCTCCATTATGAATAGGACACGGACCTCTGAGGTTCTGTCATTCTCTGATATTTTGTGTCTCTGTAAAGTTCAGTAATTTTGTGGCTAACCTAAGGTCTCTCCTTTTAAAAATGTTATTTTTTTGTTTCCAACTTAAATATTGAAGCGAGCATTTCCATATACATAGAAGAATAGAAAACTAGAATTGTATATAAAAGGAATTGTTTTCCTTATATTTACAAAATACATTTATCATAGGTTTCAAACTTACAAAGCTCTTGTGTCTGTGATTTCTTCTGATCTTCCTTTGTTCTCTTCTGTGCATTTTTTAAAAAAGATAGCTTAATCATAAAGTCTCTTCCTTTGATTGTAATTAGAAGCAATTAACTGACAAATTTTATTGAATGCTTACTATATACAGTACTGAGCTTAAGTGTTATAATGGCCAGAGAGAATAGAATATAAGCAATATCCTTTAGGAAACTGAAATCCAGTAGAGGAAAAAGATGTGAAAAATCAGATAACAATGCAAATGTCCCCTTCCCCCCAGCTCAATATAATATACAGTGTTAAAAAGCTTAGAACAGGAAATGCCAATAAGCTTCTAAGATATCACTGTGGGCAAGTATATTCAGGCAAGTTTTAATGAAAAAGTATGACTTTGAACTGTGCCTTAATACTTGAATAGCTAAAGAGAAGAGTATGGGAATTTCAGGCAGAGTAGTGGTGGAACAAAACGTTTGGAGGTGAAAATGCAGTGTCTTTTAGAGATAGCAAGAAGACCAGTTCAATTAGAACAGAAACTTTAGGAAGGTGATTAGGTGATTGCTTAACTAATGCCTTTATAATGGGAAGGATACTTTTGGGAAGTATCCTTGGTACACCAGAAGCCTCTGTAGTCTCTCTTTGGGTATGCCTGAGGTGAGAGACTGGTTAATAGGGAGGAGGAAAGTACTGTATTGTTATAGAGAAGATAGACAATTTGTCAAGAGCCTTGCTCTTACTATCCCACCCCACCCACCTCAATTTTTCCAATGGAAGCCAAAGTACAGGGAGAGTTATTTCCACTAACTAGAGAAATATGAGAAGAAAGGAAGTCGAAGGATAGATTTAAAGTGAGTATTTTAGGAGGTCTCTTGGTCTCCTTTTCCCTCTTGCTATAACATGACAGCCAGGTCATGGACTAATAGAGGGATACTTTAGTAAAAAGTCTACTTTAACCCTCATTCATTTTAGTCAAGAAATAGTTGAGGAACTAAGGCTCAGAGAGACTCAGTCACTTGCCTAAGGTCATACAGGTGATAAGTATCAGAAATGGCATTCAGACTCAGGTCTTATGACTCAGAGTTCACCACTGTGCTCTCTTATGTGTCTGCTATTGGAATAGGATGGCTTCATAATTCATTAGGAGCTATTGATCAAGAGGAAAAAGGGGTTCTGTCACTCATGCTACATCAATAAGTCTGAGGAGCATCTATGTTCCCAATTTTGAGATAAATTACTTGGACTGTCATTCATATTCTATCGTCTAGGTCTATGTACCTTTCTCATGTAAATTGTACTCATTGACCTGTTCTGTTTTCCATTTAAAGGGTTGTCTTGTTCCTCTAAAGTTGCTTAAACTTGTTTGAAAAATTTCATGGAACTTCTCTACTTATAACATTTCACTGAGACATTTGAAGAGATTTGGTTTAGGCATCAACTTGACTAATAGTGCAGGGATTCAGGAAATTGCACAAAGAATGCCCATTTGACTCTATTAGAAATAATTCAGCAAACTTGCTTGTAAGAATCAGTCGGCCAATAAGTACTTATTAAGTACCTGCTATGTGCCAGGCACTATGGTAAGCTTGGGATACAAATATAAAAAAAAACACCCCAGTACCTGCCCTCAAGGAGTTTACAATCTAATGGGATAAGACAATACACAAAAGGAAGTGAAAAATGGTGTGGAAGGTGGGAGGGGGAGGAGAAGAAAGTACTCAGAGTGAAGGCATGAGTTCATGAGTGAAGTCCAAAGGAGTTCAAAAGCACTGAAGCTAATGGGAAATGGGGAGAAGGGGAAGAGGCACTGATGATATGTGAGGACCAAGGTTGATTTCATCTTGCAGGATAATGAAATTTCCCACTGATGTGGTTCCTGGGGCAAGAAGGCGTGTTTGAAAAGTTCAAGGATAGCTGGGGGGAAATGGGGTAAAATTATTCCAAGCATTTTCTGTTCTTTGTTATATCTTCTTCATTTCTTATAAGAAAAAGCAAGACATTTTTAGCTTTTTGATATTGCTTTAAAAATTTATTTTTGATCTCTAATCAAAGTATTCCTAAAATTGTCCTATCACGTTTTGACTTTTATGATCCTAATTTTTTTTTTTCCACAGGAAACATGCACAGTCTTAGACAATTACATGATGACTACACTGAACCCTTACATTATCAATGTCACTCTTGCAGCCAAAATGTGCAGCCAGGTCCTTTGCCAAGAGAAGGGAGTTTGCGTTAGAAAACATTGGAATTCTAGTGACTACCTTCATCTGAACTCAAAGAGATTTTTCATTCAAACTTGGAAGGACAGAAGATATGTGATTTATGGAAAGCCCAACCTTCAGGACCTACAGGAATTTTCAGAGAAATTTTATTGCAGCTGCTATGCAGGCTTCAAATGTAAAACAAAAGTCACTGTAGGAAATGTTCATGACATTAAGGTGTGCATTTCAGAAGATATTTGTATTGAAGCCTATTTAGATTCAAAACTGATTGACCATACATCCAAGACCCCAAACTGGAGAGAAGGGGTTATTCCTACTCATCAGAACTTTCTTTCCCTGGACCGTTCTGGCATAAAAGATCAGCTGGTTTCAACTGTAGCATTTGATGAATATAGCATAGGCACCCGTGCAGTCACTGAAAGTGATATGCATGATTTTTACCTTCCACAGACACCTGATGTGCAAATAGTATATGAAAACAATTTGATAAGTCCAATTTGCTCAAGGTCTTGTTCAGTGTTTATGAACTTTTGTACTTATAAGTTTTTTATTTTTCTAACTGGAATTATTTTATCAACTTTTGTTTTTATAGGCATGTAATGCATGCCAACGGTTTTCTTGAAATGTGAATCAATCTCTGTGATAGCTTTATGACAACCATAATCATATATTTTTTTAAATGGAGAGAGTGACTTTAGAAATAATTTGTCCAAAAGCTCTTTTGTAAGACTATTTATGACTTAAGCAGAAGTCTTGCCTACCAGCAAATGAGGATGCTAAAATATCATATTTTATCTCAACAGTTGGGCCACCTATAGTACATATAAATTCTTTGTTTATAGAGAAAATATTTTTGAATTTCAAAAATGATATTTTTTATATAGACTTTAACCTTGTTAAGAGAGCTAATCTTGTTTTTTTTTTTTTAAATTACTGCTATGCTCCAACAAGGGTTTTTAAAACATAAATCTCTAAGAGTTCCACTTATGCAAAATGTGACCCAGAAATGAGAAGAACCTTCTTCCTAATTCAAATAGAGGAGTTGGTAGCTCATGAGTGCCTAGGCAAGTGCCAATAGCTTTTGGTACTCTCATATTTTTCCTTTGTGAAAAATGAAGATGTAAAAAATACCAGGTTACTTCATATTGTTGTCTTTTAACTAAAGTATGATTTGTAATAAAGTATTTAAAAAAAAATATTGCCTATTGTGGATGCCATGTGATCAAGTATTGTGTTCACTAAGCAGAAAATTTCTAAGAGTACTTTGGTTTCCTGCCACAGAGTTCCTCTATACCTTGTCCTTTTCTTATTTCCTCCTCAGACATATATATATTTTTTCATCTATGTCTTTTTGAATGAAGATAACCTCTTAAGTTAAAGACTAAAAGGCAGTCTTTTAAAATTATTCCTTGAATTTGATATATGGACATAGCCTCAATCTTCATAAAGGTAGCCTTTCTCTTTTTATCCTATTTTTCCACCCCATATTCTCCTACTCAGTCCCCTATACTTACAAGATCATTCTCGACTCAGCTCAAGTCTCGCTGTGACAAGTGCTGCCATATTCCTAGAGCCTCTCACTTATTTATCTTTTGTTTATAAATCACTTGCAATTTCCAGTGCATCCCAACTCCAATGTCTTCCTGAGAAGACCATATAGTATACATTCCCCTATTATACATATACATATGTATATAATATATATAATAACAAGGGGGGAAAATCATATTGTATCTAGTCTAACATTATATGTAATGTTTCACACTTATAATACTCTGTCTGCAAATGAGGGAGGAAAGTGCTTTCTCATATCTCTTCTTTGGGGACAATCTTGGTCATCATAATATGTCTTCCAATGCCTCTCTATCATATTCATAATTTCTTAAAAACTGTCATATCCTTATTCCTTCAAGTATATGCCTGGTTGTAGAATATCAGAGTGAAAAAGTAGGGACATTTTATAACTAGCATTTATTTAAAGCTTTAAGGTTTGCAAAACACTACACACACACACACACACACACACACACACACACACACACACCACTCACTCATTTGGTCCTCCCAACAACTCTCTGAGGTAGGGGCTATTTTCATCTCCATTATAGAGATGAGGAAATTGAGGCACATAGAGGTTAAGTGACTTATTCAAGGTCAAACAACTAGTGTTTGAGAAGAACTTAAACTCAGATTTTCCTTACTCTAAGTGCCAAAATCTATGTACTGCATCACCCAGCTGCCTCAATTGGGCAAGGAAATTTTGGGATGGAATTGAAAAAGGAAATTACAGGTTGCTGCTTAGAAAATATACATAATTTTGACAGCAAAGGGGTTAATAATATAGTCTTGTGCTTGCTGTTTAACAGTAGAAAATAATGCCCCATTGAGGGAGAAAGGCCTGGAGTCAGGAAGATTCATCTTTGTGAGTTCAAATCTAGCCTCAGACACTTACTGTGTGCCCCTGGGCAAGTCACTTAACCCTGTTGGCCTCAGTTTCTTCATCTGTAAAATGAGCTGGAGAAAGAAATGGCAAACCACTCCAACATCTCTTCCAAGAAAACCCCAAATGGGATCACAGAGTTAGACAAGACTAAAACAACTGAACACAACAAAAGTGATTTCAAAAAGCATTGGAAAAAAACTTGCAAATTTTCAACTCAATTGACAGTGACGAATGAATTTCTTTTCTTTGCCTACAGAGTGATTTCTCCCTATAAAACTTTATTTGTTATTGAAGATTTTTGACATTTTTGCTCATCCTTTATTCTTTGGCCATGTAGGAACAATATAGTTCTTCTGTAATAATGGAAAAGCAGAGATGTTTTTTCTTATATTTTTATTTTTGCTAGTAGTTAGCTCCTTACCATGGATTGCCACATAAATGATTTGCACTCCCATGGTATATCCATAGCCAGAATGAATATTTCCATTTTAAACTGTACCTTCAAGGTTCATTGTATCTCTCAAAGGAACATTCATCAGTGGAGAACTGGTCATTTTTTTTGCATGTCCTTTATGAATCAATGAGCCTGATGTGATAGCCTTTTAAAAAAAATTTTGAACAATGATTCTCAACCTTATTTTCTAAATCTCAACATTGCAAGGATCATACAGTATTTGAGACCTCAGTAGGTTTCCTATCAGGATTCCTCAATTTTAGAGAAGAGGAATTTGTGTTCCAAGGCTCATATTTTCAGTTTTACTTATAAAAATTCTGTAATAACCTATAATAATCTAAAATTCTATAAAAAATCATGACTCTCGGGAGTGTGTAGTAAGCCTTGACTACATGACAGTGCCATTACATTGAAATTGGAATTTGGTTCTGAATGTATGAGAATTCGAAACTGAGATTCAATGGATTCTCAATTTCAAAATCTTACATATTCATGTCTTTCTCTGCCATCTCCAGTTTAAAAAGGGGGAAAGATATGGAGTACGAGAAGCTCTTTGCTTTCCCTATTACTTCCACCAATGCTTCTTACTTGCACAGACTGGAAGGACTTTGTGATGAGGATATTCTTGGCTTCTACTCCCCTGTTGCAAGCATTCAAATTTCTGATTGGCAGCTCTGTATGTTTCAACCCCTAAATATAGCTGCCTTATTCTTTTTTCTCTTCCCTTGTATCTCTAACAGTACTCTTAGAATTATTACACCAACTCCAATTATTACTCCAAAAAAAGATGATGATCTTCTAACTTTGCATCCAAAATACACATTTTCAGGTTCTAGGTCACCATGACTACAGTCCTCATGAAAGAGACCACAGGTAGGAAGGATTGCATTTTCTGTTGGAGAGGGGGTAATTTGTCTAATGATATAGGTTTGAGTCCATTTTATTTTGCATCTGATTCACATCTGGATTTAGTTTCAGAGATGGAGCTCCAAGAACAATCAGAAAATGGTTCAAATTGTAATTTTGCATATTGGCTAGGACCAAGATTATTTTGAAAAGAGAAGGCTCAAGTTCCCCCTACTATCACCAGGATACAAGTTAGATGAACCTATTGTAGGTACAACATATAACAGATGAAAAACACCAAATCTGAGACTAGGTCTTAAGACAAAATAGAAATCTCTCTTTAGCATGTGTGACACAACCAACTTCTGTTATTGCTTTATTTTTTTATAAAAGATGTTTTAGTCACCTGGATCTTGTTGTTCTATTATTCACTAAGCCTTTCTCCTGTCGTGCAGATCTAAAGACTTGGGATGTTTTCTAAGTAAAATTTTTGTAAGAGGTATCATCCATCTATTCAATTTTCTGATCAAAGAGTTCTCTATTTAAAGTATTTTTTGTTCTTTTGCTATTTTTTTTGTGGACAAGACAATTTGGGGTTTTACAATTTTCAAACTTAACATTTAGTTTTTAAATTAAACATTTTATAGGAATGAGATAATAGGTGTGATTTCTTCATAGTTCTTTATTGGAAAGGAGATAGTGATGCTTCTAATTTGACTCAGAAGCAATCCTTGAAAATCAACAAGTTCTAGCATTATGTGCCATGTTAATGCTATCGTATTTATTACACAGTTGTATTTTTCTACATGATCAGAGCTTTAGCATTGGGAATACCATTAAGACCTTGGAAGACATCAAGTCCAACCTCCTCCTTTTTAAAGATGAGGAAACTGAGGAGTGAAATAGCCTGTCCAGAGTGCCACAGCTTAGTGTCCGAGGGAGGATTTGAACACAGGTCTTCCTGACTCTGAGTTCGGCACTCTATCCACTGTTACATCCTTGTTAGGGTATATCAGTCATCCCAATTAGGAATTACACATTTTATAAATGAAGTCTGGAATTAGGTACAGGAAATTTGTGCTATAGGGACAAGATATAGTTATGAGAGGCATTTGGTGACCAAAAAAGTAAGTAACAAGGGTTCCTAGCCCTTTTTGTCCCATGGACTCCTTGGGTAGCCTGGTAAAGCCTATTGACTCCTCGTGATGTTTTTAAATGCATAAAATAAATTAGATTACAAAGGAAACCTTTTCTATCGAAGTACTTCTTTAGATAGTCAGCTCATGTTTATTAAGCACTTATGTTCCAGGCACTGTACTAAATTCTAGACAGGAAGACTTCAAACACATGTGATTTAGCAGCTAGTCTATCAATCATAGGAATTTTGAAGTAGCAATGGGTGTAATTTCTTACCTGTAATAACTCATGTGATGGGAAAATACTTGTTTTCTACTCATGAAAAAAAGTCACAGGTACTACTGATAATATTACTGTGATTGGGTGCATACCTAATAGAAAGAAATGGTAAATTTTAGTTAGGAATTAGTCAAAATAAAGGTGTATTTTTTCCCATCCAATTTCTACCTATGGACTTGCAAGGAGTTAGAGCTCAAGTTAATAACCCTGAACTAAGGGACCAAATGGACAGTTGGGTGGTGTTGTGAATGGAGTTCTGCATCTGGAGTTAGGACATCTCATCTCTGTGAGCTCAAATCTGACTTTAGACACTTGGCAGTTGTGTGACCTTGAGCAAATCACTTAACCCTGTTTGCCTCAGTTCTTCATCTGTAAAATGAGCTGGAGAAGGAAATGGCAAAACACTCCAGTATCTTTGCCAAGAAGACCGAAATGAGGTCATGAAGAATTGGACACAACTGAAAAATGACTTAAGGAGGGGCAAAATGGGAGTGGGTAATTCCTGGGGTTTGTGTTTCCCTAAACGGAACAATGGGGTTAGCCCTATGATGAAACCTATCTGTATTATTTTGTTTTTTGTTTTTCCCCACCTTATAATATTTTATTTTTTCCAGTTATTTGTAAAGAGAGTTTTCAACATTTACTTTTTATAAGATTTTGAGTCTCAAATTTTTTTCTCTCTCCCCTTTCCTCCTCTCCAAGACAGCAAGCAATCTGATATAGGTTATATGTGTACAATTACATTAATAATACTTCTACATTAGTCAAGTTGTGAAAGAAGAATCAGAACAAAAGGGAAAAACCATGAGAAAGAAAAAACAAAAAATGTGAAAATAGTCTGCTTTGATTTGCATCCACAGTTTTTTCTCTGGATGTAAATAATATTTTCCATCATGAGTCTTTTGGAATTGTCTTGGATCATTGTATTTCTGAGAAGAGCTAAGTCTATTAAAGTTGATCATCACACAATGTGATTGTTATAGTGTACAATGTTCTCCTACTTCTGCTTGCTTCACTCAGCATCAGTTCATGTAAGTTTCCAGGTTTTTCTGAAATCTGCTTACTCATCATTTCTTATAGCACAATACATTCATATACCACGACTTGATCAGATATTCCCCAATTGATGGTATCCCCTCAATTTCCAGTCTTTTGCCAGCACAAAAAGAGTTGCTATAAATATTTTTGTACATGTGGATCCTTTTTCTTTTGTGATCTCTTTGGGATACAGACCTAGTGGTGGTATTACTGGATCAAAGGGCATATATAGTTTTATAGCTCTTTGGGCATAGTTCCAAACTGCTCTCCAGACATATTTCATTTGTAAAAATTATTGGGACTTTTTGTTCTTATGTCATCATCATTTCCTTCCCCACTTCCTCATTTCAACCTTTGATTTTATTCCTGACTCCACCTAGAATGAATGTTAATATCCCTAGGGGCATATCCTGAACCAGCCTGGTATCTAACAGTACATACAAACCACAAAGACCTCGATCTTGTTGCAGAAAATAAGTCATGTTTCACTCCATAACAGCCCAGCTCTCTGCAGACAATTAGAACCACATGTAAGAATTGCGATATGAAAAATATAGATTAGTTAAAAAAAATAATTGCTCATTTCTAGACAGAATGCAGAGACTGTCACCTGAGTTTTCTTTCCAAAAAAAGTAAACTGAAACAAATTTGAGCCTCAGACCATTTGACACTTCATAAATTCAAGGCTATGTGCTGTTGTTGAGATCATCTTGGGTTGTGGTTTATATGAACTGGGGGATGCCAGTATACATTGTAACTGAAGAGTTGTGTATTATCAAGAGCTTGATATTAGCAATCCAGGCAGCTTGATTACAGAGGCTGGTAGCCAGGTGTCCCGAGTCTTCTGCCGGGACCCCCGCCCTCTCACTTACCCATCCTCAAGGTAAGTCTTCGGTCGTCACCGGCCTCCGAGGAGGAAACACCAGACAGA
>CM053585.1:456802789-456889015 GCA_028646515.1 Pseudochirops corinnae
GAAAGTATTTGCAGATCCTATACATGATTGCACGCCAGTATGGGGGGGGGGAGGGAGGGGAGAAAATCTGAAACTCAAGTGATTGTGAAACTGAATCTTGTAAATTAAAAGTAAATGAGTAAATAAAAAAAAAGTGGAAAAAAAGAAAAAAAAATAAAGACTTTAGAACTCTGATCAACACAAGAATAATTTATGAGTTCACCAATCATCTCCTGACAGACAAGTAATAAACTTAAAATACATACATTTTTGACCATGGTTCAGGAAGGGATTTGTTTTGCCATATTTGTAGATATGTATGTATTGAGAGATTTAAAAAATTGTTTATTGGCAAGCAATGGGAGAAATATATTAATAAAAAATTTATTGCTTAAAAATAAAAAAGAAAAAATGGATGAAATTTAGTGTACTTGGGTTATGGCAAACCAACAATTAACTGAAGTTAATTATAAAGCTGAGAATCTGCTGGAAAATACTTTTAATGGGTGATATTTATATTCATGAACTGCTTTATGTCTCCCCAAACAATTGAGTACACATATGTTAAGTTTTACATAAATTAAGTTTATTTTAGAAAACCTCTTTTCTCATATGTATGTATACTTACACATACATAAACATGTGTATACACACATATATAGATGTAATGTTTAACATAGAGACTTGATTCTTGTGAGGGACACACATATATTCACATACACATATAACATTCATATATTATTATGTCCATCTGACAAATGAGTTAACTTAGGCACAGAAAAATCAAGTCACTTCTTGAAGGTCACACAACGAGTAAGTGCTGGGCCAGAATTACAACTCAAGTCTTCTCATGGCAAATTGAGGGTTCTTTTACACTGCCTCTAACAACTTACCGTTGTTTGGGGTTGACTGAAGCTATTGGGAATTAAGAAGGTGATCTTGATTTTTAACTTCTTTATTTGATGCTATATCTTAGTGGCACCAGTGCCAATGGTTGACTGTCTAGGGGAATATTGCCAGACCACAATCAATGAGGCAGACTACTTAAACTTTAGAAATTGGACCTAAGATATTTCATCTACAATCAATGGATGTTTGTATTATTGAATTTTCTTTCTCTGTCATTTTTCTCCTTTAAATCTCTCCCCTCTGCTCATCCAGAGCTCAAAATTATGGCAAATGTTAGTTTCAGCTAATGGTGTGTCATTAAGATTATATTTAGGGAAGAAAAATTAAAACAAAATTATCAGGAATAATTATGTGAATCAATATGATGAGTCACACATGAGACTGTATCCAGTAGGGTTCAGTTTTATTTTTGATGCTGCTTTTTATTTCTGATATGATTCCATCAATTTCAAGGGTAAATTTGAGTTTATAATGGAGTACATGTTAGCCTATTGAATCAACATCTTATAGTGACTAGAGTGCTTGGGTTTGAAGTCAGATCCTGCCCCTGACACCTGCCAAACTTTGTGAGCCTTATCCAAGTGACTTAATCTGTATCTATCTCAGGCAGCTCCACTGTGATCTACCTAGTAATTCATGGATTTGTTTTGATTGGTGGATTTTCTTTCACTGGGAATTCTCTACACTAGAAAAGATCATAGATTCTTCACATATTCACATAAAGCTTAGCCATAGTTCATGTGGATTTCTTTCAGATTAAAATTATAAAATGACAACATCATATCTTCAGAATATTTACCAGCTCCCTATCAATGCTAATATAATTTTTTCTTCAATTTAAGATGGTTAATATAATACAGAATGTAATACATCTTCTATTTTACCTAGTTTCCTTCTTATTGTGCAATAAGTAGTTTGTGTGAGTCTATGCAATTCACTTTGATTTAATTTATTAAGCACTTACTGTATTCTAGGCATCTAAGGTATAAAGACAAAAAAGATATAATTCCTGCCCTCAAGCAGTTTCTATTCTATTCATTCTTCTAGTGCTGAGAGGGCAACCATATTGGTATGGAACGCTTGATTTTCTTTCAAGAGAAAACTTAAATGAAGTCTTGCAATCTGAAATGTTCCACAGAGATTTATTTATTTATTTTTTTGCTTTGAACTTTGATGGATCTAAAATCTCTATGATTTGGGTATTTTCTTGATGCAGATTGCATCACTGTCTTTGGGCATGGCCTCTGATAAATCTGCAAGGGATCTACCCAGAGAGCTGGTCACAAGTAAGTTCTTTTGATGTTATGTGAATAATAAAAATAATAATGAGAGCTAGCATTTATGTAGTGCTTTTAAGTCTTCAAAAGAACTTGGACAAATGTTAACTCATTTGATCCTCACCACCCTAAGAAGTAGGTGCAATTATTTAAACCATTTTATGGATAAGGAAGTTAAGGGACTTCCTTTGAGGTTATAAAACTTGCAAATGTCTGAGGTAAGATTTGAACTCGGGTCTTTGAGACTCCAAGTTTTGCACTATCTAGCTGCCATTCCTTATGCTCCTTACTGGATTACCAGTGGAGCACACAGGCTATCCGTGGGTTATCCCCTGCTCTCCACTGATTTTTCTTTTCTTCAGTCTTACATTGCTCTGATGTCTTCCATTATATCCTTAATTCTGTGAAACTCCTTATCTGTAATGTACATTTTTGTACTTGTAAAAATCTTTTCATGAAAACATTCAAGTCTTTTGGAAGGAGTGATAGGACTATTGAAATGTACTTCAGTCTAACTTAGAACCAACACAAAGCCTCTAACCCTAAATTTCCTGGCAAAGCATATTGAACATTAAAAGTAAAATAGTGTTAATTATTCTATTATTCTTACATTTAAAATTACAACTGACAACATTGATTTCCATTCTGTTCAATTTGATACAACTTTACCTTATTCCAAAGAACCTGTGGATAGATTTCAGTGTATACATGACTTTAGAGAGGAAAAAAAAAATATATATATATATATATATATATATATATATATATCTTCATTTTCACTAAGCACTATGTGAAATTTAGTATTTCCTTCAGTTATTTAAAAACATTATTCTAAGATGTGGTTGTTAGTTTTCCCATAATTGCCAAAGATATCCATGACATATAAAAAGTTAATAACCACTGCTTTATGAGTATAAGGTACAAGACAGGCAGTCTCAGCCTTTAGGGAGGTTACAGTCTAGTAGCAATTCACCCAATTAACTCTAACTTAGAATGTGATGAAGAACACAAGAGATCAGAGTATTCTGGGAGATCAAAAGCTACCTTAACGAAGTTTTTTTTTTTTAAGTTTGCTGTTTCTAAAAATAAGAAGACAGAGTCTTATTTGAGTAATGGTGTTTACAAAAGACAAATGCAACCATGCTGACAAGTAATGGCACTTCCCATAGGGGTGATTATTGCTGGTCCTCAGAATCCTTCCCAGGCTCTAATGAGTCTTCACCAATCTCCTGTGAAGTGGGACTTTTTCATCTCATGCCAAGCAGGAGGTAGAGAGCGTTTGCCGGATTTGTTTAAGGCTAGAGAGGAGCTAAGGCATATGGAAACAGGAGCTGACCCAGATGCAAATCTTTCTCTTAAGTTTAAGCACAGATAGTCAAGGATACGAGCAGAGATACTTATGAAGTTTGTGAAAAGCATTTCCAAGAATGTAATGTTACAATACAGGGAAAGAGAGTGCTGAGAGTAGCTTGCTCTCTAGAGCAGATGGTAACTATGGGACAGAAAAAGCACGGGAAGGGGAAAGGGAAGGAATGGACACTAGAGACAGGAGTGATCGGAAGACAGGCAGTGAAGAAAGCAATTCAATAATGAAAGAAGTTTCAGAGAGTAGATTGGTGAGGATTAGAGTCAAGATATTCTTAGGATAGATCTTGTCCACACAAAGTGGCTTCACCATTACAATGTTTCACTAGTGATGTGAGAGGGCAGCTATGATTTTAGACCTCCAAATAGAGTGAATATTTACAGTATAGTTTTATAGCAAAGTTATTCATCTAGATGAATGTTTTTATAGCATGTTTTCTTTCTTTTAACTTCCTCTGTTCATCATACTTTATCATATGGGGGGAGACATTCCTTCACTTAGGGGAAACGGCTTCCCACTGGCACTGAGTTGATTATCCACTTGGGGTGTAATGTCTGGGTCAGCCATCAGATGGCAGTACAAGCCCTGAGGTATCAGCTTGAGTAACTGTGCAGGCAAGGGAGGAACTAGCAGTTCTCAGACTTTGAAATCCTATGAATTCCCATACCTTTGTGCTTATGGTGCTACTCTGGCCTAAATTAAGGTATGATTTAATTCCATCTTATTTTAAAATTGAATTGGCTCATTTTTACCACTTGGTGTAGGTAAGACTTAACTTAAGCCAGTTCCCTGGTAGTTTAGATTCAATACTAGAATGCAATAAAACTTTTGTAGAACTTCTTAATGTTAACCAAAAAATATTTACTTTTCCATAGCAGGGAAAAAATACTTAGCAAGGACACTGCATGATTCAGATGTAGCTCCCTTGACTCTATGTAATCCAAAGTAGTCCACTATCAGGGAAGAGCTAGAGTTCTTTGAGCCTTTTTGTATGTGAGAAGCAAGATCTAAGGCTAGATACTTTAGTCCCCTGAGTCAATTAAGCGTCAAGGATGGTTTCAATAACTTTTCTAGAGAAGAACTAACTTAGTTAATTCTGGTGTGGGACTAGTAATTATTCCACCTACCACATCTCCGTTCTCAGGAAATCACAGCCTCGTTCCCAACTTCAGCATAACTGAAAGTTTTGCTCACTCATATCCAGGTTAAAATCCTTGTGCTGAATTGAAATAAAAACTGAAAGGCACCCACTGGCACTTCAGCAAATCATGGACACTTGGGGTGCACCCTCTACCTTCTCAGGGAGGAATGAGACCCTTTCATAGGGGGTGTGAGGTAACGGCCAAATTATGTATTTTTTTTTTTAAGATACAACTCCCACATAGGTATATCCATTTCAAAAACAAGACCAAGACAGATCATTTCTACCAGCTACTACTAGGTGGGTGACCAGAAGAAGAGTGGGCATTGGCTGCCTTCTCTGGCCTCAGAGACCATAGAGGCTGCCCAGGGTCAGGCATTATTAGGTGCTGTTACTTTACTATCCCCTCTGGTGCCATCCACCAAATTCTAGTCTCAGGCCTCCCATCCCTCCCACACTAGATCAGCATTGGGTTGTTATAGAGATTTAAAGCTCAGACGCCACTGTGTTTTCTCTATCACATTTAGGAGCCAACATAATACAGTAGGGAAGTACTGAATTTGGGGTCAGAAGACCTAGATTCAGATCTTGGCTCTGACCCTTCTCCATGACCTTGGGAAAAGTATTTAACATCTCTGGGTCTCAATTTTTTTTTTTTGGAAGGGGAAGGTAGGGCAATTGGGGTTAAGTGACTTGCCCAAGGTCACATGGCAATTTTTTGTGTCAAGTGTCTGAGGCTGGATTTGAACTCAGGTCCTCCTGACTCCAGGGCCGGTGCTCTACTCACTGCACCACCTAGCCACCCCAGTCTCAGTTTCTTTACAATTGTGAAATGAGGATTTGGACTTCAGACATCTTTGTGGATAAGGAAATTATTTGTGGTGTTTTGATTGTGTTATTTAAGATTTATTTTGTATTATTAAATTACAATAAATTCCTTTAAAAGGTGGTTTTCTTGCTATCTTTTGTTTTTCTATTGTCTAGATTTCCTCCTGTACTCTTTCCCATCCTTTCTACCAGAGCCATCCCTTATAACAAATATTTAAGAAAAAAAGAAAAAGAGGAAGAGGAGAAAAATATTCAGTAAAACCGATCAATCTGACATGATATTAAATATTATAACCCATAGACTCCGGACTTCAGCAAAAGAGTGAGAGGCGAGGGTGTCCTCTCTTTCTTTGAGGCCATGTTTGTTTGTGATGATTTGGCAAAACTGATTTTTAAAATTGCTTTGCTATTGTTCTTTTCTTTTTATACATGGTTGTCACTGCATATGTTCTTTTCCTGGCTCTGCTCGCTCCCTTTGCACCAGTTCATATATTTTCCTATGTCTCTGTACTTGACATGTTCATTGCTCCTTTACGTTCATTTCATTTTTCTTTCTTGCACTTAAGAGGTATCAGGAAATTGCAGAGTAGATCCAACCTATTTCAGGCACTAGTGACACATTCAAATAAACTACTAGTTTATTTGAAAGAACTGGGTTATAGTTCCAACTTTACCATTAACTAACTAGTTAGGAAAATCACTCCTCATGTTAATTTTCTTAACCCTTAAATGGTCATAACTATTGGTTTTTATACTTCATTTTTAAAATCCATTCATATACATACATTTATAAATGGTCTTTATACTTCACATAGATTTTATGAAGATAAAATGAAGCAACATGAGAGCATTACATTTTTTCTTCAAATACTATAGAAATTTAAGGTCTTATATTTATCTTATAGATGACTTCTTACTTGGGTAAATATTGGCACAGTGGGAAACTGTTACTGATTTTTTGGGGGTGTGGGAAGGGAGGTACAAATCTGTGATTTATTTCATCAATGACTGGAACTCCCTGGTTTCCATAAATGTGGATCAACTACTCCTGTAACTTAACAGTCTTAGAAAGCTGCTTGGGGGCATTGAGAGGGTAAGTTATTTCTCCATGGTCATGTAGTATGGGAGAGAGAGAATCTGCAAAAGGCGTTATAGATAAAGACAAGAGTTAACAAAGGAACTCTCTGTTTCAGCTTTAATGGTGACTGTTGTCTGAAGCTGGCCAGTAGAAGTAACAATTATTGCTCAGTGAGCTGGTGGTGAGGTTTAAGCCCAGTAGATCCAGACAGCGAGGTGGCTCAGTGGGTAGAGATCTGGGGCTGGAGTCAGGAAGACCTGAGTTCAGAACCGGCACTTACTAGTTGGGTGATCCTGGGCAAGTCACTTAATTTCTATTTGCCTTAATCTTTTGAAGAAGAAAATGGCAAACCACTCCAACATTCTCGGCCAAGAAAACCCCAAGGACAGTATTAGTGAGCTACGCAAGAAGAGGCAGAGGCCGATGTAACTGAAAGCAAATGACAACAGTAAAGGTCAATGAAATCTCTTTATCTGTAATAATCATACAGAGAATGACCTAATTCTGTGGATTGCATGTCCATGACGGGTCTGAATAAAGAGGACTAATCAGGCTCATTGAAGTTCCTGCCCAAAATAAGCTGGTGAAGCTAGAAGGTTCTCCTATGGACCACTGTTTCACAATGTCTTTTCCAGGACTTCCCCTTTTTGCTAGAAATATGAACTTAGGGGAGGCTAGGTGGCTCAGTGAATAGACCACCAGCCCTGGATTCAGGAGGACCTGAGTTCAAATGTGGCCTCAGACACAACACTTACTAGCTGTGTGACCTTGGACAAGTCACTTAACCCCAATTGCCCCACCAAAAAGCAAACAAAGAAAATATGAACTTAGCCTCATTCAATAAAAGTTCTTTTTTTACTATACCACATTGTGGTTCTTCATTTCCTTATGCTCCCACAACCCAAATTCAGGCCTTCCATGTGTTAATCACAGCGAGTATGTGTGCAATGCAGGACATGAAACCAGATCTTCGTGACTTCACTGCTAGCCCCACTATCTACCATTTTGTGGTGCCTCACAGACGTCACTGATATCATTCCTAAATAACGCCATATTGGCTTGGAAGAATCAACATATCCCCCTACAGCTTTAACTTTCTTTTCCTTTTGTAACTTATCTACCCTTAAATTCACCAAATGAGAGAATTATTATCTCAAAATTAGCCAATGAACACATGTGAGGGCTTATAGAAATAGGTTGTTTATCAACTCTAAAGATGTTTTTTTTACTTATAGGCACCTCCCAATTAAAGCTTTCAAGTTAATTTCTGCTTTTATTGCTATCAGTCATTGTCTATGAATCATCTGTATCCATATGAATCCTTGTGCCCACAATGCTATTAGTACGGGAAAAGCATTGAATAATTTATGTTTGGAGAGACTGTCTAGTATTAGTGGAGGACACTGGTGGGCTGGAAGTCAGAAGACCTAGGAATCTATCCACTGATTATCATTATGGACAAGGCAATTTAGCATTCTTGGCAGAATTGTATTGATAGAATTGGGCAGAATTATAACCAATTTTATCCTTAAGTTTTTCCCTTAAATTTGATCATGATATTGTCCAGATCAGGGAGCTATTCAGTGGGATCCTTACAATGATTAAAATACTTGGCCTAGAGGAGTCACCCTGAAGGTCCATGGTCAGCTAGTCAGCCCAGATTAAATTCCCTTAATCCTTTTCTCCTAGCTAGAATTGATTTCTCCTTCCTCAATTTGCAACCAGGGTTTTGTATGAATTTTCCTCATGCTTACCAAATTCTGCTGTGTATTATAGATATTTATATGCAATATTTTATCCTTCCCTCAGCTTACAAGTTTTTTTTTTGAGAGAAAGGATTGGGTCATATTTCATCTTTATATTCCCAGCCCTCTAGGATAATGCCTTGCACAGAGTAGCTACTTAATAAAAGTCTGTCAAATTGAAGCGAATTACAGATAAGTAAGGTAGAAGGATATTCCTTTTTTAAAGGATTAGACTAGACTGGATGATTTGTTAAATTCTTTCTCTCTCTCACTCCCAATGGGCTGAAATCAGTAATCTGACTTTCAAAATTCCTATAGGCTTTCCAGCTGTAGTCCTGAAGTCCCCTTAGCTTTTTGAACACATGATAATTTCTGTTTGGCCAACAAGCTCACCTTTTCCAGTTGGCTAGGATATTCTAGAAGCACTGCTTTTTGGACTTTTTGGGCAAAAATATGGTAAGATATGTAATAGTACCTGTTGGATGGGATGGGGTTGTGGTGGAGAGGAAGGGAGGAGAAATAGGAGGAAAGAGTTTAAGGAACCTGAAATATTCCTTATTTCTCATAAGGCATAGTGCTTGGCAATCATTTAAGTTTTCTCCTTTTTTAGTCAGGGTGGCTCACTGATGGAAATTTTTTAAAAGTGAAAACAACAACCACAAGGAATATCACTGTAGAAAGTCTTTACTTTTGAAAGGCAGAGCAGTATTTTGGCTAACAGAAACAAAATCACCACATCACAAATAGTTCAGAAAAAATGCAATTGGTCTGTGAACATAAGGATTAACAAAAGTCCTTTACTAAAAATTTTCTCTAAGAAGATCAAGGTATGGGGCAGCTAGGAGGTACAGTGAATAGAGCATGATCCCTGAAGTCAGGAGGACCTGAGTTCAAATCTAATCTCATACACTTAACACTTACTAGCCATGTGACCTTGGGTAAATCACTTAAGCCCAATTGTCCTGCCTTCCCCCCTCCAAAAAAGCAAAAAAAAAAAAAAAAAATAATCAAGGTATGAATAGATGTCAAAATCAGAAAATTGTATCATTGCCTTACATTATTCATCTAAAGTGTGACATTATTTTTGGTTAAAATCTAGTTTATAATTTTGTTAGCTCATGAGCGATCCCACAGTCCTTTGCATTCATCTGTCTGGTTTCAGTTACATTGCCAAAATGGAGCAGAAACCCAAGGAAATGTTACTTCCTTTTGAATCTATTACTTTTTGCTCTTCCCCGCCCTCTACATGCTGAAGTCTAGTAGAAGGCTCCTCTAAAGAATATGTGTTTCTGCAGTTAAAGCACTGCCCCCTGAAATGCTATTCACGATGGGTTTTCTAGGCAGTTATTCATTTTCCTAAGGTGAGATCTTCCCATGGAATTTATGCAACAATATAAATGTAGTATTATTTAAAATGCTAGAGCTATATTTGGGAAATGGAAAGGGAAGTTTATGGTAGGACTGCTTCTCCTAGGTCTAACAGATGCTTGCAGAAAAACCTATTTGTCCTCAGCTTGAGGAAACTTGAGGCTTTCCCCAAAAGAAGAGAAGCATGATATGGTGTACAGTGTATAATAGTAGATATGAGATCTATGTTCTAATTCTAACAAAGGATACTCTTCACTAGAGAATTCTATTCCATGACACTAGAACAGGATTTTTTTTTTTTAAAACTGGGTTGATCTGTGGATACATTTCAATGGAATGGTGACTTGGATGGAGAAAAATTTATTTTCACTAATCTATAACTGAAAATTAGAATTTCCTTCAATTATGATTAAAAACCATTATTCTGAGAAGGTTTCCATGTGTCACCAGACTGCCAAAGGGACCCACAAAACAAAAAAAGGTTAAGGAATCTTGTGCTAGACAATCTAACCTCTTAGGGTCTTAGTTTCTTTAGTTGTCAAATGAGGGGTAAAAGTGATAGCATACTTCATCACAAAGTGATTTCCCTACAAAGCCTTGTAAAGTGGATCTTATAGGTACTATTACATTTAATTGTGTTTGTAGCTACATTTGTTGTCTATCTTTATTCTATATATACTATCTCCATACTTGTTGTCTTCTCCCTTAGAGCAGGGATTATTTTATTCATTGCCTTTGTATTTCTAGCACCAGCACAATGGCTGTTACCAAGGAAGTTCTTAATATATGCTTGTTGATTGATTATTATCGTTTTACATATAAGGAAACTGAGTTCTGAGAGGGTAAATCTGTGTCAAGGGTATGCAAGTGAATTTGTGCATGAGCTTCCCAATTATCCAGGTAACTGAGAAGGGCTTTATAAGGACTGGTTGTGTTAGCTAAAACACAGAGTGGCTTGACATACCAACAATTTTTTTTTTTGCCATGGCTGGATCTGCTGGATGTGCAAAAAACCAGCAACTCTGAAGCCAATTAAGCTGATACTATCTTTGAAGCAGACCCAGAGTCATTTGGTGGTTTATGAACCTTCAAGAGACATACTTATCTTCACGGACTCCCTTAACTTTTGGTTATGGGGCTCTTGGACACATGATGTTTTATGATTTTTGAAGACATCCCCTTCTCTTGTTTGTGCTCAAGCTTAGAACTGCAAGTCCTGCTTATCATCAGGAATACCTTCTGATTTGTGCATCAAAAGGCCACAGCTCTGACACTTGGAATTCCTAACTCCCCCTCCCCTTGGGAATGAGGCTCCCTGCCTCATTCCTTTCTAGGACTTGCTCAATTCCCACCTTTCTCCCCATTCCTCTGCCTTCCTTTGTTTGAAAAGTGTATATATGCTCCACATCCATTATTGAGGTAAGGTGCTCTCATGCATGTGCTTTATTTCCCTGCTTAATAAAAATTTCTAATTTCATGGGTATTGTCTTCCTCCAGTTTTCTTCTCTTTAGGGAAAAAGGGGATTTAGATCTTGAGAACTGGCCTTTGTGTTCTCTGGATATATTTCCCCTTTGGGAGGGAAAGAGATCTAAATTCCCTGAAGAGAGCATATGCCTCAGTTTACAAAGATAATATAATTAGTAAATGTCAGAGTTGGGATCCAATACTTGGCCTCCTGATGTCAAACACTTTGCAAACCTTTGTTTCCAAATTACCCCCTCTAAGATGGTATCTATGATCCTTTCTAGTTCTGAAATTTTGTTATTTTTTATGATTTCTGAGATTATTTTCAGTCTTAAATTTTGTGACTTCCTTATTTATTTCTTCCTTTCTATTTTCTTTTCTTCTTGTCTTATCATAGCTAACCTATTACAGATTTCATTGCCATAAAAAAATCAGAGAGTCATAGATGTGGATCCTAAATGGTCCTCTCCACGTCCTGGAGAGTTTTGTTGTTGATACATATGTCCTCTCTTCACCAGACTTTCCTTCTCAACCTTATCTATAACCAAGAAAATCCCAGATACCTAGGCTAGTGGCAGTTTATAGCCATAGATGAGAGGGCAGTTGACTACCCTGCAGGAAGCTTGACATTGTAACCAACAGATCCACCAGTCACCTAGAGGGAAAAACGATGCAGCATTTTTGAAGACATATCACTTGTCTTTGATTTAGTGCTTAGCGCAGTGACTGGAAAATAGTAAGTGATTATTGTTTGAGCAATTGGTTGATTACTTACAAGGCCTTCTCTATGCATGAATCAAATGAAATAACATATGTGAAGCTCTTTGTAAATCTTCAAGTGCTAGATGAATATTAATTATTATTAATATTCTGTTGATTATAGATCAGCTATTAAAAAATCATGTGGTCCATGATACAGGGGACATAGGAGTCTATTGTTTTTCCTGCTTTTCTTCTTTATAGGAAGCAAAGTAGTGGGATAGTAGATGGAGTATTAGACTAGGAATTAGGGGTACTGGGGTTGAGATCACACTTCTGGCACTTTCTTGTTGTAATGACTATGTGCAAGATAGAGCAAGATTTCTCAGTGCCTTAAGTTACCTTTTTTTTTTTTTTTTTTTGCTTTTTGGAGGGCAATTAGGGTTAAGTGACTTGCCCAAGGTCACATAGCAAGTTTTTGTGTTAAGTGTCTGAGGCCGGATTTGAACTTAAGTCTTCCTGACTCTAGGGCCGGTGTTCTATTCACTGCACCACCTAGCCGCCCCCTTAAGTTACTTTTAATAGTAATAGCATATAGTCCCAGGCAAAAGCAGTGAACTTAGAATTAGAAAGGCCTGAATTCAAATCCAGCCTCCCCTTTTCCAGTTGCGTGACCCTGGGCTAGTCACTTCGCCATTCAACTTCAACTTCTTCATCTGTCAAATGGGGTTAATAGCATCTTTACTACTACATCTAGGTAGCTGTAAGGAACAAATGACAATCTGTTTAAAACACTTTGCAAACCTTTAATAACTATATAAATTATTAGTACTATTATTATTAGTTTTAGTGCTATTAGTACCTATTCCATAAGGAAATTGTGAAAAACAAATGAGAAAATATCCATAAAGTACTCATACGTGGAAAAGCCATATAATTATCAGTTATTATTATTGTTATTATTATAATACTACCTCTACGCTTCTATGGAAAGAGAAGAGTGTTCAGTAAATGTCCCAATTTCATGAAGGTTAAGTATTTCACACAAAAATATCATTTTATATAAGATGGAGAAATGTGGGCTTGATAATAGTACACTAAGGTGGAACCAGAGATGATTGAACATACAGAGCATTGATTAATAGTGTTATCAGCCTGGACAGAATCCTTTAATGGTCTACTGCAGAGCTCTGTCCTTGGTCCTGTCCTGCTCAAGTTTATCGATAACTTTACATCTAAATGTAAAGTCAGAAAGCCAATCTGTGATTTCTAGTCATTTTAGGAATTAAATTATATATTTTTAGAAGATAGTATGATACAATGGGAAGAGTGTTCAATTTGAAGTGAGATGCCTGGAGTGGAAATACCAACTCTGCTACTTATTAACTGTGTGACCTTGGGAAAGTAATTTAAACCCCCTAGGTCTTGGTTTCTTCATTTACAAAATGAAGAAGTTATACTAGATGATCTCTCAGATTCCTTTTTTTAGTTCAAAAGCTATGATTTTATGAAAAATCACAGAGTCACAGAATTTAGGAATTGGAAGGGACCTCAGACCATTCAGTTCAACTCATAGGTGAAAGGAATTCATGTTATGGCATACTTAACAAATGGCCATTCAGACTCTACATGAAGACTTTCAAAGAGGAAGATTCTCCAATCTCTCCCCCCCCGCCCCAACCTCTTTAGAAAGTCTGTTTCACAGGTGGATAGCTCTAATATTTGGGATTCCCTACCCTGATGCTAAACCTAAATGACCTCATTGTAATTTCTCAGAGATTCCATCAGAACTTAATACTCTCTGGGGCCAAACAGAACATGTTTAATTCTGCTTCCAAAATGAGAGCTGGCATGTTCACCAAATTTATGGATGACATAAAACTAGGGCAGCAGACAATGTAATGGATAACACTGCAATGCTCTAAAAAAATTCACTAGATTGTAAACTCCTTAATGAATCAATTGACAAAAGCATTAATTAAGTACTGACCTTGGTCTAAGCACAGAGGATGCAGAGAAAAGTAAGACAGTGACTTGTTTTCAAGGAGCACACATTCTAATGGGAGGGAGGGGGCATAATACGGAAGGTTTAAGGTCCAAGTCTGATGGCAAAGTCCTCAGTTTATTTTCTGATGGAAAATGATCCTTAGGGTACGGCAGCAAAGCAAGTAGTAATTCTTCTTCTTTAATGTCATTTCTGCTCACAACACCACATCAGTTTCTGATAAACCAAGGCCAAGGACTTTGGTAGAAAGAACTTTCTTTTTTGAATCTTCATTATCTGTGACTGTAGCATCTGCAGGAGCTGTTGCCAAGCTGTGTCTCCAGGCATTGCTTCCCAGGATGACAGCTGCAGGCCTTGGGCTGGAAGTATTGCTTTTCTAAGACTCTTGGGTTCAGGGTCCTTGGCTGTCTCCATCAGGATCTGAAGGGAGATGGTGGTCAAGGTGGTGGATAGTGGTTTGATTTATCTGGCACTTTCTGTCTGTCCCTCAGGCAGCCTTGTTGCTTCATCCAGGTTGGCTTTCCTGCCCTGTATGTGACAGTTGGTTGAGTTCATTATTCAGATCTCTTTTCCATAGGAATTGTTTCTTTAGATGATAGTGGTGATGGCTAGGCTGAAAGCAGAACGAATGGTTTGAAGGGTGCTACCACTCCCAAGCCTTCTGTGTTGATCTGCTTGTTGGTAGCAGTCAGTTATGCAATAATTATTACTGGTGGTAAAGAAGGCAGGCTTTTTCTCTACAATGATTTCTCCCTTCGATGATGGCTGTGGTGACTGGGCAGGAAGCAAATCTGGTGGTTTGGAAGCTGTACTATTTCCAAGACCCTTGGATTCAGGGTCCTGAGTTAGGGGAAAGACAGATGGTTCAGTGGATAGAATACGAGGTCTGAAGCCAAGAAGTCCTGAGTTTAAATCTAGGCCTAGATACTAACTGGATGACCTTGGGCAAGTCATTTAATCTCCATCTGCCTCAGTTTTCTCAACTGTAAAATGAGGATAATAATAATGTCTACTTCCCAGGGTTGTTGTGAGGATCACATGAGATAATACCTGTAAGGTGCTCATCATAGTGCCTGGCACATAGTTGGTCCTATATTACATTAGGTGGCTATTGTTAAAGAATATTACTTACAACAATAATCCTAAACATATATCTCATATGTATTTCTAATAGTCTTACTATTAAGTAAGTCTTACTAACTTGAGATATTTGAACATGATGGTACATTTTTGCAGATTGTGTGCCAATAAGCAATAGGCTCCCTTTTATATTCATTTCTTCTAGAAAAGCATGCTCTACTCTAATGTCTTATCACAGTATAGAAATAACCACAGGCTCTCAAAGGCAAAGTCAGAAGAATCCAAACTCCAGAAGGTTTTATCAAGATAGAGCAACTTCAAGAATGGATCTACTATGAACTGTGTGAGCCTTTCATCTAAGAATCAGTATCAAGTCCCAGAAGCCCATCAGCAGAAAGTTGACCTCTAAGTTAAGAATGGCTCTTTTTCCCCTACCACAACTCATGAAAACTACTGTTAAATTTTGGGGAGGCTGTGATTAGCCTTGATGAATGGGAGTGGCCATAACAACAAAATTACAGTTTTTTGAAGAACACTGAATTAAAATGATACTTCTTACCTTGGGAAATATTTTAATTCAGAAGTAACTGTCATTCTACTGGATAGCCTCGTCTTGGCAGGGTGAACTTTAGCTCAAAGAAAATAGTAAGAACTTATTCATATGAAGAAAGTATACATATAAGAAGGAGAGGGGGGAGAACTTTGGTGAGATGTATAGTTATCATTTTCCAGGACATTTTCTTATGTGACTTTCTGAGTCACATGATGTAAGGAGCAGCATGCTACGGTGGCTAGAACACTGGTTGTGCATTCAGGGAGTGTGAGTTCAAATCCTCTTTCTGATAGTTATTAACTGTGTGACCTTGGCAAGCTTAATTAACGCTCACTTTGTTGATGCCTATCTTGACATCTCCTTTCATTTATCTTATTTCTACTCTTACAAATGCTAGCTCTTCCTTTATATTCTTTATTGTGATTCTAAACTACTCTTTTTTTTGGCAGATCCATTCTCTCTTCTAGTGGTCTAGTTGTGGTTTTTAAATTTTTTAAAAATATTTCTTTCTGGAGATTTGTCCTCATTTTCTTTCTATCACAGTCAAAAGAGACTCCTTCTGTTAGAGTATTTCTCTCTCTCTCTCTCTTGCTTACTCATTCCTTCAGTCTGCTTATTAGTTTTTGTGTTTGGACTCTCAACTTCTTCCTGCCTTTTTGTTGTGTTTGTTATTATTATTATTATTGTTGTTATTATTATTATTATTCAATATGGTGTATTTGTTGTTTTGAGATGGGTCAGGGAAGTTAGGCTTAGTCATGATCACTCAGTGTCATATTACAGAAAGTCTGAATTGTTTGTTGACTTCAGATCAGCAATTTGATATAGCTGCCTAAAAAGCTAATGTGATCATAACACAACATTAATAGGAACATTAATTGAAGTAGAGTATTGAGATTATAGGAAATATTAATCCCACTGCAACCTGCATTAATCAGACTAAGTGCTTCCTTTCTACTTGGATCATAGATCAAGTGGCCTCAGAGGCCATCTCTTCTAATTACCTCATGTTAGAGATGAGGCAACTGAGTTCCAGAGAATGACTTGCAAAAAGTGATACATGTAGTAAGGGGGCAGAGCTGGGCTTTGAACTCACATGCTTTGACTGCATATTCAGCGTATTTCCAGTATATTATACTCTCTTAAGGATTGTGTTTGCTTCTAGGAACCACACTTCTAGAGCCCATCAATAAATTGGAGGATATTCAGAGAAGAATACCTCTTGGGCAGCTAGGTGGCACAATGGACAGAGTGTCAGACCTGGGCTCAGGAAGACTCATCTTCCTGATTTCAAATCTGGCCTCAGACACTATCTGTGTGATCCTGGGCAGGTCACTTAACCCTGTTTGCCTTAGTTTCCTCATCTGTAAAATGAGCGGGAGGTCATGAAGTGTCAGACATGATTGAAAACAACAAATTTAGAAGAGAGCAATGAAGATGAGGAAGGCTTCAGAATCTTTAACATGCCATACAAAGAACAACTGAAGTAACTCAGGAGGTTTATCCTGGAAAAGAAAAGGCTTAGGGTATGTGTCATAGTGATCTTCAAAAGTAAAAGCTGAATTTAAAGCTGTTAGGATCTGAGAAACCATCTAGTTAAACCCTCTCACTCCGTTCCATTTTATGTATGAAGAGTCAGGAGCTAGAGTGGTGAAATGATTTGCCTAATTTGAAATCAGATTCTCTGATTTTTGGATCTAGCAATCTTTTCATCATGTTGTCTTTCTCTATTTGAGTGGCTGTCATGTTGAGAAAAGAATAGACATTCTGTATTGTCCTAGAGATCAGAATTAGAACTACAGAGTCACAGGGAGGTAGATTTCGGCTGAAATCTACTTTCCAGCAAAGGAATGGACTGTCTTATGGGATAGTGAATTCCCTGTCCCTGGAAGTATTCATATAGAGCCATAATAACAACCCTTCAGTACTGTTGCAGAAGGGATTCATGTGCTTAATAGGAGATTGGACTAGGTCATCTTTCAATTAGAAGATACTATCATTCTATATAAACTTTGATATTCAAAGCTTGCTACTCTTGCTACTCTTACAATAAACTCCTCTCTGATGAAAGAGTCCAAAGCTGGAGTCCACGAATAGATTGCTGGGCTTCTAAAACTGGGTTGTTGTTTTTTAATCATTTAGAGACTATATCAAGTCAGTGGATGCCTTAGAATACAGAATACTATATTGGAATAAGATGATTTTCTGTTTCTGTTAATTTTTTTTTTGGTGTCATTTTTAGAGTTAATTTAATAATCAACACACACAAACATTCCAAACTATAGAGACTAAAAAGGACTTTATATTAAACTGTGATCTTTTGTTACATCATGTTTTTAAAAAGTGTATATTAAATTTAACAATTAGTAATAAAATTACCTAATTGCTGCTGTCCAATTCCAAACTTTATTTTCTTCTGAATATTTTAAAGAGATATTTTTTCCTCTCTTGTTTTTCCCTCCCCAGTAGAATGTAAGCTCCATAAAGGTAGATACTGTTTCATTTTTTATATATTGTTTTTCTAGAATAGTATCTGTTTAATAAATGATTGTTAAAAAAAAGTAAACCATTTTTCTTGTTGTCAGAGTATTTGAAGTAAGAGTCAGAGTGAAATAAGAACACCTAAGTGCTCTTGTCAGATACATAAGCCCTTTTTAAAAAAAAATATTTTATTTTGCTCAATTACACGCAAAATAATTTTCAACATTTAGAAAAATTTTGAATTCCAAATTCTTCTATTAAATTATCAACCATTTCATTTTATTATGTTTTTAAAATGAACTATACTGATTCAAAATTGGTGCTGAATTTTAAGATGGAGTAACTAGAGCTTTAACAACATAAAATTTAAAAAGTAACAAAACATCATGCAAAAGAAAGAAAAGAAGTCCTTCAGAGTCTGGATTTTAAGGACACTTCCCCACCCCAATTCTGTAATGTTGTCCTATCTAGATGAAACTGGTTTGGCTCTCCTGGTTTTGGAAGCTACAAAGACTGTCCATAGTTCCTTTCTGTTTTCTTAGATAACTCTCATCTCTCAACTTGAAAAGTGATCCTTGAATGTCTGTACAAGTCACACACCTAGCCCAGTCTGTATTTGTATACTCACAGAAAATAATTGAATATTAGACCTGGAAATGACCTTAGTTGTCATCTAGTCCATTTCCATCAATTTAGAGATGGGGAAACTGAGGTGAAGAAGGGATGTAACCGAAGTCAAGTTTCCTGACTTCATCCTACCCTCTACTACACCAAATTTAATAACCAATGCATATAATTAGTAATGGACATGATTGACTATAGTTGTTTATTTAAATATGTAGTCCATGGGGTGGCTAGGTGGTACAGTGAATAGAGCACCAGCCCTGGCTGGAGTCAGAAGGACCTGAGTTCAAATGTGGCCTCAGACACTTAACACTTACTAGCGGTGTGACCTTGATCAAGTCACTTAATACCAGTTGCCCTGCCTTCCCCTTCCATATGTACTATGTAGAAGAAGTCTTATAATTCTGCTATGTAATTATAGAAGTCTGTTAATTTACAGATCAGACAATTGAACAGTTAAATGATTTACCCAGGATCTTTAAGACTGGCAGGTATCAGTGGCAGGGAATAAACTGGAGTTTTTTTACTTCCGTGTCTAATCTTTTTTTTACACTAAAAAGGGACAAATATTCAAATAACATTTGATAAATTTTAAAATGAGATTCTGTTATCCATGGTCAGGCTTCATTTGTCATAGTTTTAAGCTTAATATTAATTGAGAAGTAATGCCCAAAGAACATGAGGATTTTTTAAAAGGTATTGTCTCCTACGGTCAGAGTGTATACATTGGAAGCAAGAATTCCTTTAAGAAATTGTTTGTTCTTGTCATTATTTATATTTGGTTTTGGTAATGTAGCACCTTTTCCTCTGTTACTCCCCACATGGCTAGGGCTCCCAGAAGACCTACTCTAGTTTGAAGATATTCTGTTGGTCTGTATCCAATTAAAGAGAATCATAACTCATAAGCCTCTAGCAACGTGTTTGCTTTTATTAGTTAGATCAGAGGTGTCAAATTTGGAGCCTGTGGGTCACATGTAGCCTATAAAACTCCCAAGTGCAAAAGGAACTAGATTAAAATGTATTTTGGAAGTGTTTGTAAAATAAATAAAAATGAACAATGCAACATTTGTTAGTTTGTGGTTTTTTAAGTCAATGTGGCTGCAGGAATCTGTTTCTATTTGTGGTTGATACTCCATATCTAGATGACAAATAATTCCAAGTAAAGATATTTAATGACATATAAGAAACATAGCAAGAGAACATTTCCCCCCAAAAGTTAGCATAGTTGAAGAACATGAATGAATGAAAGAGCATACACATGGAGGAGTAACATCCCTCTGACCCAATATTATCACTAATAACTTCTGTGAGGTTGTTTTTGTTCCTTCATTTTGAAGAGGACTAATGACATCATAGGGCGATGTCTTGATTGGGTGAATTGGATTTAAATGAGACAAAGTTGTACAAAGTCATCAGCCTCACTGTCTCTTCCAGAGTCATCAAATTCCAGTGTTGAAACAAAAGTCAATATGACTGATGATAATAGTACAGTAAATAGAACACTAGATCTGGAATCAGGAAGAACTGAATTCAAATGTGCCCTCAGACACTTACTAGCTGTGTGACCCTGGGCAAGTCACTTGATCTCTGTTTACTTCAGTTTCTTCAAATGTAAAATAGAGATAATAATGATAGTAATAACCTTGCAGGGGTGTGAGGATCGAATAAGATAGTACTTGAAAAGCACTCAGCAAAGTATAGTTATATACTATATAGACAATTATTCCCTCTTTCCCTCCCCCTTTCTTCTCTTCTAGTGAATCTGCTCCCTACTGGTCTCTTATCAAGTATGTCGACCTAAAGTAAAGTCTCTGCAGGATGCTGCTTTCTCTTGGTCTCATGTAGTAGTTACTGCTTGACAGTGCTCCACTGGTCTCATGGTTGTTGTTGGATATTTTTAGGCATAGTTTGTCTGGGTGGGAAGTGGTAGAACTTTTCTTTGGTAAGAGGAAGAGTGGGTTCTCTCTATTTTTTATTTTTTCTGTCTCTACTTTAGAATTCAGAGGCCAAAGTTTCATCGATTTTTTTTTTTTTTTGCTTTTTGGAGAGGGGAATGCTGGGCAATTGGGGTTAAATGACTTGCCCAAAGTCACATGGCTAGTAAGTGTAAAGTGTCTGAGGCTGGATTTGAAGTCAGGTCCTCCCACTCCAGGACCGGTGTGCTGTTCACTGTGCCACCTTGCTGCCCCAAGTTTAATCAATTTTAAGAAAATCAGGTCCTTCATAATGCAATATCAGACCAGTAAAACCTTGTTATTCTCTTCCTCATTGGAATCTGTCAGTTTCAGAACTTTGCCTATGATCAACTTTTCCTCTATAAAATTAAAATCTTGTCTGTCAGGGCAAAGTACTCTAGGAAACAGCTCAGCCGGTTGGCTAAGTAGTGACTGGAGACAATTTTTTTTTTTATCATAACTTCCTGCTTATCAAGTGAGGTACCTTATTAGGGTTAGAAATTCCTTGTAATTCCTTCTTGATGTATAATTAAAATAAAGCACAGCTATGCTTATGACACTCCTCTGCTCAAGTGACTCCCCATTGTCTCTAGCAACAAATAATAAACTCTTGTGTTTGGCATTGTCTAAGCGTTTCACAATCTAACTCCCTTCTATCTTTCCAGACATTCATTACACATTACTCTCCTTTACACACTCTGCAATGATTGGCACATAGTACTTCATAATGTATGTGGATTGATTGATTGTGAAATTACACTCTTTCAGACTCATTTTAAGGACTTCCTTTTCAACAAGTCACCAGGGGCATGAGGATCTGAAATCCTTTGTTTTTCTCAACCCAGAGATTCCTTTTGTTGTCTTTGTTGTTTCCCATTTAAATAAACAGGAAGGATTTAGGTAAAGTTCTAAAATCTTTAGATTGAACCACTTGCAAGGCAAGAACCTGCTTCAATTCTTTGTTTCAAATTTCTTTTGTCTTCATTATGTATGCACATCACACAACAAACCCCTCCAGGCTTTGAGCTAGGCCTTACATCAAAGACTGGTTTCAAACTTTTTTCTGGGGAGGTGATTATAACAAGGAAAGAGCAACAACAACAGATTAGAATTTCAGAAAGCCTTCCACATTAGCATCAGCCAGCACAAGTCAGAGGCGGGACTTGTGTCTTCACTGTGAGGATGGCTCTTTATTTACTGCATCGCACAGCCTCTTTCAAACTCTTTTTTAAAAAAGTGTTTATTGATATTTCCTGTTTCTTACATTGTCATGGTTAGCCCAAATATTCCTTCCCTCCCAGAGTGCCATCCCATATGACGTTGTTATTAGGGATTTGGTACAATTTTTTTAGAAAGAAAAAAAAAGTCAGTATAGCTGATCAATAAATTGGAAAAAAGTCTGAAAACATGCACAAAATGTAACACCTATGGACCTCTAAACTCCATGGTGGCGTCATCTCATCTGTCTTCATTCAAGTCTTGCTTGATCTTTATGATTTTGCAAAATTTACTTTTGATTTTTTTTTGTGTGTGTGTGTAGTTGCTCTTTCCATTTGTGTTGTTGCAGTTATTATTTTTTTTACCTGTTCATATAGATCTTTCCATGCTTCCCTATATTCATCACACTCATCATTTTTCACAGCACTGTAATACTCCATCACATTCATGTACCACAATTCATTTAGCCATTCCCTAATTGATGATTTGTTTCCAGTTCTTAGCTATCACAAAAAAGTGTTGCTATAAATATTTTGGAGTATATGGGAACTTTTTTGCTTATTAATGACTTCCTTGAGCATATAAGCCTAGCAATTGAGTCTCTGGTTCTAAGGGTATGGACATTTTAGTCATTTTGTTTGCATATTTCCAAATTGCTTCTCTAAATTGTACCATTTCACAGTAACAGAACAATGTATTAGTGTGTCTACCTTTCCACAACTCCTCCAACATTGACTGTTGCCATTTCTCAGGTCATTTTTGTCAATATGCAAGGTACAGTTTGTATTTCTCTTATTAGTGATCTGGCACATTTTTTTTCCATGTGGTTGTCAATAATACATAACAGTTTTTTTTTTTTAGAACTCTTTGTTCATATCCTTTGACTTTTGACCCCAATTTATTTGCGTGTCTGTATATATGCATATGTATATATATATATATATATATATATATATATATATATATATATATATATATATATATAAATTGTTTATATGTCTTGGATACCAAACCCTTATCAGAGAAATTTGATATTAAGATTTTCCTCCCCATTCAATTCTAGATGCATTAATGTTGTCTGTGCAGAAGCTTTTTAGTTTCAGGTAATTAAAATTATTTGCTTCATCTTATCCTCCCAGTGCCTATTTCCCTTATTGTTAAAATGAGGGAATTAAATTAACTGACTTTTAAGTCTCTCCTAGAAAGGTATTCTTAACCTTGGGTTAATGGACTTGGTTTGTTAGAAATATTTTAATAAATGTATTTGAATACATTTGGTTTCCATTTTAATCCTATGTATTTTATTTTATGCCTTTAAAAATATTATTCTGAGAAGAGGTTCAGAAACTTGTGGACTGCCAACAAGGTCCTTGACATAAAAAGCTTAAGAACCCCTGCTGTAGATCTATGATTCTGTGACCTCTTCTCTCCACTCCCATTATAAATATCCTAGCTCATACTCTCAGCTTTCCTTGACTAAACTTCTGTAATAGCCTCCCCACAGGTCTTTCTTCCTGTTTCTAATCTAACCTTTCTCCAATACCTCTTTTGTAACACTGCCTAAATTATCTTCCCCTTATCATCTTATTCCCAACCTACTTTTCCAGACTTACCTCATGATACTTCCTTTCATATTGTAATTTTCTATCAGACTAGAATCTCTTACCCATAGCTATAATATCTATATGATCCATTTAACTTCTATTATTAAAATAATATGATCTTTAATATTAAGGTCACAAATCAATTTAGGATATATTGTGAAATATGCTGTAAAGTGTGGGTTTAAGCCTAATTTCTGCCAGACTGTTTTTTGAGTTTGTCCAGCAGTTTTAATCAAATAGGGAGTTTTTCCTTAGTTTTTCTACTCTATCAAGCACTTCAGAGGTCCTATTATTTCTGACTCTCCCTTATCTGATCTATTCCATTGATCTATCTCTCTATTAGCCAATTCTAGATGGATTTGATGACTGCCACCTTATTCATATAGTTTGAGGTCTAGACGTGCTATTGCTCCTTCATCCCTATTTCTTTTTATCATTTCCATTCACATGCCACAATCTTTTGTTTTTCCAAATGAATTTTGTTATTATTTTATTAAGTTCTATAAAATGTGACCTTGGTAATTTGGCTGGGCAGCTAGGCGGCAGAGCGGGTAGAGTGCTAGGCCTGGAGTCAGGAAGATTCATTTTCCTGAGTTCAAATCTGGTCTCAGACACTAATTAGCTGTGTGACCCTAGGCAAGTCACTTAATCCTCAATTCCTCATCTATAAAATGAGCTGAAGAAGCTAAGAAAATCACTCTAGTATCTCTGCCAAGAAAACCTCAAATGGGTCACAAAGAGTCAGACATGACTGAAATGACTGAATGACAAGGTTTGGTTAATATAACATTAAAAGTGTAAATTAATTTTGGTAATATTGTCACTTTTATTATATTGGTATGGCCTAGTCATGAGCACTGGATAGTCCTCTAGCTATTGTTCTTTATTTCTCTGGGGTACACTCTGTAATGGAATCTATACCAGTATTTTGTGTACTTTGGGAGGTTGATTCAAGTCTGTGGTTTTCAACTGGAGTTGTGGATGGTAAAGGAAGGTTTCTTTGAGTTGACACCTCAATCGAGCTTTGAAGGAAAGGAAGGAATTCCAACAGATGAACTGGGTATATCTTTTGCCTTTCTTTGTATCCCAAATGCTTAGCACGTTGCCTGGAACACTGTAATAAATGTCTATTGATTGAATACATTCCAGAAATGGGAGATAGAATGAGCAGGGGAAGAAAACATCAGAATATGGGAAGGGGAGTAATCTCATCTGGTTGAAAAGTACAGTATGTGAAGGGGAGTACTGTGAAGTAAGTCTGGAAAAGTAGATTGGGAATAAGATGATAAGAGGAAGATAACTTGGGCAGTGTTTGGAAGAGATATTGGAGAAAAGTTAGATTAGAAATAGGAAGACTTGTGAGGAGGCTATTATAGAAGTTTAGTCAAGGAAAGCTGATAGTATGAGCTAGATATTTATATTGGGAGGGTAGAAGAGATCATAGAATCATAGATTTGTAGGACAGATTCTTAAGCTTTTTATGTCATGGACCTTGTTGGCAGTCCATAAGGCTATGGACCTCTTCTCAGAATAATATTTTTAAAGGCATAGATAAAATACATAGCATTAAAAAGGAAACCAAATATATTCAAGTATAGTAATTAAGATATTTCTAACAAACCAAGGCCATTAACCCAAGCTTAAGAATATCTTAATCTAGGGGAGGCTAGGTGGTGCAGTGAATAGACCATTGGCCCTGGAGTCAGGAGGACCTGACTCAAATACAGCCTCAAACACTTACCACTTACTAGCTGTGACCTTGGGCAAGTCACTTAACGCCAATTCCCCTGCCTTTCCCTCTCCAAAAAGCAAAAAAAAAAAAAAAAAAAAAAAAAAAAAGAACATCTTGATCTAGAGGCTATGAGGGATTTAGAACCCATCTAATGCCTTAATTTTACCAATAAGAGAAACAGACACAGGGAGGATAAACTAAATCAAGTCATCAACAAACAATTATTAAGCACTGTGCTAAGTGCTGTAGATATAAATTGTTGCAAAAAGAAAGACATTTTCAGCTCTCAAGGAGCTTACATTCAAATGAGGGAAGACAGCATGTAAAAAGGAGTTTCAAGGTAGGGCATGATGGTGAAGTCTGAAGAATGAAGGATGGCTGGTCTCAACCCTTTCTTCAAATGGAGATTCTAGGAGGAACTGACCAGTGGAAGAAGAGGGGGCACAGGGTCAGAGAGAGAAGGCAGCTGAGCCACAATGGTAGAGTAGAGAGAATGACACGTTTAATAAAATACGGTTGGTAGGTGTCAGACATGGAATTTGAACCCAGGTTCTCCAACTCCAGTACTAGCATTTTTTTCACTAAGCTTTCTGATGGGATAATGGGATTATTCCCACACATTTCAGCAGCCCAGATCACTGGTGTCTCCTGAGGCATCTGGTCCATCCCTAGATACTAAATAATCCTTTCACTGTGGCTCTGAAACTCACCCCAGGGTCCTTTCACTGTGGCACCTCGATCACTCCAGGCTACTTACCACTCCTTAATCCTATTTAGATCTTTCCACTGTCTTTTTTTGAATATAAATATCAATCTCACCTCATCAATTTGCAGATTCCCTAAGAATCTTGCCATTCCTATTGGTGTTATAATAAACATTCCCCTTCAATGTAAGGTTTGCATGCTTGAATTCTTTCCAGGCAGACCCCCCTGTACCTGGACATTTTGGGGTTCCCAGCAACCTTGAACTGCATTACTTCCCAAGGGAACAAGTGTGAGAAATATTAGTGAAGTAGAATTAATAGGACTTGGCAATTAATTGTGTATTTTGACTTGAGGAAAAGAGAAGAGAATAGGTGACTTTGACATTACAAATCTGGGTGACTGGAAATAAAGGTGTAGTGGAATGAAGATCATACAAGTTAATTCATTCAAGCTTCAGGCAGTTTTAATTTTGGCACCTATCATGACTCAAGAGATTGATTATCTTCTGCAGATACAGGATATTTATACCATTTTAACCTCTGGCATAGTTTGAATAGAAAAACACTCATGAAGAAATCTTTTGATCTTTGATTTTAACAAATGGAATTGATCCAAATGTTACTCCTTGAGCTTACATGGGCCCTCCCTTATTATCATTGAATAAGCCAAGCTTGATTCTTGAGCTAGTATCTGTCACAAACTTGTCAAACAGGCTTTTAAGAAGCATAGAGGATAATATAATCATTTGGGGATTTTTAGAGAAAGAATGTGTAAATAACCATTGAACCAAGAAAGCTTCCTCTTATATGTCTCCTGGAAAGAACATTTCAAACTGCCTCTTGACAGACATTGACTGCCTCTTCAAGTTGAGTCCCTGGCTTAAAATTCATTGGTAAAGATGAAAGAACTCTTAGAATGTATCTAGTCCAGTCTCTTCACTGTACAGAAGAGGAAACTGAAGACTAGAGAGAGTAGGTGTAGGGCACTTGGCAAGGCCCCAAGGTCATATAAGCTAGATAGTAGCATAGTGGGGCAACACTCTGTATGTTCTACCTCAAGACGTTTCTCAACACTTCCTATAACTCAGGGAAAAGAAGAGAAGGGACAGGAGATAAAAAATTATTGACAGGCAACATATAGCACTGGGAAGACCTCTGAATCGAAATTGTGACACTAGCTCCCTAACTTTGTGATGACAAACAAATGGCTTTATCTCTATGGGTAATCAGATATCATCGTAAAATAGGGCTAATATTGAACACAATTCACCTTTAATCTATACTAATGAGTGTGGTGTTAATCAACAAGTATTTAATACTTGTTAAAATGTTGATCTAATTAATAATAAATTAATAACATTTAATAAACACTTGCTTAAATGTCTACTGTTTGCCAGCCACAGGGAATACAAAGACAAAAAATAAATATTCCCCGTCTTCCAACAATTTACACTTTAAAAGGGGAAACAATCTGCATATATGACATAACTGTTTCTAGGTCCAGGGCATCTGGAGTGCTTGCCCTTTTCTAAAGAATCTTCTAGCTCTAAATCAGTGGTTCTCAACCTGTGGGTAGCGACCCTTTTCACAGGAGTTACAGGGGTCGCCTAAGACCATTGGAAAACACATATTTCCGATGGTCTTAGGAACCCAGACCCCTCTCCTCTATCCCTCTCCAGGTGGGTCCGCCCACATGCAGATACACCCATATGCAGATACACCCATATACAAGTATTAAAGGGTTGAGGCATTAGGAAGGTTGAGAACCAGTGCTATAAATCCATGCTTGCAGGCTGGGCTCCATCCTTGACAACCCCTACAGAGAGGACTCAGGCTCTTTTTCTTGAACTCACAGGTTTTTTTATGCCTCTCCCTCTAGTCTTTATCCCTAGGATAATAATTTAGATTTAATTCATGTCTATGTTCTCCTCAAATAGGAATGTAGAAGTGTATTTGATGTGCAATGTAGATAAGGTATGGGATAACTATTTTTTTCTTTCACATAAAAGAAATGTTTAAAAAGCCAGATTCACAAGCATGCACTGGTAAAGACTTAAATATGAAATTGTATCTCATAATTTCTATTATAGTCTTTTGGGAGGTTGACATTTAAAACAATGTGGGGATTCTTAATCTTTTGTGTGCTATGGACCCCCTTGGCAGTCTGATGAAGCTTATGAACCCTTTTTCAGAATAATATTTTTAAATACATAAAACAAAATACATAGGATTCCAAAGGAAATGAAATAAAAACAAAGAGGTATTTTTTCCATCCAAGTTCACATACTCCTTGAAATCTATTCTATACCTTGGGTGTTCCGATGACGACCATGTTTTTGGTCTGTGAGTTAGTGAGATTTTAAAAAATAAACATTTCACCCTCACCTTGGCTTTGCACAAGTAGTCTCATGATGTCTTTCAATCTGATTTGGTGAAGAGGGTTTCAGCTGATTTTATCCATTACATATTCATAAATGTATGTACAAAATAAGTGGATACAAAATATGTAAAAGGTAATTTTGGGGGAGGTTTAGGTAACAATTGGGAGAATGAAGAAAGGCATTATATAGGAGGTGGCATTTGAGTTAATCTTTAAAAAAAAAAAACCTAAAGATTAAAAAAGTTAGAGGTGAAGAGAGTGCATTCTAGGCATGGAAGGATAGCCTGTACAAAGGCACAGAAATGGGTGATGGAAGGTCAAGTGTACAGAACAACAAGAATCCCTAATTATACCTCCCCCCCAATCCTATATAGCAAAAAGCTTTTTGTATAATGTCTGGAAATGCAGGCTGAAGCAATGAAGGGCTTAACATACCAAAAAGAGGAATTTGTATCTCATGCAAGAGATGATAGAGATTTTCTGAATTGATTGAACAGGGGGGTTAACCTAGTCAAAGCTATACCTTAGGAGCAATTGTTGCTATACTCATCAGTATTGAATAGCATTCACAGTTGTGCTGCTTCCATTTCTGCCTGAACTCTAAAGCTAGAAGAGGCCAAAAATAAGACAGTAGGAGGAGAAAGCAATTTGAAAAAAATTTCAACACCTAGAAAAATACAAAGGGAGTGGCTAGGTGGTGCAGTGAATAGAGCACCTGCCCTGGAGTCGGGAGGACCTGAGTTCAAATCCAGCCTCAGACACTTAACACAAAAACTAGTCGTGTGACCTTAGGCAAGTCACTTAACCTCAATTGCCCTCCAAAAAGCAAAAAAAAAAAAAAAAAAAGAAAAATACAAAGATTGTGATAGCATCAAAATAGAGAACCATCACCATTTCCCCTGTTGACTATATCAAGTCTAGGTATGAAATTCATTTATTCTTTTCACAATCCAACCAAAGTTCCATTTTCTCCCTACCACAAGCTAAGTCACAAACACAGATTCTATTAAAGTACATTCCCATTAGAAAAGTTTGAGTCTCTGGGAACTTGTTATTTCTGGAATAAAGACACAATAGGTTACACAGGATTTTAATTGGCCTCTATTCAAAATCTTTACTTTTGGGTCATAGAATTTGCATGATGCTGGGTAGTCCTAGGACTCAGAAACAACAGAAGTGCTGACTGGCAGCTTCTCATTTCCCTGGCCTAAGGGTGGAAGTTAGTCATACTTTTGAACAGATTTTACAAAGCCAAACACACCGTCAGCTCTTTCCTAATGAAAATGATGCTAAGCAGGCTATGTCCAGGATGGAGGGAGACATGAGCTACAGTTGCAAAGGCTAAATTTTAACCTGAGATGGGTCAATGAGTCACTATGCAACCCTGTGAAAGGATAAAGTCTTCATTTGCTCATTTGGAAAATCCAGAATGAATCCCTCTTTAAAATATTCAGGCAGATTCATATCATGTGATTTACTTACAGTGGAGTTTCACATGCAAATAGAATGCCAGTCTTACGTCATTCACAATTATTATTGATGACTTGCTAATTGTTATTAAGATACAGCATTTGTGAAGCAGTCAGTGGAGAAAGAGAAATTCAATCAATAAAAATGAGCAATTTACCAATTTCCTTTTTTTTTTTGAGGAAGGCTCCTTCAGCCAACAATTTTGATGGATTCACCAATCAGTTAGTACTGTTTTTTTGATGGTAACAATTACCAAGAAGTTTTCTCAGAATCACAGGATTCAGGACTAGGAAAAGTCCTAGAAGACATCTAGTTTTAACTTTTCCCTTTACAGATGACAAAATTGAGACCTAGAGAAGTTTTCAACTTGCCCAGATAAGTCAGCTAGTCTTAGCACAGCTAAGATTTTAATCCTTTTTGTAGTGGCAAAGAATTGGAAATCAAGGGGATGCCCATCAATTGGGGAATGGCTAAACAGGTTGTGGTATATGCATGTAATGGAATACTATTGTGCTATAAGAAATGAGTAGTAGAAGGACTTCATAATGACCTGGAAAGACTTATATAAACTGATGCTGAGTGAGGGAAGCAGAACCAGGAGAACATTGTACACAATTACAGACACATTGTATCTGTGATGAGTGACATTAATAGACTGGGCTCTTCTCAGCAATGCAAGACTATAAGACAACTTCAAAAGACTCATATGACGGAAAAAGCTATCCACATCCAGAGAAAGAATTATGGAGTCTGAATGCAGCTCGAAGCAAACTACTTTGCTCTCTCTCTTTTTTCTGTTTGTTTTGTCTTGTTTCTTGTTTCTTGTTTATTCCATTGGTTGTAACTCTTCTTTACAACTTGACAAATGTTTGGCGTGAAGGTATATGTAGAGCCTATTTTGAATTGCATGCTGCCATGGGTGGGGGTGGCATCGGGAAAGGGTGGAAAAATAGGGGGAGAAAATTTGGAACTCAAAAGCTTGTGGAACTGAATGTTGTAACCTAAAAGTAAATGAATTTTAAAAAAAGATATAAAATAAATATGGTACATTACCTTGAAAAAAAAAACGATTTTAATCCAGGTTCTCTGATGCCAGTTTCAGGAAATGTGTCCCTGTATCACAGTTACTGAAATAGTTTCTGAACACTGCAACCAAACTATGTTCCATAGAATTACAACTTCTTTTTTTTCCCCCTTAATAGTATTGTTTTCTAATTGCATGTAAAGATAATTTTCAACATGCATTTTTGTAAAACTTTGAGTTTCAAATTCTTCTCCCTCCCTTCTCCCCAAGATGGCAAGCAATATGAAATAGGTTATACAAGTACAATCATTTTAAACATATTTCCATATTAATGTCGTGCAAGAAGAATCAGAAGAAAAGGGAAAAAACTACAAAAAAGAAAAAACAACAACAAAAAAGGAAAATAATATGCTTCTATCCCCCTTCGGACTACATAGTTCTTTCTCTGGATGTGGATAGCATTTTCCATAATGAATCTTTTGGAATTGTCTTAGATCATTGTATTTCTGAGAAAAACAAAGTCTATCAAAGTTGATCATCACACAATGTTGCTGTTGCTGTGTACAATATTCTCCTGGTTTTGCTCACTTCACTCAGCATCAGTTTACATAAATCTTTCCAGGTTTTTCTGAAACTCACTTGCTCTTCATTTCTTGTAGCACAATAGCATTCCATTATATTCATATACCAGAACTTGTTCATCCATTCCCTGATTGATAGACATCCCCTCAATTTTCAATCTTTTGCCATCACAAAAAGAGGTAATATAAATATATTTGTACATGTGAGTCCTTTTCTATTTTTTAAGGTCTCTTTGGGATACAGACCTAGTAGTGGTATTGCTGGATTAAAGGGTATGAGCAGTTTTATAGCCCTTTGGAGATAGTTCCAAATTGCTCTCCAGGATGATTGAATTGGTGCAGAACTCTATAATGCATTAGTGTTCCAATTCTCCCACATTTTCTCCAAGATTTATCATTTTCCTTTTTTTGTCATATTAGTCCATCTGATAGGTGTTAGGTGGTACCTCAGAGTTATTTTAATTTGTATTTCTCTAATTGATAGTGATTTAGAGCATTTTCTCTTATGATTATAGATAGCTTTAATTTTTTTCCTCTAGAAACTACCTGTTCAAATCCTTTGACCATTTATCAATTGGGGAATGACTTGTATTCTTATAAATTTGACTTAGTTTTCCACATATTTGAGAAACGAGACCTTTATCAGAAACATTGTCTATACAAAATGTTTCCCAGCTTTGTGCTTTCCTTCTAATCTTGGTTGCATTGGTTTTGTTTGTGCAAAACCTTTTAAATTTAATGTAATCAAAATTATCCATTTTGCATTGCAAAATGTTCTCTATCTCTTGTTTGGTCATAAATTCTTCCCTTCTCCATAGTTCTGACAGGTAAACTATACCTCACTCTTCTAATTTGCTTATGCTATCATTCCTAATATTCTAAATCATGTACCCATTTTGACATTATCTTGGTATAGGGCAGTGGTTCTCAACCTTCCTAATGCCATGACCCTTTAATACTCGTATGTGGGCATATCTACATGTGGGCAGACCCTCCTGGAGATGGATAGAGGAGCGGTGTCTCAGTTCCTAAGACCATTGGAAATATGTGTTTTCCTATGGTCTTAGGCAACCCCGTTCGACCCTCAAAGGTCACGACCCACAGGTTGAGAACTGCTGGTATTAGAGTGTGAGATGTTGGTCTATGCCTACTTTTTGCTATATGATTTTTCCAGTTTCCCCACCAGTTTTTGTCAAATAATGAGTTCTTATCCCAGAATCTGGAGTCTTTGGGTTTATCAAACAATAGATTGCCATAGTCATTTACAACCATGTCTTGTATAACTAACCTATTCCACTCATCCACCACTCTACTTCTTAGCCAGTAACAAATAGTTCTGATGATTGCTGTTTTATAATATAGTTTTAGATCTGGTACAGTGAGGCCATTTCCATTTGTATGTTTTCATTAATTGCCTTGACATCCTTGACCTTTTGTTCTTCCAGATGAATTTTATTATTAGTTTTTTTTAGCTCCTTAAAATAATTTTTGGTACTTTGATTAGTCTTTTGCTGAATTAGGCAATTAAGTTAGGTAAAATTGTAATTTTTATTATATTAGCTCAACCTACCCATGAGCAATTGATATTTTACCAATTATTTAGATCTGACTTTATTTATGTGAAAAGTATTTTATAATTGTGTTTATACAGTTGCTGGGTTTGTGTTGGCAGGTAGAATTCCAGATATTTTATATTGTCTACAGTTATTTTAAATGAAATTTCTCTTTCTAGCTCTTGCTGTTGGGCTTTGTTGGTATTATATAGAAAAAAATGATGATTTATGTGGGTTTATTTTATACCCTGTGACTTTGCTAAAGCTGCTAATTGCTTCAAGTAGTTTTTTTTAGCTGATTCTCTAAATATAACATCATATTGTCTGCAAAGAGAGATATTTTGTTTCCTCATCACCTATTCTAATTCCTTCAATTTCTTTTTCTTCTCTTGTTGCTAAAGTTAATATTTTGTGTACAATATTGAATAATAGTGGTGATAGGACATCCTTGTTTCACCCTTGATCTTATTGTCAATGTTTCTAGCTTATATCCATTACACATAACACTTGCTGATCATTTTAGATAGATACTGCTTATCATTTTAAGGAAAATCCCATTTATTCTCATGCTCTCTAGTGTTTTTAATAAGAATGGGTACTGTATTTTGTCAAAAGTTTTTACTGCATTTATTGAGATAATCATATGATTCTGTTAGTTTTGTATTTGATATGATCAATTATGCAGATGGTTTTCCTAATATTGAACCAGCCTTGCAATCCTGGTATAAATTCCACCTGGTCATAGTGTATTATTCTGGTGATAAATTGCTGTAATCTCTTTGCAAATATTTAATTTAAAATTTTTGCATCAATATTCATTAGAGAAATTAGTCTATAATTTTCTTTCTCAGTTTTGACTCTTCCTGGTTTAGGTATCAGTACCATATCTGTGTCATAAAAGATATTTGTTAGTACTCCTTTGAATATTTTTCCAAAGAGTTTATATAGTATTGGAATTAATTGTTTTTTAAATGTTTGGTAGAATTCACTTGTGAATCCACCTAACTCTGGAGAGTTTTTCTTAGGGAGTTCATTGATGATTTTTTCAATTTCTTTTTCTAAAATGAGGCTATTTAAGTATTTTATTTCCTCTTCTGTTAATCTGGGCAATTTATATTTTGTAAATATTCATCCATTTCACTTAGATTGTTAGATTTATTGGCATACAGTTGGGCAAAATAGCTCTTAATTATTGCTTTAATTTCTTCTTCATTGGCGGTCAATTCACCCTTTTCATTTTTGATGCTGGTAATTTGCTTATCTTAGTTCAATAGTTTTCTTACTCCCAATGTTATTATTATTATTTTATGTTTTCTTCTATTTTATTATTCTTTTTGATTTTGTTTGACTGATTTTTGATATCTCATAGAGTCATTACTTTCCACTTTTCCAATTCTAATTTTTAAGAAATTATTTTCTTCAGTTAGTTTTTGTACCTCCTTTTCAATTTGACCAATTCTGCTTTTAAAGGAGTTGTTTTCTTCAGTGTATTCTTTCCCCAATTTGGTCAATTCCATTTTTCAAGGAGTTGTTTCCTTCAGTCAAATTTTGTGCTTCCTTTTCCAAACTGTTGACTCCATTTTTCATAATTCTCCTTCATAACTTTCATTTCTTACTCTAATTTTCTTCTACCTCTCTTACTTGATTTTTTTTTGTTCATAGCCTCCTTTCTCCCCCATTTATTTATTTATTTTAGTTTTCAACATTCATTTCCACCAGATTTTGAGTTACAAATTTTTCTCCCCATTTTTGCCCTACCCCTACCCCCAAATAGCAAGCCTACTGAATACCCCTTCCCTCAACCTGTTGTCTTATATCCCCCTCCACCCCCCCCCCCCACCAATTTCTAGTAGGGCAAGATGGATTTCTATACCTTAGTTCCTGTATATCTTATTTCCCAGTTGCCTGTAAAAAACAATTAAAAAAAAAACCTTTTGTTTTTAAAACTTTGAGTTCCAGATTTTTTCCCTTCTTCTTTCCTCACCCACTACCACTGGGAAGATAAGCAATTCAATATAGGCTGTACCTGTGTAGTTACACAAAACATTTCCATAGTAGTTATATTGTGAAGGACTAACTATATTTCCCTCCATCCTATCCCCACCCCCCCAATTATTCTATTTTCTCCCTGGACCCTATCCTTTTTCAAAAGTGTTTGCTTCTAACTACGCTCTCCCCCAATCTGCCCTCCCTTCTATCATACCTCCTCTTATCTCCTTCTCGCCCCTATTTTCCTGTAGGGTAAGGTACCCAATTGAGTGTGTATGTTATTCCATCCTTAAGCCAAATTCAATGAGAGTAAAGTTTTCACATTCCCTTTTACCTTCCTGCTCTTACCCTCTATTGTAACAGTTTTCCCTTGCCTCTTTTATATGAGATAATTTACCCTGATCTATCTCTCCCTTTTCCTTCTCCCAATAAATTCCTCTCTTACTTCTTAATTTTATTTTTTAGATATCATCCCTTCATATTCAACTCATTCTGTGCCCCCTGTCTATGTATACATGTACATACATATGCCTACACTCACATATGTATTTATATACACATACACCCTCCTATACATATATATACATACATACATACATGCATACATACATACATACATATTCCTTTCAACTATCCTCCTACTGAGAAATGTCTTATGAGTTACAATTATTGTTTTTCCATGTAGGAATGTAAATAGTTCAACTTTAATAAGTTTCTTGTGATTTCTTTTTCCTGTTAACCTTCTCATGCTTCTCTTGCTTCTTATACTTGAAAATCAAATTTTCTTCTCAGCTCTGGTTTTTTCAAGAATGCTTGAAAATCCTCTATTTCATTGAATGACCATTATTTTCCCTTGAAACATTATACTCAGTTTTGCTGAGAGGGTGATTCGTGGTTTTAGTCCTAACTCCTTTGACCTTTGGAATATCATATTCCAAGTCCTTTGATCCCTTAATGTAGAAGCTGTGCTTGGCTCTCAGCTTGGTGAGTTGGACCCTTCCAATAGGCCTGCTGGGCTGCCTTCAGCTGGAGATTTGTTTCTCTCTGTCACTTTGTGGATTCTGTAGCCCTAAAATTTGTTTAGAGTAATTTTTTTACATGTATTAGAAGTGATTGGAGCTCACACCAAATTTGTGCTTTTACTCCGCCATCTTCTCTCCACCCCCCTCTTACTTAATTTTTAAGATCCTTTTTGACTTCTTCCAGGAGAACTTTTTGGGCTTGAGACCAACTCATATTCCCCTTTGAGGCTTCACATGTAGACATTTTGATGAGGTCCTCCTCTGAGTTTGTGCTTTGATCTTCCCTGTTACCATTGTAACTTTCTATGGTTAGGGCTCTCTTCTGTTTCTTAGTCATTTTTTAGTCTATTTCATGAGTTTTAAAGTTGAGCTCTGCTCCTGGGGCACAGAGGCCACTATCCCAAGCTTTTTATCTTGGGGGTCAGGGGTCTGGTCACTGACTTTTCATGCCATGCCTCAGGTGTTTGTGGCTTACCCAATGTGCTGGCGGTGACCTGGCCTAGTCATGCCTGTTGTGCTGGGGTTCTGTGGCTTGCAATTTGCTTTCTGTACTGGGCCTGGAGGCTTTCCTGCTCACCTGCTGAGCCAGGTTCAAGGGACCTAGGTCGCTGATCTATGCTGTAGCTAAGAGCTTCCCACTGGCTTCTCTGGACACAGTCTGTGTTGCACTGTATCCTCTTTTTCCCAAATGAGACTGACCTTTCTTGAAGCCTGTTTTTAAGTTATCTTAAGCTCAAAAGTTGTTTCTTGCCATCTTTTAGTGGGTTTTGTCCCTCCAGAATCCATTTAGAGGGTTGATTTAATATTATTTCCGAGGGAAACAGGGGAGAGCTCAGGAAACTTCCTGCCATCTTAGCTACGCACCCACCCCCTCAAATTACAACATCTTAGAGCATGAAGATCCTTTGGAATGATGCTTTAGTTCAATCCAATCCAATTTGATCTAACCAGAACTTCTAATCCTGAGGGCAGGGGCTGTTTTCTCTTTGCCTCCAGTACAGCCTGTGCTCATACTAGGCACTTAATAAATGCTTGTCCATTGACTGATGGATTACAATGCAGTGTGCTAGATGATGAAGGTACAAAGATAAAATTAAAGAAAATATCAGTTCCTACCTTCTCAGGGACCTGTTCTATTGGGGGAAGGGTATAATATATAAACCTTTATCGCATCTGTCTCTCTCTCTGTCTCTCTGTCTCTGTTTGCTCTGTCTATGTTTTTCTGTTTCTCTCTCAGTGTATCTCTTTCTCTGTCACTTCTCTTTGTCTCCCTCTTTTTCTATTTGAGGAGAGAGAGAGAGAGAAAGAGAGAGAGTACTGACAAATAGATGAACCAAGAAAGATCCCTCATAGGAAGTGGTACATGAGCAGAGGCTTAGATGTAACCAGGATTCTAAGATATAGAAGTGAGGAGGGAGTGTTTTTATAGGTATGAGAGGGACAAACTGTGCAAAGACAGTGAACAAGAGATGAAATGCCTTGTTTGAGGAACAGCAAATAGACCAGTTTAGATGAAACACTGAGTGTGTTAAAGGATGAAAGGTGAAATGATTTTGCAAAAAAGGTAGGCTGGATTCTGATTGTGAAGGGCCTAAAAATGTCAAGATGAAGGGTTTGTATTTAGTCTTAGAGGAATACAAAATCACTGATGATTCTTGAGCAATGGAATGACATTTTCAGATTTTTGCTTTAGGAAGATTATTTCAATAACTTTGTATAAGGTGATTGGGGAGGAGGGAGCTATAAAGTGGTACTCTAATTAGGAGGCTGTCATAATAATTTAGGCGAAATCTGATGAGGACATGAATTAGGGTATTGACTAATGAACAGAGAGAAAGGAACGGATGTGAGGTATTTTACGTAGATAGAATTGAGAAAACTTGGTCACTGATTAGATGTGGGGAGCCAGGAAAAAAAGAGTAGAGGATAATCATGAGGTTGAGAACCTAGGTAACTGGAAAGATTGTATTGCCTTTAATGGAAACGGGGGATTTTGCTGGAAACGTAGATTTAGGTAGATAATGAGTCGTGGACGTGTTGAGTCATAGATTCATATGGAGTACCTTGGTACAGATGACTAATAAGTAGTGATGAGGCAAACTTAGAGCTTAGGAAAAAGATAAACCTCAGGCATATATGCCTAAAATTCATTTGCATAGGGAATGATGATTGAATCTTTGGGAGTTTATGACATCATCAAGAGAGAGCATATATGGAGAGAAAATGGCAAAGCCCAGACAGAGCCTATTGCTTCAACTTGCAGATGATGGAACTGGATCTAGGTTGTTGATATGACTTATCCAGCCATGATCATATAACTAATTAGTGGAAGAATTAGAACAAATGTCCAGGTCGCTTGAGGCCTAGTCTGGAGCTCTTCCTACTACACTATACTACTTTTCTTAAAGTTTGCTCTGTTTATCCAGTAATAAGCAGAGCCTAAAATAATGAACTAAAAAATGTGAATGAACTCTTGCTTAGCTCGATAAATAGTTAATACCTTAAGTTGTTACTTTGGAGAAGGAAATGGCAAACCACTCCAGTATCTTTGCCAAGAAAACCCCAGATGTGGTCAGGAGGAGTCAGACAGGACTTAACACCCAAAAGTGGTTAGTTGGTCAGATTTGCATGTATCACATCATCTTTGTTAGTGAATGATTAAATCTAAGATTATCCTTGTGTTTTGAACAAGGTTTGTTGATATTAAGCTTTATTATGGTTCCTCTAAGAAGTTTACTTAAGCATGCCAGTTATAGACATACAGGAATCATTTGCTTTCCCATTAATGCATATACTAACTTTGTGGCACTGTTGGCTTGATAAATAATGGTTTCCCAAAGGTAAGGCTCATGAAACAATAGCCAACATATTTTTTAACAAATTCTAATCAAAGAAAATAAATTAAACACCTATCATATTCAAGATACTCTGCTAAGGCCCCAAGGACACATGGATAGAATAGAAGAGTTTCTCCACTCAAGGAACTTATAGTTGAACAGTAGGGATATAGCATGTACACAAATAAGTCTGATTGGGGTGGCCAGGTGGTGCAGTGAATAGAGCACTGGCCCTGGAGTCAGAAGGACCTGAGTTCAAATCCAATCCCAGACACTTAACACTAACTAACTGTGTGACCTTGGGCAAGTCACTTAACCCCAATTGCCCTGCCTTCCCCCCTCCAAAAAGATAAAAACAAAATAAAAACCACCCCCAAAACCTCCCAAAACAAAACAAGTAAGTCTGATGCCAGCTAGTGAGTATAATAGGGATACAGCTAGTGAGTATAATAGGGATAACAGAGAGGAAAAAAGGTGAAATCTAATTCTCCTCTTAGAGTACATAGCTTTTCAGTTTGGCTGAAACATAGTATAACATGAAGAGGAATAGTTTGATATAAGATTGAAAGGATATGTGACAGCTAGATTGTGGAGGGCATTAACAGTAGGCTACAAAGTCTAGGTTTTATTCTATCAGCAAGAAGAAAGGATGAAAGTTTTTTGAGCAAGAGAGTAGTGTCTTCCAATGTTTGAAAGTTGAATATGGCAACGATGTGAAGAGTGGTTTAGACAAGAGAACCTCAAATTAGAGAGATCATTGAAGAGGCTATTATGATAGTTCAGTGGAAAGGTGATAAAGGCCTGAACTACTATAGATGACTGTGTGAGATGACTAAAAATGATGTCCTTTGTTAGGAGTCAAGGGACAAAATCTTCTTCTCCTTAGGATGGGGATGGTAGAGCCCTCATTGAAGCCAGTGACAAAAAGGATCAAGAAAAGAAAATAAGTGAAAAGATCAAAGCTTTTTGGTTTTTTTTTGTTTTGTTTTTTCATATAGACATGGAACTTACCTCTGAGTGAAGGAACTTCCCAGGATGCATGACAATATGTGAAGAGAAGGCTTTAAGTTACCATATTCAAGGTCTTTAGTAAACTGTCTCCTCTTTGAATATTTCATGTGAGGATTTTTCCTATTATTGATGAAGCAGGAAAGAACTAAGATTAGAAAGTGAGGTTCTATGTAACTTTTAATGAAAAGTGAAATGGGTTTTCAGTCAATTCTCTTTCCACCCGAGGTCTTTTTAAATAGTGAACTCCTTCAGTTCTTTTATAATGTTAGCAATGAACAAAAACTCAATTTATTCACAACTTTTTAGGAATGCATCTGTTGTGTAGGTAAACCGGTAAGGACAACTGCATATGCCAAGTTTCCCAAGGGAAATAATTTATTCACAGTGAAAATACACTAAAATAAAAAAAAAGTTCCTGTTCTCATGATGATCCCTATGTGCATTAAGACATAAGTCTTCAAGTACTGGAGTTTTCCAGGGTCATGAGTAATTCCTGGGGCCATGACGAAGACATTCCTTTATAACTTCTTGTTATCCTTGAAACAGATTCAATGAAGTCAGAATGGCATCTATGGAAATAAGATGGCACGTCAAGGTTAATTCTAGGACATATACTCTAATAGCAAGCAGGTCACTTTTTTATGCCAAAGTCAGATCAACATACTGCTTTTAAAATGTATAAATGTGAAAAATATCTGGATAATTCCTTTTGAATCATGATGGATCTCCTTGAGATGGCCATGGCAAGATTAGAACTTGGAATGAACTTGTTGTTGTTGTTGAGTCATGTCTGACTCTTCATAACCTTGTTTGGGGTTTTCTTTTCTTTTTTTCTTTTTAAAAATTTATTTATTTGCTCACTTTTAGTTTACAAGATTCAGTTCCACAGTCCCTTGAGTTTCAAATTTTCTCCCCTTCCTCTCTCTACTCCCCTCCTCCCCCCCCCTTTCCATGGCAGCATACAATCAAGTATAGGATCTGCAAATACTTTCACATCGGACATTAGTCTGGTTGTATAGAAGGGTTGTAACCAATGGAGTGAACAATGGGAAAAAAGAAAGAAAACCAAACATGGAAAAGAATGATAGCTTGTAGATTGCTTCAGTCTCCATTTAAACTCTATTCTTTCTAGATCTTTCTCTGAATGTAGATATCTCCTTCCATTTTGGGGTTTTCTTGGCAAACATACTGGAATGGTTTGCCGTTTATTTTTTCAGCTCATTTTACTGATGAGGATATTGAGGCAAACAGAGTTAAGTGACCTGCTAGGGTCACATAGTTTGCAAGTGTCTGAAGTCAGATTCAAACTCATGAAAATGATTCTTCCTAATTCCAAGCCCTGTTCTCTATCCACTGCCCCACCTAACTACCCAGAATGAACCTTAGGTAGTTTTTTTTCTTTGTTGCTTAGGTAGTCACCAAGAAATAGGCATTCTGGTATTGTGCTGTATGTTCTGGGACTAAGGAGACTCCTCAGTGTTCTAGTGCCTTCTCTACTTTGGACAAGTCACTTAATATCTCTCTCTCTGATCCTTAGTTTGGTGTCTCTGAGGTCCTTTTCATTTCTAATAGTCCATAGATCCACTTTTTACTGACTTAATTTAGTATCTTTGGTTGCTGATAATATAGAGCTGCTCCCCCTATCCCTCAATATTTCCTTGCTTACTATACCATTGGAGGATATGTGATTTCAATGGCATTGATATTTCTTCTGCTATCACTGACTTCTCTTTCAGAGCCTCAGTAGACAATCTTTAGTGCTTGCTGTGGCTATAAAATGCAAAAGGTAGTGAGGTGGCATAGTGTTGGAGCCAGGAAGATTAGTGTGAATCTTGCTTCAGACACTCACTTGTGTTACCCAGGATGAGTCACTTGACCTCTGTAAACCCTTAATTTCCTTACCTGTAAAATAGGGATAATAATAACTATCTCACATGACTTTTAGAATAAAATGAGATCACATATGCAAAATGATTTGTAGACCTTAAAGCATTCTGCAGATACTAGCTATCATCATCATCATCTGTTTGATGCTCTAAGAATGGACTGGTTCATATGAGCCTATAATCCTAGACCAAAGATTATGCATTAGTGGTTTATCAGGAATACTATCCATATTTGGAAGTAAATTTTGCTTCCCCCTCTTCATTTATCTTTTTACATTAACTATTATTAATTACTTGTTTTACTTTTATTACATTTTTTCTTTACAATTTTGTTTTGGGCCTTGAGATGGTCTTTGTAAGTACCAGGGCAACATGAAAATATGAATACAGTTGGGAGAAGGAAACTTATTACCCTAGGTAATACAGTGGGTAGAGTATTGGACTTGGATTCAGGAAGACTTGAGTTTGAATCCTTCCTTAGATACTCTCTGGGTAAGTCACTTAAACTCTCTCAGCCTCAGCTTCTTTATCTATAGATTAGGGATTATAAGAGCACCTATCTCAGGGTATTTTTGTGAGGGTTAAATGAAATAACATATGTAATGACATGTGTTTTTAGAGCACAGCCTGTTACAAAGACCCTTCCTGTAGCCTCTCCAATTTGTCAGTGTCTGTCTGAGCTTGGGCATTTTGGGCACAGTAGCTCTAGAGATCCCTACATCTTTTCCACATTCTGATGAGGCATCTGAGTAGGATTTTAGTGCTTTCTTAATAAACCAGTCAAAGTTCATTTGGAAATGAGTAGATAGACTTGTATGTTGTTCAGTAGAGGGCAATCCCCTTGAAGGCAGGGACTATTTAGCCTTGTGTCTTTGTAAGAGAGTTGGTGAGGCATGGTGGAGAAAGCTATCCTCAAAGTCAGGAAGACTTGGGTTGAAGGTCTTCTTTTGGACACATAGTGGTTATGTGATACTGGTCAAGCCACCTCTCAATGCTTAACTTCTTGGTGCTCTAGGCAACTCTCAGACTATAAGTTGCAGAGAAAGTACCAACTTGCACAAGTAGAGGGAATTTCCTTACTTGGGAATTTCCAATACTAATGAAATCACAGGTCTAGTCCCTGTTCTTAGTACAGTGCTTGGCACCTAGTAGATCATTAGTAAATGCTTATTAGGTTGGAGTGATTTGCTATTGACTCTCCCTGCTTGACTCAATAGGCTGGAAACTCTTTGAGAATAGGGATGGTTTCATTTTTTGCACTTATATCTTCAGCTTCTAACACAGTGACTTGTATGTAGTAGGCACACAATAAATGTATACTGATTGACTCAGTTTTTACATGTGAGATAACTCTTCTCTTCAGAGAGTATTTTATTCTCTGTAATACTTTTGTTTAAAACAGAATTCAAGAAAACTCCACGGCTTAATATAGCCTCCATTCCCTCCCTTAAAAATAAAAACCCAGATTTAGACATTTATTCCTTTGCATTTCTCCTCCTTAAAATAGTAAACTGGATTTATTATTCTAAAATGATTTCTTAAACCTTCTCATAGTTATCTGTGTATATGTATATTTTGAGGTCTTGTGGTTTTATCATTCTGGGGGAAATCTCACTTTGGAAACTCCCTTTGCTGTTGCAGATCAACAACTCAGAGAGCTCAGTAGAGAGGAGGTAGGTAGATAGATAGATAGATAGATAGATAGATAGAGATAGATAGATAGATAAATAGAGAGAGAGAGAGAGGTAGATAGATAGACAGATAGATGGATGAATGGATAGATAAAGCAATCATTTAGTACTTACTAAGTGCCAAGCACTGTGCTAAGTTCTGGAAATACAAATGCAAGTAGGCAAGATACAAATGCCTTCAGAGAACTTACATTCTAATAGGGAAATACAACATAGAAAGGGGAATAGGGAGGCTGACAAGGCTGAGTAAGTGGAATACTTACCCCCTGGTGGAATGGTATAGAGATGACTAGGAATCAGAATGGAGTCTTAGTTCCAGACAACGTAAGAGAAAAGTCCACCTATCAGAATGTGGAATCCAAGGCTCAGGTGATGGAGAGAAGAGGATGATGACTGACGATATTCAGACAACATGGTATGAAGATGCTTGGGATTGTTCAGGTTTGTTTTTCAGTTCTGTTCAACTCTTTGTGACCTTTTTGGGAGTTTTCTTGGCAAAGATATTGGAGTAGTTTGCCATTTCCTTTTCCAGCTAATTTTACAGATGGGGAAATTGAGGCAAAACAGAGTTAAGTGACTTGCCCACGGTCACAAAGCTAGTAAATATCTGAGACCAGATTTGAACTCAATTTTTCCTCACCTCAGGTCACTGCATCACCTGGCTGACCCCATTAGCTTAGTAAGCCCTCCTTAAACAAATCCCAACCTACCTTTTCAACCTCATTTTCCACTAATCCTTAATAAAGGCCCACTATAACCAGATTCATATCACACATGGTATTTCTACCACATCCTCCCACCCCTCATAATGTTTCTCTGTCCTGAAACAGACTTTTCTTTATGTGAATATTAGCCATCCTTTAAACGTCCAGTTCAAGTCTCATATCGTTTTGGAAGATTTTCCTGACCACCCCAGCTCTCAGTAGATAAAACACAGGACTTATCAGGAAGACCAGAGTTTGAATTTTTGATTAGCCTCATATTTTGATTAGCTTTGTGACTTTAGGCATGTCATTTAACATCTCAGCCTCAGTTTCCCTTATCTATAAGATAGGAATAATAAATCTATCTCACCGGGTTATGAGGATAAAATGAATTAACACGTATAAAGCATTTCACCAGCCTTAAAGTGCTAAATAAATGCTGGTTGTTGTAGTGATTGTTATTATTTACTCCTTAGAATTACTAGAAATTATTGTCTTAGACCAGCGGTTCTCAACCTGTGGGTCGCGACTCCTTTGGGGGTTGAACAACCCTTCCACAGGGGTTACAGGGGTTGCCTAAGACCATTGGAAAACACATATTTCCAATGGTCTTAGGAACTGAGACACTGCTCCTCTATCCATCTTCAGGCGGGTCCACGCACATGCAGATACGCCCACATACAAGTATTAAAGGTCGTGGCATCAGGAAGGTTGAGAACCACTGTCTTAGTCATTTGGCATTTATACTCTACCTTGAATTGTTAGGTACATCTTTTTATGTGCATGTTTTTATAAGGAAACTCCCTATGACTTATGTACTAAGTGATAGATGGATTGCTGATCCTAGGTTATTGGAAGGGGTTTTCACACCAGGAGTTCCTTGTGATGAGGTAATCACAGATTCTTTGGATATTCCTGTATGACACAGCAGTTTTCAACTTGTGGGTTATGTTCAATTTGTAACAATGAAAATACATCCTGCATATCAGATAGATTCATAACAGTAGCAAAATTACAATTATGAAGTAGCAATGAAAATAATTTTATGGTTGGGGGTCACCACAACATGAAGAACTGTATTAAAGGGTTGTGGCATTAGGAAGGTTGAGAACCACTGCTATATGACAAGTTACAAGTTATTTGCCAAACTAAATCATTAGAAGTCTCTACACTAGGAAATCCTTGGATAGGGTAATTTTTTGTCTTTGTGTCTTCAAAGTCTAGCATAGTTCCTTGCACTGAGTAGGTACTTTTTTGAAGTGTCTTCAGGGCTTTTGGGTTTCTCATCCATTAGAAATGATATTGTATTTTAATAATACATGAATATGTGAAAAATATGTGATTTCATCAGTATAGGGAATTCCAAGGAGGTAGTTCTTTCCATAGTTGATTTAATTGCATTATATCTTATCTAAAACATTATACCTTGATGCTAAGTTGGAAATCATTCATCCCCAGAAGTTTGGCCATCAGGTGATGATTTTTTTGGGGGGGATCTCAACTCCTTATCTACTGGCCAAACTTCTTGTGATGAATGCCTTTCCACTTACTTGAGATGGCCCTTAGTCAAAAGAAGGATACTCTTTTATCAGGTCCCTATAAAAATATTTTCCATTTTGGTAGAACCTACCAGAATCTGTGCTTTCCATTCATAGCCTCAATAATGTATGGTTACCTCTAGACCACAATGAGTCACTAGAAGGAAGACTTTGGGAGAATCTTATTACAAATAGCAATCACCAAATGTCTCTAGTACCACTAAGTGATAAATGATATCAGCCTTGCAAAATGGTTCTTTCTTCACTGCACACTAGGAAAAATATGTGGATGTTGTGGCATTGGCCACAACTCGCACTTTTTATTTATGCTCTGAGCAAAGAAAGCAGCCACACAGGTGGGCTCTCCAGGTGGTGAGCCTTAGAGAAGCTTCAAGTACAAGGATATAAATGTCTGCAGTGGTTCTCACAGCATGTCTCATGGCTCTAACGGAGAAAGATCATAGCAACTTTCTTCAAGGGAATAAAAGTTATTTCAGCTTCCCAGGTGCTTCGTAGAACATATTTTTGGCAATGGGAGACGAATATTTCCAGAGTTAATGAAGAATTAGAGCAATGGAGAAAAATGGACAAGTATTTAAACAACAACAAAAAGAACCATAAATAATGTGACTGATTTAGACAACAGCATTACTTTGACACTGGCCCATGGGTTAGCAGGACTCTTGGGCCAGATAGAGGATCATTTAACAAAACAACCAACCAAAAAGTAAAAATTATTCACCTATTAGGTACCAGCTCTTATGGCACTAGGGATTTGAAGACATAAGTGAGACAGTCCTTGGGTCTCCGGATCCTGAGTTTCCATCAACTCAGGAATGATCACGTACCACATAATTTGAAGTATATTGGAACAATAAAGCTTTTGTCTCAACCCTAGCTAATCTCTGCGGTGTTAATGGAGGGTATTATACGGTGTTAATGGAAGACTAGTATGTTTGGCGTGAGACCTTATTGAGCTATTTTCAGGACTGCTGATTCATCTTTGGCATCCAACCTGTCACCCGGTTCTCACTGGGCTCCAAGAAACTGTAGCATTTGCAGTGGTCACACCCTGGTAAAACCTTGGCAGATGGGTCAAATGAAGTTGATGGTAACCCAACAAACCTCAAAGCCATCAGTGAGTTAGGGGTATATCTACAGGAAGTATGTAAAGACTTCCTCTTGTGGAATGGATATAAGAACATTTGTTCCAATGGCCACAAAGGTGGCTGTGGTATGCTTAGAGCTTGGTCAGACATTGAAGATGCCAAAGTAATGCGCTGCAACCTGCCTATCACCAGTCATCCTGACTTTCATCTCGCCATTGGAATTTGATGACTGGAAGAGAGAGTGAAGCTGATGACTTTGTGCAACCCTGCTTCACTTATCAAGACATCATTTCATAATGTTGTTGGTCTTCTTTGAAAATGAAGAACAAACAATATCATCAGCAACCTCTAGGCCCTGTAGAAAGAAAGATCTCATTAAAATGTGAAAAATGCATCCACATTGGGTTGGGGTCAGCCACCTTTGTGCCTTTAAACAAAAAACCTCGAGACTAACTTATTCACCTTGAAGAGTGCCTAGCATCCAACCCCATAAATGGGCTACGATTTCTCTCTAGTTCCCTGATGTGTTTGGCTTGGACTCTACCACTGACTTGTGCTTTTATACCATACCTGCTATCCCATAGAGACTTTCTAGCTTTGAATACTGTTCAGTATATTGTAACTGTAATTAATTGATTCAATAAGCATTTAAATGCCTACTATGTGCCAGGCACTGTTTTAGGCCCTGGAGCTATCAGGAAAAAAGTAGTCTTTAATATACAAAAGGTCTTTTTCTTCATTTTAAAAGCTACTAACCTGTTTACATATGAAAGGGAAGGGGAGAATACTATCTGTATGCATCTATACATATATGTATATATACAAAATAATTTCTAGAGTGAGGAAACTAGCAAATGAGGAGACATATGAGATGAAATTAGAAAGAATCTAAGGATTGTATGAGGTAGAGGTGAAGGAGGAATACATTCTAGGAATGAAACATTTATTTCAAGAAGGTCCAAGTCTGTTTCCTGCCTCCTGGAGGCACTGGGGCCAGGAGGGAGTAAACTCACAATCAATCACACCTGCAGATACATCCAACTTTAGCCCCACTTCCACCAGTGCTGATGCTGCATTAGTGATTACATCATAAACCGAAGGATGATTATAAATTGTGGGCTGCCTCTACCCATCACTCCAAATACTTCTCTGCCTAAATGACTCAGTTGAATGCTAGAAAAGCTATATAACCTCTCTAGCTAGTTCATGAAATTTTATCTTTCTTCTCATGCTCATCCATAAGGATAAAATTAGCTAGTTTTGTTCCGAAGTTCATGTCCTGGGGTTGCCTTTACGTGGGCCTCCCTATTCAAAGAAATAAATCATTCCGTTTTGGGATGCATCATGAAATAGTGAGAAGAGTCCTGTGGCTACAGTCAGGAGAGACATGGAAGTTCCAAATCCTTCTACAGGCAAGTGATAGAGCCTTTCTGAGTCTAATCTCCTTTTCTGTAAAAGGAAACGATAATACCTGGAATACCCATTCCATGGAGTTGTGAGGCAGTTGTTTTAAAGTTCTGTGGAAACTTTAAATGTTATAGATGTGTTCATTATTATTCTCAACTGGGTAGGCCTAGCTATGGGTTCCCTTATTACCACATTTGGGGAGGGAAATATTGTCCATATAGCTGATGAATTTTCTTACATTTGTACTTGTTGCCTCCCCCAATAAGCCTTGAGACTGGGGACTGTTTCATTTTTATCTTTTATACTGAGAAATGAGTTTGATGCTTATCATACAATAGGTGCTTAATAAATGCTTGTTGCTTGCTTTCTTGATCATGAAATCTCTAGCTTTGAGTCTACCTCATGCTTTCTAGAGAAAGGACAAAAAATATGGGGTAGAGGCCCTGGTCAACATTAGGTCCTGAATAAATTTTATAGACATCAATTTTTTTCAGATTAGGAGTACCCCCACACAGATCAGGGTTTCCCCTATGATAATTAGGGGAATTGGTCTGGATTTCCTGATTGCTGTAGTCTATCCATAGAAGATTGTGTTGTATTCTTACAGGGCCTCTCTCAGCATCTCTCTTAAGCATTTCCAACTAGAGATCACATCACTGTGGCCTTCAGTATCTTCTATCCGCTATCATTGCTTTTTTTCCCCCATTCATCTCCAGCACTGGATATAATAAATGTATGTGTACCACTGATTATAAGCCATGGGGCACCATTTAGAGGGGTGACTGAAGTGTCCATGAGAGGGGGCACAGAGCATCTCTGGGCTTAGATCAATCCACATGCGCATGAACTCTGGGGTGACTCCATGACTACCCAGCAGCTCTAACTGCTTCTTCAATAGATGTCAGGGCTTCCTTCTCTCAGAGTACAAGTCAGTCAAAGGACATATTAATTAATATCATAATTCTAATGCAGCTGCATCATTAACACACATTCAAAAGGTGAAAAGGAAGCACATACATTCAAAACAATTGTTGACAATCACAAATTAGATTGATTTCTAAGATCATCTGAAGCAGAATTCAGATTTTATGCCCTATGAGGAAATAATTTATTTTGAACCTTTGAATAACAAAATATTATCATATCAAATGTATTCTCAAAGGAGGCATCACATCAATTCTGCCCAATTTTGTGGTAAATTATACACAAAAGAAAGTGAGTAGAAATTATTTTTCTATAGATAACAGGGGTGGGGACTGGATTTGTGATTTCAGTGGTTTAGCAGCTATCTGGTAAGGAAACACTTCCTACCAATGCAGGTGGGGACATTTTTTGCAACTTAAAGCCTAAACGAGTCACTAGTGGCACAGAGATTTTAAGTGACTTGCCCAGAGTCATATAGCCAGCATGTTTCAGAGACAGGACTTGGTATTTTTAAGGCCAGCTCTCCATACACTATATCTGGCTGCCTCTCATAATGCCTACAACTGACAGAAAATAATGATAACAACAATGACAACAATATAGTACTTTAAGGCTTGAAAAGTGTTTTATGTATGTGAACTCTTTTTATCCTCACAACAACCATGACAGGTAGATGTTATAATTACGCCCAGTTTACAGATGAAAACACTGAGACTTGGGAAGGTTAAATGACTTGTCCATAGTCACAAAGAGAGTAAGTATTTGAGACAGGATTCAAACTCAGACCTTCCTGACCCTATATCCTGCACTTTATCCGCTGCATCTGTTATGATGGTATATTTTAAGTTAGTCAACAATCATTTATTAAACTCTTACTATGTGCCAGGAACTGTGTTCAGCATTGGAGATACAAAGAAAGAGAGGAGCAATGCTTGGTCTTGCAGTTCACAGTCTAATGGGGAGGTAACATACAAAAAGGATATATTACACAGGATAAATTGGAGAGAATATCAAGGGTAAGGCTCTAAAGCAGTGTTGTGCTGATAAATGTTAAATAACTTATTCTATGAAAAAAAAATCCAGTCACTCACTTTTAACTTTGATCTGCACTATTAAAAGATTCTTCATCATTTTTTAAAGTCTAGACCAGCGGGTGGGGAACATGAGGCCTTGAGGCCACAAGTGGCCTTCTAGGTCCTCAGGTGCGGCCTTTTGACTGAGTCCAAGTTTCACAGAGCAAATCCCTTGATGAAGGGAATTTGTTCTGTGAAGTTTGGATTCAGTCAAAGGGTCACACTTGAGGACCTAGAGGGCCACACATGACCTCAAGGATGCAGGTTTCCCACCCCTGGAGGCAATCAACGAAACAAGAAACCAAGCCCTGATTTGTAGCATTTCCTGATTTCTACAGCATAAATGCTCATGCTGAGATTTAACATTTGGATCCCTGTATGAGCTATTTTCAGTAGACTCTAGTAGGAAGGATGGGAAAAGATTCTTGCAGAAGGTTTTAGTTGGTACTTGAAGGAAGCCAAGGAATTCCAGGCATGGGGGACAGGCAATGAAATGGCCAAGTGGGAAAATGGATTTCCTAGTGGGAGAAACATCAAAGAGGCCATTATATAATAGAGTATATGGAGAGATATAAGATATAATTCAAATGTAATGAAATTCCATCTATAGCTAGTACACCTGCTCTCAAACTGTCATATAGTTAATGACCATGGATATCTGTACCTTATTATCTATTCTTATACTTTTATATTGTGTTTATTCTTATGTGTCATTTCAGTCATGCCCAACTCTCATTGACCCCATTCGTGGTATTCTTGGCAAGGATGCTGGAGTGGTTTACCATTTCCTTTTCCAGCTTATTTTATAGCTGAGGAAACTAAGTCTAACAGGATTAAGTGACTTGCCCAGAGTCACATAAGTGTCTGAAGCTAAATTTGAACTCTAGAAGTCCCCCTGATTTCAGGCCTATCATTCTATGCATTGTGCCAACTAGCTTCTATCCTTATGAATGTTTATTATCTTCATAATTGTTTTATTTATATTTATATATGACCTTTTTATCTCTCCTGGTAGATTTTAAGTTACTTACAGGTAGGGACTATTCCATTTATTTTTGTAACCTTGGCACCTGAAAAATAGAAAGTGCTTAATAAACACTTGTTGATATACATATATACATATGTATATATACATATATATTTATACACACACACACATATATGTATTTGGAAGAGCAACTGGGGTTAAGTAACTTGCCCAAGGTCACATGGCTAGTAAGTGTTAAGTGTCTGAGGTCAGATTTGAACTCAGGTCCTCTTGACTCCAGGGCTGGTGCTTTATTCACTGTGCCACCTAGCCACCCCTTGACTGATCTATTTGCAGACATGATTTCTGAAACCAAGCCTGTTACTTATAGGCATACTTGGTTTGTAATATCTAATCATACTTAAGAAAGATCCATAGCAGATGAAAGAAACTGAAGGCTAAAGAATCAGAATAGACTAGTTCACTATAATTAAGAATTTGATATAATTCAATTCACTTCAGTTCTAGTCAATGAAGACTTATTAAGTGTCTACCATTTCATAAGGCATTGTGCTGAGCTCCTTAGGTCAGCAAATTACCTAACAATATTGATCCTACTTTCAGGGAGTTTAACAATTTAGTAGAATATAATGTCTTGCTTCTGTACTGCAATGGATCTGTGTTCTCCTCCCTTTTTCCAACAGTGCAAATCACAATCCATATTTTACCTTATCTTGTGATATTTCTCCCATAAATCCTTCATAGGGGAGCTATCCAATGTTCTGTAGACATTCCTCTAGGATTTTTTATATTCCTCACAATATCAGTCCAGCCCTCAAGCTGTCCATCTACTATTATCTGCTCTTGCTGCATGACAGGTACTTTTTCTTTTATCATATCTTTTCTTGATTTCGTATTTTTGTCTCTTCTTGGGTGCACATCATTATTACTAATGTGTTGAAACTGAGGTGCTCACCACCCATGTCTATTTGTCTCTTGGGGCACCTGAAACTTTGATTTTCTGGAGATCATAGTGTTTAATGACTTCATAACCTCACAATATCTCCAGAAGAATATACATATCCTAAGCAAATGCATAGAGATTGATATATTTTTGTATCTGGTAGCAATTTGGGATCATTGAAACTGTTGCACAATTTTAAAATGCAATCTAATCTTCTTTTGCCCTTCTATTAATTCTGAACCATATTCTCCAATGTATTTTTTTTTCTATTCTCTCATACACTCACATTCAAATTGAAGTCACCTAAAATGTGGGAAACACAAATAACTATGATTCAGAGAATAATACTATTGCCAAGGGAGGTCTAGGTGAAGTGCTTTGATAAATTTAAGGGGCATGGGGTATAAAGGAAAGTCTTCCCAGAGAATGTAGTAACTGAGTTGAGGCTTTAATAAACGAAAGAGCTTGAAAAGATGGAAAGGACATGGGGATTCTCTAGTTAGAAATGTTGCAAAGAAGGCACATTAGAAGTAAACATAAGAATGTAGGAGATACATTAGATAAGGTTAGAATCATAGGTTTGAATGAGATTCAAGAAGGCCTGGAATGCTAGAATCATGAGTTTATACTTTATTTGGCAGGCACTGGGAGGCATTAAAAACATTTTTAGGTGAGATGTGTCATAATTAGAGTGATCAAATTATTTAGGCAGATAAACAAAAGATAAATTGGAAGGAGAGGAAAGCTTGGAAACAGATAGACAGTTATCACAGCCTAGGCAAGAAGAAATGAGGTTTGTCTCAATGGAAAGAAGGTGATGCATGAGATATTGTAGAGATAGAATCAATAAGAATTTTCCAATTAATTTGACTTGCAGAGTGAGGAAGAGAAAGGAGGCAAAGACGGTTGAAGTATAAGTTTGGGTGGCTAAGATGATGATGTGGATGTTAACAGAAATTGAGAAGTGAGGAGGAAGAATGAGTTTTGCAGGGGAGATAATAAGTTCAATTTGGGCTACACTGAGTTTGATGTACTAGCGGCATATCTAGGTGGGATCATCTAGCAGGCAATTAGAACTATTAACACCCTGGAGTTCAGGGGAGAAGATTGGAATTAGTATAGATCAGAAGTCATTTGTAGAAATATGTTAATTAGATTCATCAGACTGGATGAGATCACTAAGAGAAAATTGAGAGAGAAAAGAGTACCTAGGACAGAACATTTGAGTTCATCATATTTAAAGTTAAAAGTGAGAAAAAAGTCAGAGTAGGTGTGGGTGAAAAAGTAAGATCCCTTTAATGATATAGAATCAAAGAGAATCGTGGGAGGAGACAATTTCAAGCAAGGAATAGTTCATTATGTCAAATGATTCAAAGGGCCAATGAATATGGGATCAAAGAAGAGGCAATTGTGTTTAATGATAAGGAGATCACTAATGAAAAAGCTGTTCTAGTAGAGTGATGGAAAGAAGAATTCACTTATTTAAAAAAAACAGATTGACTGCTGTGGAAAGTCTGTTCACAAGTTTTCTCAGTTACAGATTTTTTTTTCTTAAAATACATATACTTACTGCCTTTTGGTAAAAAAAAAAAAAGGAAGGCAGTACCTAGCTTCTGTTATTACCAACCTCAACTGCTTCTTGTGTAAAATAAAGAACAAAACAGCACTTTGAATGAATTCTTCCCAGTTATGGTACATATACTAATTTTTTAGACTGATCTTATATGTCCTTTCCATGAATACAAACTAATTGGCAAAAATTTACTTAGGGGTTTATGTTAAACAATGACCCTGGGACTCAGGTAAATGTAAATTATATGTACACAAACATAAATATGTGTATATGTGTACATGTGTGTGTACATACATGCATACATACATGTGTATATATATAGAGAGAGAGAGACAGAGAGAAAGAGAGAGACAGAGACAGAGAGAGACAGAGAGACAAGAGATGAGAGAGAGAGGGGGGGTGGAAAGAGAGGGAGAGAGAGTCTGGTCCAACATATAATATTTAAGATGTTTACAATACTTAAGATTTTTAAAGACTCCAGATTTCCTCTAAGCATACTTATTCCAGTGAAGTAGATGAAAGCCATTCTTTGCTTTAGTAGATGCTCTCTATAAGTTGCAGCGATCCTCCCACCCCTATCATCTAGTATCTCACCTACCACCTAGTATCTCAGCCTCTAGCTAGGCTCATCTTTATAGGACAAGCACTTAATAGCCACTTGCTGGGTTGGTACAAAAAGTTTTTCCAGAATGGGAGGATCTGCCTCAGCTTGCCTTCTCCTGATACAGCTTTCTAGAAACTAGAGGTGCCTCCATTCTCCAATTAGCATTCGAATAAGGCTCCCATGGTGGCTCACATAGGATCACAGGAGCATAGATGTTGAGTTGGAAGGGACTTTACAAGAATCTAGCTCAACCCACTCATTTTAAAGATGAGGAAACTGAGACCCAGCAGGTAAGTGACTTGTCCAAAGTCACATAGGTGGTAATTATCAAGGATAGGATTTCCACCCACCTAGGTCTTCTGATTCCAGAGATAGTGATCTTGCCACTCTTTAGTTCTGACTACTGTGTTACTTAGAGAGTTATCCAGGACACCGAGAGATTAAGTGTTTTGTTCTTCTTCATACACTCAATATGTTTCAGAGAAATGGCTTGAAATCAGGTCTTCCTTGGCCTCAAGGTCAGCCTTCTTCCCAATAGAATAGGATTATAGTTCTCACAAGATGGTAGATCTTGAACTATAAGGAGAAAAAGATAAAAAACAAAGGGATGTGATCATCTCTTCTGGGAAAACTCACATGAGCTCTGTACAACAATATAGTTCCAGTGATGATATATGGTTATGAGTCATGGAAAAAACAGTCTTTATAAGCACTAAAATTGAGGGTCAGTCAAAGGGCAATGACTAGGTACATGGTGGATTTGAGTAGACTGAAAAACATTAGAAAAAACTACCTAATACATATCATCAGAAATCTGTGACTGGAAAAGGAGATGAGCTAGAAATGTAGCAAGATCAGAGGGATAACCAATAGACATCCCACATTATATCACTGGTCTTATTGAAATCTCATGGGATTTAGAGGAAGATTCCCAGTACATTTGGTGGATTCCCCATGTAAGATTTCTGGGATGATATGGGCAAGAGTTAGACAGGATGAATAGGCATGGGTGAATTGCTTTCTGTATCTTCAGAGGGACAACTCATATCAATAAGACTTCAGATTTATCAAAATATTAATGTAAAGATATGTTTATTTTTAATCCGTTGAATTTTAAAAAGGAATTGGAATGAAACATCTAAGTTTATATGTTGACTCTAAACTTCATCTTTAATGGATTTGCTCATTCTCTTCACATTGTAAGAATGAAAATCAGAGTGATCAATCAGATAGGAATTCAGAGATAATTAATATGGAAAGGGGAAATCAGTTTAATTATTATTTTGAATATCAAGAAGAGTAATCCTCATTTAGGAAAATACCATTGACTAAATATGCAATAATTGACTATAGTGAAAATTCACAAAATCTTGATGAACAAATCCCATCATAAGGCACTGCAGAGAAAAAAATCTTAGGAGGTTTAATTTTGGGGAGAGGAAGGAAGGGGAAGAGAGGCAAACATAAGCAGAAAATATATTATGGAATTGTAGAACTCACTAGAATATAATCATGCCATTGTATTGCATGAATGACACACCATCATTTGTTACTATCATGTTGTTTTTGGACACTGTTCATAAAATATACACCAGACATTTAACAGTGCATTTGTACCAAAACCCAGAGGAGTGTGACTTTTCACTTGTTCACCGGAATCTTGATTACTTAGAAACTTCATTAATATCTGATCCTAATAGCCATTCTCAAAAAAAAAAAATAGGAGGAAAATTTCAACCCCAAAACTACCAATATGTTTCAGTTTACTCATCTGCATAGTAAGAGGTTTAATCTACATGAGCTTTGAAGTCCCTTTCTGCTCTAATGGTCTGAGTTATTTTTTCTTCCTGCTTTTCTCTCCTATTTCTCCACTAAAAGGAGAAAAAGAATTATGCAGAGTGATGGAAAGAAAGAAATAAATGATGTACCATCTGTTGCTTACTTACTGGTCTCTGTGTTTGGGGAGGAAGCATCTCCTGGGATACCACAAAACTTCTAAGCTACTGAAAGGGAGGAAGACTGCCCTGGGATAAGGCTATCTCTATCGTGATGATGGAGTAGGGGAGGAGCAACATCTATTCTACATAGACTTGGCTAGTTTTTCCCCTAAAAGGCAATTATAACATACTTGAGACTTAATTACAGTAGACGAAGTCTTGAACTGTTCACATAGCTTCTAGGTGATATAAATAGAACAGCCCAGTACGCAAGAGGGAGTCAGGGCTTCTTAAGGCTTGACACATGTCATTCATCATGGCAAATGCAAAGGTAAAGGTCAGATTTGTCCACCTGAGCCACTGATATATGCTGGTTGAGTATCCTTTCACATAATTGTTAAGTAAACCTCCTTTCACTAAAAGTTAGATGTTCAATGATTGTATCATTTCCTTCCAGTTCCATCTTTACCCACTTGACTGGTTTGAGTCATCTTTGGCCTAGATTACAGGAGTGGGGAATCTGCAGCCTCAAGGACACATGTGGTCCCCTAGGTCCTCAAGTGTGGCCCTTTGACTGAATCCATACTGACCTAGAGGGTCACATGTGGCCTTGAGGCTGTAGGTTCCCCACCATTGGCCTAGAACATGGACCCAGAAAAAGGAAGAAGTATATCTTGGAAAGTACTTCTGGTGCTCTCTAAATCTCCCGCTCTAGAACAAAACCCTGACTTATCTGCCCTCCTTCCATCTAGCTGTGCTCCATGGATCAGAGAAACGAAAGGCCTTTCTCTGTGTCCTTTTCTTAAAGTTTTCCAAGTGAAGGACTCTGAAATTTAATGGAGAATAGATATAGAGCTAGGTGAAACATCAGAGTCCATCTCTTCTCTCTCTATCATTTTTCAGATGAGGAAATTGATTCCAGACATTTTAATGCATATTAAGTGACTTAATATTAAGATATTTACAGGTTAATATACAAACATACATACATACATACACACACATATATGTATATATTAAGATATATAATATCAGTGACTTAACCTAAGACCTTACTTCAGACATTAATTGGACTACTCATGGTCATATGAGTAGTAGGTAGCAGAGCTAGAATTTGAAAGGTCTTTTAACTCTAGTCATTTTTGATTTGATGGTGCATTTCCTCTCTATCTTAAGGAATAATTAGAATCATGAGAAAAGAAGAAAACATTTGGAGGTCCAGAGGGAAATTTTTCAGTTTTCAGATGAAGTTGGTGCTAGTTAAGAAAAGGGAGATGGGGAAAAAAAAAGATAAAAAGCAAAAAAAAAAATCAAAACAAAACTTGTTATGTTCAATTTACACTTTTTATATATTTATTTATTTACTTATTTATGTATTTATATATAATATTACCAAATTAAAAAATTTGCTCCATTTTGATTCTGTTCTGTCTTCTATTTCAGTAATCTCTAGAGGTTTTTGATTGTGTAGTCCTATTTTTTCTTTTTGGAAGGCAATGGGGGTTAAGTGACTTGCCCAAGGTCACATGGCTAGTTTTTGTGTTAAGTGTCTAAGGCCAGATTTGAATTCAGGACTTCCTGACTCCAGGGCTGGTGCTCTATTCACTGCACCACCTAGCCACCCTGGTGTAGCCCCATTATTAAAAAAATTTTTGAACATGTACTCCCAATATATTTATGTTTTCTTAGCTAATGGAGTTTGTTGAGTAGGGAGTGACACGTTCAGAACCATGCTTTAGGAAAATCATTTTGACATAGCTTTGAAATAGGGAAATGACTTGAGGCAGGAATACCAATTAGGAGGTTATTGCAAAAGTCCAGGCAAGAGGTGATAACTAGGACAAAGGCTATATGAACAGAGAGGTAGCAAATACATGGAAGCAGAACCAACAAGATTTGGCAACTGATTGGATATGTGGATGGGTGTGTGTGTGTGTCAAGTAAATTAAAGGGTAGAAAATGACACTAAGGTTGTGAGAGCCTAGGTGACTGGATGAATGGGAGTGTCCTTAACAATAACAGGGAATTTCTGAAAATGGATGACCTTAAGGGAAAAAGATAATGTCATATCTTTGATCCAGATCACAATCCATCCAAGTCTACCCATCCTAGATGACTTCTCTGTCCCACCATATTGAATAGGTGGCAAATGAAAATGAAAATCTCTCTCATTGCTCACTGCCCCCAAGCCCACAGCCAGTCCTTCCTGGAGCACCTGCCTCGGGGGCCTGTCTTTGGGGACAGGCATCTCTGGAATGGAATGGAGGTAGAATTTTCCCAGTAAAACCTGCACAACTATTGCAAGTAGCTACTCTTAGAGGCAAATAGCAGGTGTAGAAGGGTTAAAGTTGGGAGCTTGTACCACATAGGACAAAGCAGAGTTTGGGGATATGAGGGAAGCAATGATCAAGTTAGAGATAAGTTCCACGGCTGGTTATTGCAGCAAGGGTAGGATGGGATCCTGTTCCCACCATCTGAATGGTTGATGCACATCCTTTGAGATCTCTGAGGGCCCTGGCCCTCCCTTTGGAGACCAATGCTCTGACTATACAATATTATTGTATCACGTATAATGCATATAAGTAGAACAATTTTGCTTAAGTTTTATAATCCCCCCATATAGACATCTAAAATTAAAGAATCTCAGAGTTGAAAGATACAATATAGTTCATGTAGTCCAATATGCAGAAGATTCACTGCTACAAAATCTTCTCCAGGTGAGCATCCTATTTCTTCTTGAAGACCATCAGTGATGGAGAACTCTAAAAGAATAGAGGCAGTCCATTTCACTTTCAGTCAACTCTATTGGTTAAGAAATTTTGTCTTATTTTGGGAGAAAAGCAATTTGATTAAAAGTTTAAAGTAATTAACACTAAAGTTATGGATAAAGGTAGAGTTAACTCTCCCAGGAAGCATATTGATTTTTTTTAAATGTGCATTTTAAAAGAAAAATGTGAATAACAGATAGACTTAACTCTTCTAGAAAGAATATACATTAAAAAAAATGAGCCCTAATGAGTCATTATTTGGTACAATGTTTGAAATAGAGAGGTTTTTAAAAGTTTGGGCTTAGGGATAGGTCTCCAGCATTCTGTTTTTCCCTCCTGTGTTCCATCTTCAATACTACACTTACCTCCCAAGCACAGGGATCAGTAGAAGGTCATCCCACTTCTGAAAGGTTGATGATCTCCGATCTGCATTTACCAGCGTTAGCACATTTGACACATTCAAACTGATGCCGAGCTGTGCTACTCTGTTGATGGACCAATTAATGAGTCTGACTGAATATAGCAATTGGAACAATTCTCAGAACCATTCTAATGAGAATATAGTCAGCAATTAGGTCACTTAAATTTATTTCTTTAATGAGCTTGTCATTATGCAAGGGTTTTAAAAACAGGTTTATTGATAACTACTGTTTTGTATCACCTACAATTCCCAATATATCTCTTCACCTCTTAGAGTACCATCCTTTATAACAAAGAATAAAGAGAAAAGAGGAAAAAGTCCAGTTTAGCATAACTAACCAACACATGAAAAAAAGTGTGACATCACATGCAATGTTACATACCCATAGATCTCCACCTCTGGAAAAAAAAGAAGAGGAAGAGATTATGTATGGACTTAAAAAAATGACAAGATAAAGAGAATAAGATATTCTTTCATTTTCCTTCCCTCTTATGTTTACCTTTTTAAAGTTCTTAATATATTAATTAATATATTAATATGTAATAATTAAAATAGTAATGTATTGATGCCACCAGTGGTACTGGGTAAGTGCTAACTATCACTAATCAGAGAGGAGAACTATAATACTAATCTAAATGTAGGAAATAGAACCAATGTCAAAGTTGTGAACTACTGTGGCTATAATCATAAAAGTATAGTATAGAATGTACAGGATGTTTATTTTTTAATTAGCATGCCGAACATGAGAGGGCAGCTAGATGGTGCAGTGTATAGAATACTGGACCTGGAGTCAGGAAGACTCATTTTTCTGAGTTCAAATCTGGCTTCAGACACTTATTAGTTACGTGACCCCAGGCAAATCACTTAACCCTTTTTGCCCCAGTTACTCATCTGTAAAATTAGCTGGAGGAGGAAATGGCAAACCACTTCAATATCTCTGCCAAGAAAACCCCATGGGGTCACAGAGAGTTGGAACTTATTGAAAAATGACTTAACAACAACAACAAAGAGAATCATAGTGTCTAAAATGAGGGAAGTGATAGTTCCTTTACCAGAAGTAGAGAGCCTTCCACCTCAAGGCTACATGTGACCCTCTAGGTCCTCAAGTATGACCCTTTGACTGAATTAAAACTCAGCAGCACAAATTCCCTTAATAAAAGAATTTGTTCTGTAAAACTTGGACTCAATCAAAAAGCTGCACCCAAGGACCTAGAAGGCCACACACATGTGGCCTTGAGGCTGCAAGTTTCCCATCCCTGCCAGTCTAAAATCTATTTTGGTGAGAACACATTTAGTGTATGTGTGTGTATATATATATATATATATATATATATATATATATATATATATACACACACATGTGTGTGTATACACATATACATATATGTATGTATTTATTTACATATGCATACATACATACATACATGTATGTATATATCCTCCCATTTCTGGGCACCATATTTTATAAAGGAAATTGACAAGCTAGAATATGTCTAGAGGGGGACAACCAAGTTGAGGAGGGAACTGGAAACCATGCCATACAAAGACTGGTCGAAATAACTGGTAATGTTTGACATGGAACATAGAAGATCAATAAAGGTAATGAGAACTGACTTCAAGTATTGGAAGGTTTTTCACATAGAATAGGGAGTAAATTTGTTTGGCTCTAGAAAGCAGACTTAGGTACAATAGGTAGAAATTGTAGGTAGCAAAGATAGCAGAAAAAGAAAATGGTAATTGTTGGAGAGACTATGGAAGGGCAGGTAAAGTAATGCATTGTTAATAGAACTGTGAAATGGCCCAACCAATGGAAAGAAATTTGGAACTATGCCAACAAGTCACTAAATGGTATAAACTGCTCAATTTGGTGATACTGCTGCTAGGCATGTACCTCAAAGAGATTAAAGACAGGGGGAAAAGATCTTTGTAGGTGCAAAGATATTCACAGCAACAATTTTTTTCTTATAGCAAAGAATTATGAACAAAGCAGGTACACATCAGTTGGATAGAAATTTATAATAATACATACATTTTCAGACATGGCTGAATTTATTTCACTGGACAAAACTTATTTATTAAAGTAGAGGATTTAAATTTTGGTGATTGTGAGAGTTTGGGTGTCAGAGTAGGTGGGTAGTGATAGTGATGCAAAAAAGAAGTAAAGAAAGACAGAAACATCAGTGAAACATTACAAATCCTCAGAAGAAAGAAGCTCAGAAGGGAATACAGAGAAGCAGAGCATTTCATCTGAAAATAAACAATACAATAGAAGGTCATCATTTCATAAACAAGTCTTTTTTGTTTTTTTGTATATTAAAAAGTTCATATTCATTGAAATTTGTCAAGCCCATAATAAAAAAGAAAATTAAAAAACTTACAAAGAAGATATTGTTCGGTAAAAGGAAAAACCTTCTGAACAATGAGTGCACTTCCTCAAGATTGAATGGGCTTACTCACAGGATAATGAATTTATTGTCACTGGATATCTCAAGTAGAATCTGGCTGACTGCTTGTCAGGTATGTTGTTGAAGATGTTCATGATTCAAAATGGGGTTGGGCTAGTTGGGCTCTCCTTTCCTTTTTCAGTCCAAAGCTTCTTGAATTCTTTGGCATAAATTCAAGCTCTTTTATGAATGAACTTCCTCAAGAACTTCTTAGTAACCAAAAATAATGTAGTTAAGTTCAGTGGTCCTTAGGAATAACAGACTTGTTTTTAATCACTACCTCTCAACATCTCTAAATATTTTCTTTACCTAGAATGCTTGCTGAGACAAGGAGTTAACAGTTGCTCTTCAGCATTGTTATAAGTCCATTCCTCTAAAGAAGTGACTTTTGTGGTCATGGCTTAACTCTGTGATGAATCAACATATATCACATCTTTCTAATTGCTTTATGTGCTTGTATTTGGCCTTGACAGATAATTTTTTATGAGGTTATTTTTACTGGATGCTGTACCTTCTTTATATAAATGTGTGAAAACAGAAATGAACCCAGGGATCTAGCTAGAGATGTGTATCTTTTGTGTACACTTGCCACATTTTTGTGCATTAATTTTACTTGGAAGGAAAATGACAGTGTTAAGTTTGCAAACAATGGGTAGAATCACCTCAAAATCCATCATTTGCTATTGCCTCATAAGTCACTGGAATTAGTGTGAAGTTTCTAAAGTGATAAAATTGATTTCTTGATTTTTTTAGAAATCTTTCAGCCGTTTAAGATAGAGAGATATGTTGTCGTGCTAGTTCATGCAGTGAGAAGCATAGCATATGTAAGCATATTTTGAAGCTATTTATAGATTGTTAAGAAATATATTAGAATTAGATACTTCTCAAAATTGTTATGAATGTAATGTCCTGTAATCTTGATGGAACTATGGTTACTCACTACATCTGTTCTTTGATAATATAGAGAAAATTGACATCCTGCTACTGAGCAATATCACAAAGTCTCATATCTTAGAGACTCTTCCATGACATCATGCATATTGGCTGCAAGCAGAGATGAAATCTAAGGCCCTGTGTCAACTACCATAAAGTGTTGGAGACACAGTGTCTGAGATAAAAAAAAATTTCCAGAGCTTTAATCTCTGGAGTATTTGAATAAACAAGCTCTTCAAAAAATTCAAAAAAGAAAGTAAAAGCAATTAAGTATGAAAATTTAGAACTAGGTGCTTATAAAGCATTTCTGAATGGAGTTGGGGTTCTTTGAAAGGACAAAGTTAATAAGGGATTGCTCTTATCTTCAAAAAAATTCAATTCTCTCCTAAACCCTTGTCTTCTAGCATGTCTTGACTTTTCTGGCTCCAACTGAGAGCTTGGAGCCTCTCTTACAAGTATGATCTCAGATCTGGATATCTCAGATAGGATAGCACAGATAGGATCATGATTCCATTGCTGGAACAGACCTCAGAGGTCACTTAGTCCAACACTTTCATTTTATGGATGAGGAAACTAATGAGAAAGGTTAAGTCTAAAAGTCATACATATAAAAAGTATCATGAGTAGGATTTGACCATGGATCTCTTGACTCCAAAACCAGTTTTCTTTCCTTTGGCTTCTGGTATTCCCTGAACATGAAGAATATTTCAAAATTTAGGTCTAGCATGCTATAAAAATCATAGTTGAGCAACCATAAATCTGATTTGCCACCACCCTAGTATGCATAGGTCTTTCCTAGAAAACACTCTCTTTTCTGCTTGCTCATGCTAAAAGTCCTAGTCATTGTGAATTCCTGCAGTTCATAATATTGCAAAACCTTACATTTTGAGGAACTAGAATCTAACTGAATATCTTTTTGGATGCTGGATAGCTGTGGCTTCTTGTTTCCTTTAAAATAACTTTAAATACATTGCTGGAACAAAATGAGGTTCTTTGGAGAACTGGGCATGAGCTTACTTTAACTCTTCCCCTACCCTAAAGTTATAGTTTAATCTAAATAATTGGAGAAATATTAATTGTTCACGGATAGGTTGGGCTAATTTAATAAAAATGACATTACTACCAAAATGAGTGCCAAAGGATTATTTATGGAGCTAAAAAAAAAAATAACAAAATTCTTTGAGATAACTCTAAATCTTATTCCAGCTTACCACACAACTACTGGAATTCACCATCCTCTCCCCACTCCCCATCCCTCACTTTCCATCACCTCTTTATGTATGATCTTCCACTTGAACTTAAGATCCTGGAAGATAAGCAAGGTTGTCTTGCTAGCTGGTAGTATTTATAACCCTAGCACTTAGCATAGGCCTGGCAAACAAGAAGTGCTTAATAAATGCTCTACCTATCTATGCTGAGAGTTGATGAGATTTTCTTTCCTGTCCCTCCTCATCAAACCACTGTGCTTCCTATCCTCTGATTTCCCCTCATTTCATGAGAGGTAACATGGTATAGTGAATAGTACCCTGGACCTGGAGTTGGGAAGACTTGGGTTCATATCCTATTTCAGACACTTAGTACATGTGTGACCTTGGATAAGTCATCTAATCTCTTGATGTCTTGGTTCCCTCATGTATGGCATAAGAGATTTGGAATTAGCCTCTAAATTCTCTTTCTGGTCTAAATCTATACTCTTTGTTCACTGCAATTTAATAATCACATATTAAGTGCCTATTACATATAAGGCACTGGAATAGGCGCTGGGTATACAAGGGTAAAAATGGAAAATTCTTTGCCCTCGAGGATTTTACATTATACCAGGGGGATATAACATGCAATGAGGAAATAAATATGAAGTAATTTTAAGAGAAAGAGTGTGCTAACAACTAGAAGAGGAAAGCATCAGGAAAAGCCTCTAGTTCTTGTATAGGAAACCATTTGATGTGAACCATAACTAGTATCTCCTTTTAGAGGTCTTTTCCTTGGCTGAAATACAGCCTTGGCTCTTTGTCTACTACACTTCTATTATTGTTGCCACAGTCGGTTAGACTGAACTCTTTCTGGAGTCATCACAGTGTTTTTTCTGTTATCCTAATCCTGGTGAGGTTCTCTGAGGTCAGATGATCTGTTTCAAGAAATGAGGTGCTATAAGAGAGATAAATTAGCTTGTAAGTGGTAGACTAGAGGCACACAAAAATGTACTTTTTTTAAACAAAGGGGGAAAACAATTTCTAGATATTTTCACTGCATTAAAAATGAATTTTTCTGGAGAAATAGGATTTAGACTATGTATTAATTTCTAAAAGTCTTCACACATCATTGAGAGATGTGATTAATAACCATAACTTTCACATAGTACTTAAAATACTTTATATGTAGCATCTCATTAAAGTCTTTTAGTAACCCTATCAGATAGCTGCTATAGGTCTTTTTATTCCAATTTTACAGATGTAAAAATTGAGTATCAGAGAGATTTAATGATTTGTCCATGATCATAAAATTATAAAGTGTTAGGAGCAGCATTCAAGCCTAAGTTTTTCCATTTTCCTTGTAATATATTATACCACAGTACATGTCAATAAATACTTAGTTTAAATAGCCATTTATGTTATGATTTGCAGCTCATTTTATCCTCACGAAGTCTCAGTACTAAAAGCAAAAAAGAAAACTTCCATGAAGCTAAAATGTAAAAGGACAAAGATGAAAGTTAAATGCTTTTGTATAACCAGTTCTACCCACAGAAGTAGGCTGACTGATAATATTAGAACATTTTTGCATAAAACCAATAAAGAATTTCTATCATAAATGGAGGGCACTCCACACTGGTGGCTTGTGCCTGAAAGCCATTACTTTTGTGGAGGGTAGTTCCCTGATTCTAAATAAAATTGGATTAATACCAATTCTAGTGAATAAATGGCCACAAGGAAAACTACCACTTTTTGTTGGCTCCTGTAACATTGAGGCTAAGAAGAGAGAAAGTTGGCAGTAGAAGTGCTTCTTACCAGGGCAGGATGTTAAGGAAAAAAGACAAAAGAACCTCCATTCAATATTTAACCATTGATTTGGCATGTTTTTATTAAGTCCTTGTTATGTTCAAGAGACTTCTCAAGGGAAGAAACAAAGGTGAATGAGATATAGTCTTTAGGATTAGGAAACTGATAGTCTAGTATAGGTGATAACTCTTATACAATACACACTAGAATATAAATGTCTAAGAGAAGTAAAAGTGAAGTACTACGAGAAGGAGGAGGGGGGGGCTTTCTTCTGGTGGGGAGCACAAGGAAAGTTTCGTGTAGGAGATGGTACTGCAACCTAAGGGATGAGTAAGATTTCAACAGTAGAAGGTGAGGGCATTTCAGTCACAACAAGAGTCTTGAATGAAGGAACGGAAGTACAAAAATATCGGATCCTTATTGCTATATGATCATCTTTTCTTATGTCTCTGATGTGCTCTTACACTCTCCACGGTGGCTACTTCAAATCTTTTCTTTTCTTAAGTCCACAATACTGACCCCAAATACTCCAAAGTCTACTTTCTCAACACTCTATGACTGCATTTTAGTGGACACTCAGGCTCACAACTCTGTCCAAGTTAAACTTGGATTGCCAAAGTCAATGGCCTTTTCTCAGCTCTTATCCTCTTTGAACTTCCGGCAGCATTTTGTACCACTAACATCACCCCTTTCTGGATGCTCTTTCCTTCCTTGGTCTCTGTGATATTACTGTCTTTTATCCCCCTCCCTTGTTAATTGGTTCTTATTTTTGTCTTTTGCTTATTTATCATCTTTCTTCTGTCAGTAAGTGTAGGTGTTCTCTATGCTGTCTTCAGCTCTTTTTTCTCTCTCTGTATTCTCTCCCTTGGTGAGTTCATTTACTCCTGTGGCTTAAATTGTTTTATTACCTTTATTTGCCCAAATCTATATAGTCAGTCTCCCCCCCCTCCCCCACCCTGAACTTCAATCCTATGGGAATTATCTGCTGAACATCTCCATGTGAATGTCTTATAGACAACTCAAATTTGGTATATGAATTTTCCTCACCCTTCTTCATCCTCTTGATGGCACCACCATTCTCCTACACACTCAGGTTGAAAACACTGGAATCATCTTTGATTCTTCCCTTTTCTTTATTTACCACATTTAATCAGTTGCCAAGATCTAGAAATTCTATACATGTCTTTCCCCTTTTCACAATTCTATCCTTGAGTTAAAACCCTCATCACCTTATATGTAGATTATTGTTAATAACTTCCTTACTGGTCTCTTTGATTCTGAGTCTCTATTATCTCTAATTTGTGCTTTATACAGCTGCCAAAGTAATTTCCCAAATCATAGATCTACCCATGTCCCTTCCCCAAAAGCCTGCAATGGATCCCTATTCTTAAGGTAAAATGCAGAGTCTTTAGCCTGACATTTAAGACCATCCACAATATGACTCCTGCTTGTCTTTATGCTTTTATTATTCTTTACTCCTTACTTCACATATTATAAACAAAATTTAAATCAAGTCATTCAGTTGATATTACATTCTTTCTGCTTTCAAGGATCCATGTAGGACAGCCACCATTCCTGGAATTAATTCTCTTCTCATCTCTGCCTTTCAGGATCCAGTATCTTCCTCTAAGAGTCTATTCTAGTGTGGTTTCCTCTGTGAATTCTTCCTCGATACCTTCAGCTGAAAGCATTTTCTTTGCCCTCAGATTTTCTAAGGCACTTCATCTGGATCCCTCCTTCACTTTCATCATACCTTACCTTATATCATATTTATCTGCATACATAACATATCTATTCCCTGTAATTCCTTGAGGGCCAGCTCAGACTTAAAAAAATTCCCAGCATAGCTATAAAATTGTGCATAGCTTTTGATTCAGCAATAGCCTTTGATTCAGCAATACCACTAAAAGGAGGAGGGGAAGAACCTATTGGGACAAAAATATTTATAGCAATTCCTTTTGTGATATCAAAGAGTTGGAAATTGAGGGGATGCCCATAAATTGGAGGATGGCTGAACAAGTTGTGATATGTGATTGTAATGGAATACTATTGTGGTATAAGAAATGATGAGCAGGTTGATTTCAGAAAAACCTGGAAAGACTTACACAAACTGACACAAAGTGAAGTGAGCAGAACCAGAACATTGTAATATTATATGATGATCAACTGTGAATGGCTTAGATATTCTTAGCAATACAATAATCCAAGACATTTATAAAAGACTCATGATGGAAAATGCTTTCTATGGCCAGAGAAACAACTGATAGAGTCTGAATGAAGATTGAAGCATACTTTTTTCCACTTTATTTTTTATGTTTTTTCTTTTGGTCTTTTTTCCATAACATGACTAATATAGAAATGTTTTGCTTTATTGCACATGTATAACCTATATCAAATTGCTTACCTTCTCAGGCTCAGGAAAGGGGAGGGAGGGAAGAATTTGGAAGTCAAAATTTTAAAAAATGTTAAAAATGATTTTTATCTGTAATTGGAAAAAAATATTCAAAAAAATTCCCAGCTTACCACCACATGTATTTTGCAGAATGGAAAGAAGTCCATTTTGGCTGAAGATTTAGGTTGAAAGTTTGAAAGTCAGGCTAAAGATTTTGGACTTCATTTTGTAGGTAATGAGAGAGTTTTGCAGGTTTCTGAAGGCGTCATTGAATTTTTCCTTGTTTGCTGTCCCCAGTAAAGGAATCTGTGCTTTAATACTACACACACACACACACACACACACACACACACACACACACACATGCACATCTTGTATATATGTACTATATGTTGCAATATAATATAGCATGTGTGTGTATATGTGCACATCCATGTACATATTTATATACAGTATGTCTACTCTAACTCATATAGTAGCATCAGCATAGTATAGTGGATAAAAGACTAGGACCTGGCCTTTTAAATGGGAAGATGTAGATTCAGGTCTTTTCTCTAACACTTACTGATTAAGTGACCAGGGGAGAGTCATTGAACCTTTCAGTGATCCAAACAACTTTTTAAGAATCCAAGTTACAGAGGAGTTGCTGATTTGCATTAGTTCAGTTAGTTTCCATACTGGGGAGTTTCCAAAACTGTTGAAATTCCAGTTCTGAAAACAAAATAAACTCACAAAAAATAACTTAATGGAATATATAATACATAACACATATAAGTGCTGTAATGCATAAGATATGTAAAATTAATTTTAAACCTAGTGCATTCTTATGTTACTGTCTTTTAATACAGGCAAAAATAGGTTTTAAAAACTGCTTTCAGACATTACACTGTGATGACTTGTTTGTCATTCCAAGTCAAGATAACTTCCTTTCCATTGTTATTGATTTCATATATACATTACTGAAAAAGGAAAAGAATTCAATTGTTTATTTGAACTTCTTTCTCTTGTCCCCTGAAGCAGAACCAGGCAGATCCTACTATCATTTCAAAAATAGTTAAGATTATATTATTAAAATGCCAACCTTGTTCATTTAGTTATGTTCCTACACAGCAAGAGACTTCCTAAGCTGTATTCATTGAGTGAATGTTTATGTATGAGAACTGTTAAATATTGACATAAAATATTAGAAGCTGAATTAACCACAGTCTTAGCCTTTGATTCAGCAATACCACTAAAATGAGGAGGGGTAGAACCTATTGGGACAAAAATATTTATAACAATTCCTTTTGTGATATCAAAGAGTTGGAAATTGAGGGGATGCCCATAAATTGGAGGATGGCTGAACAAGTTGTAGTATGTGATTGTAATGGAATACTATTGTGGTATAAAAAATGATGAGCAGAATGATTTCAGAAAAACCTGGAAAGACTTACACAAACTGACACAAAGTGAAGTGAGCAGAACCAGAACATTGTATATAGTAACAGTCTTAGTCAAGCTATGATCACATGTTATAAGTGAGTTTTGTACTTGCACGTATTACTACAAATGACATTTTAAAGTGACATGATTTCTGAGAGTTAGTTGTTCAGTGGTTTTAGTCATGTTTGACTTTGTGACACACCATTTGGGGTTGTCTTGGCAAAGATATTGGAGTGGTTTGCCATTTCCTTCTCCACCTTATTTTTACAGATGAGGAAACTGAGCGAAACAGGGTTAAGTGACTTGCCCAGGGTCACACAGCCAGTAAGTGTCAGAGGCCAGATTGGAACTCAGGTCTTCCTGACTCTAGGCCCAGCACTCTATTCACTGTGCCACCTAGCTATGTATGAGAGTCAGTAATCACACCTAAATGTGAATATTACCTCTGAGGTCACTTTTCATTCCAAATTTATAATCTAAAATCTTCAGATCAAAGAGGCTTTTAAGAAATGTTAGATTTAAATTGAATTTGAAAAGCATTGAGTGCTACTTATGTCACTTTATATGTTCATATTTTGATGTCCATGCTATCAGCTAAGAATAAGATATTTATCATTGCCTCTTTTTCTCCTCCAAACTTTATTCAATGTACTGAATTTAAGCAAGTATTCATTAAAATGCACCCACATATACTGTTTTAATATGTTGTATTTTTCAGCAATGCTACTTATTTTGAGTCTTGAAAGGTGCCATCAGTGACAAAAATTGATTAATTATTGACATATTTTCTGGTAACAATGCCTCTTTTTCTTTAGCTAGCCTGGTTTTTGGATAGTAGATACAGTCACCAATTGGTGCATACCTAAAATCTTTGTAGCTTAATAGAATCATCCCAAGCCTTTGTTCTGCCAGCATAAACTTTCAGAAAGTTGGGTTACTTCTAGGAACACAGTAGTAAATGGTTAACAACTGGCTCTCCCCATCCAAAAAAAAAGTATACAAGGGACATTTTTTAGTTTAATCTTCATTATTACCATTTTCTCCATCACTTTATTAAGTCTAGACAAACAAACAATAAATCAAGCCCTGATTTGTAGCTTTGCCAATTTCTGACATATAAATGCTCACACTGAAAATATAACAATATAATAGGAGAGAGCTCCGGTACACCTCTGGCACTTATCTCCATGCCAAACTAAGGCACTGGGATAGTATTTTCTCAAATATTTCTATTAAGTTTTTAAGGGGGACAGTTTGGTATTAGTATAAAGAATGCCAGAAAAGAAGTCAGAAAACTCCGAGTTTGATTCTCACCTGAACCACTTATTTGGCATTAAATTATTTAACCTCTTGGAGCCTCATTTTCTCATCTGCAAAATGAGAATAATAATGGTTGCACTAAATACCTCATGGTGTCATAAGAAAATCCCTTTGAAGACCTTAATGCTTTATATGAATGGGAGTTATTATGTTGTGTTCTTTATTAAAGCCTTTCCCAATCCACCACCATTCTAGTAACTTTCTTCTGTTGATTATTTCCAATTTATCCTGATCCTTGTTTAGACATAATTGTTTCTCCCATTAGACTGTGAACTGCTTGAGAAAGGGATTGTGTTTTGTCTTTGTATCCTCAGTACTTAGCACAGTGCCTGACACATAATAGGTACTTAATGCTTATTGATTGACTGACACAAGGCTCTCTGACTTAGGACAGTGAAATGTAATGAAGAGTTTAGACCACCACATGGGCACCACTGAGAGACATAAGACCTGAGTCTTAGCCTCACCTGTGTCACTCACTTGATTTTTGACCTGAGACAAGTTGTACCTAGCTGTACCTCATTTTCTGCATTTGTAAAATGAAGGGGTTGGCCTGCATGATCTCTAATATCCTTTCCAGAACTGATGTTCTCTAGTTCTGTGCCATTGTACCAGGGCGTATCACTCAAATAGAGAGTCTCAGCATTTGGGAAAATAGAACTAGTACATATTACTGATTTCAGTCTCACATTCAATTTCCTTATACTTATCAATTTGTTTAACAAGGAGAATGTTGTAAACAGCTTTTGCTGTAACACAGATAACACAACCACTGGTAATAGAAGATGGAGATAATATGGATAATTGAAATTCACAAAGAATTGAAAATATTTTTGATCACTTTATTTCCTTATCATACTTTTTAATACTACTGCTACAAACAAGTAATAGATTTGTCTGGTTTATCACTTCCTTTCTCTAGCTTTCCTTTGGATGTGGGTAGGTAGGAAGTAGCAGCGAAATGGCATTCAAGCATAAATTTGAACATATTCAAAGATAAATAGCACTGGAGCAAGAAGCCTCAAATAACCCACAATTCTGATTATTACTTCCTGGTTAAAAACTGTCTCAATACAGATCTGGTAAAATGACCACCACTAGTGAATTATTATCTCATTGGATCATAGAGGTGAAAGAGTCTAGCCCCTTCTATTTTGTAGATGAAGAAGTAGAAGTTAAGTAACTAAACCTTACATTTTGGCACTTAGTGGCAGATTTGGGACTCGAAGTCTGGACTTTTGACTGCCAACAACAAAATAATATTGTATTCACAGATGCCATGTTGATAGATGGATACTCTAGCTGATATTTTAACTGGGAGGTCTAAGGAGTAGGCTCTATGAACTTCACTTTTAGATATAACAATAATAATAATAACTAGCATTCATGTTCTCATTTGATCTTCACAACCACCCTGGGAAGTAAGGGCTATTAGTAACCCCATCTTATAGATAAGGAAACTGAGGTGTGAAGAGGATAATTGACTTTATGAATAAGCTAAAGATGCTTATGTAGTTTAGTCATGAAAGAGGGCTAGTAATGAAGCTGGCATACATTTATAACACTTGTCCCTAGATATAGAGGTAAATGGTGATTTCAGGAACAGTTCCCTGAACTTTTAGTGATCACAGATGCTTCCTCATATAAGGTTGTGTTGAAAGGTCTTTCTGATTTCAGCTCTAGCACTCTATCTACTGTGCCATTTAGCTGCCTATGTTAAATCCCAGGTCTTTTGCCTCCCAGTGGTGTCTATTGGTGGTTAGGGTTTAGTAGTTTGCTTTTGTGCATTTTACCTGTAGGTCAGTTCATTTTAAGTAAATATTAATTAAGCACCTACATGCAAGGTATTGGGGGTACAAAGACAAAAATGAGCCATGTACATCTTACTAGGCTTAATCAAATAAGGCAGATTTTACGTTATGCATTGACACAAGTATTACAGGGAGTTGATGAGGAAAACTCAAGAAAAGTCAAAGAATTTATATGTAAACAAGTATGCTTAAATAAAGCAATATTCATATAAAAAAGTTTCAGATGTTCTTCTCTTTGTAATGAGCATTAGACGGTTGGGATTATTCTTATGTGGTCTGTATTAAACTGTAGTCTATTCTCCCTATTTTAACAACCCCCAGAAAGGTAATTTTTAATTAAACAAGTTTTCTTGATATATATACCATGCCTTTTTCCCCTCTCCATTTAATTTAGGGCAGTTAGGATGAGTCACAAAAATCCATCACTAATTTATTCTAAACATTGATGCATCAGGCCTAACCTATGTGCCCTAGAGATCCCACATAAAATGATATACTTTCAAAGATGTTATGGAGCAGGAATAGGCCATATGATAGAGCTATATAACAGTGTCTATATAACAGTATAGGTCTATGTGACCTTGGACAATTCACTTAACCTCTCCTTGGCTCCAGTATCTTCATCTGTAAAATTAAGGAGTTGGAATAGATAGATAATATCTCTTGTCCTTTTCAATTTTGAATACAATGATTTTATAAGTCCTTTTTTTTCTTCTGGGTATTTGTTTCTCCTTAGGATCATAGTATAATGGATTTGAGCTTGACCTAGAAACAAGGCCTTAGAGTAAAAATACTTTTGAAGGAGATTCTCATGGCTAGAGGTATGCATTTTGTTTATAGGCACATTTAAAAAAAAATCAAGCATAGATGAAGATTTTTATCAACTTTAATACACTTGGTGTTTAAGGCTAACCAACACTGGAAAGCAGTCATTTCCAAGATGGAGATCAAATGTCTTAACACAGTGTCAACTGTCTAAGCTTCTGGGAAAGACCTCTCATTTAGATCTATTCTTAGGCTGTATCCCCACATTTATTTATCAGTTTCCTTCCACTTAAATGCTAGACAGAGGCACTTTGAGAGTTACAAGCTGCAGTTTCAGGTGTACAGGTCAGTGAATTTCAGCAGGCATTGGTAACATGGAAAGTAGCAGCCTGGATTAATATGTAAAGGAAAATTAGAAAACTTCACTAAATCTTTTGAAAGTTATTGGTCTTTCATTGAAGCTCTTCCCATTTATGAAGGTTAGTAGCCGTCACTGATATGCTCACAGGTTAAGTGCAAACCACAGCTTTCAGTCTTTAAGGTAGGAAGGTTTTGTGTGTGTGTGTGTGTGTGTGTGTGTGTGTGTGTGTATGTGTGTATTAAAAGTTTTAAAAGAAGATTTACTTTGAGTTAGAATTCATTTCCAAAGTGCCATATTTCAAGGTACTATATTACCCATAGGTTCAGAACACCCAGAAAATCAAAATTGTAAATAAAACATGTTTAAAGAGACCTTAGTAAAATGTATAAAAAGTAAAAGATTAAAAAACACTCCCCCCCCACCCCCTTTTAAACTTCCTTTAAGAAATGTCCTGGGACTTCCACTTGTTATTTCCTGTTTCATTTAGTCGGTATGTATTGTACACGCCACAACACATTGGACAGCAGGTCCTGGTAGAAGCTAAGAAATATCCAACCCGGTAAATACATCAGGGTGATGAGTCCCATGAAATTCAGTGGATAGTGAGAGTAGTCCCACGAGCAGCCCCCACACATGCGGAGTCCCAGTCCCCAAGACAATTCCCAAGTGTAGATGAAGAGAATGTAGATGGGAATCCTCTTACAGGTCCCCCAGCCTCGGCTGTAGTGAAGGTAGAAGTATAGCTTTTCCACCACGAAGCTGCAGCTGCCATACATAAAAAAAGACCAGAGCGAAGTGTGGCCGTTGATGGCCCCGTCCTCCTGTTCCAGAAGATTAAAGAAGAAAGTGAAAAAGATCTCATCTAGGAAACCGTGCATCCCGAAGAAGAGAAAGCGGAGAAGGTCAGGGAGCCCTTGTCTGGGAGCTCCTCCGACCACCCCTGCGCCCCGGGGCCGCGGACGCCCCGTGCTGGGCGCCGCAGCTGTCCGACAGCCGGACAGCGGAGGGGGTCCGCGCCACTGTGGCTGAGGCTGCGGGCGGCGGTATCGCAAACGCAGAAACCTCTTGAGAAACACTTGGGAGTAATAGACTGCCAGCACATACTGGAGAGCCAGATCCAGCGCTCCCGGGGCCGCTTCACCCAATTGTCGCCCTCCGTGGCTTATCAACAGCAGCGCCTTGCCCACCAAGGTCTGCAGCCCCAAGTGGGCCGAGGGGTACAAGAGGAAATTAAAAGCGAAGGTGCTGGGACAGCGGCGCCGCTGTAGGTAGACCTTCTCCAGGGCAAACTGGGTGAGCGAGTGCAGCAGACAGTGATAAGGAGTAGAGAAGCCCAGCATCTTCAGATCGGGGCTGTGGAGGAAACCCCTAGCCGAGGAAATGAGCACGTCCAAGGTGATGCCGTGCATCCCGTAGAAGTAGAGGCGCATCCAGGCTGGGAGTGTCGAGTCTTCGGCCCCGGGCGCCACTGAGGCTTCAGCAGTGGACAGCGCCCCCGGGCAAGCAGCAGCAGCCGGGGGCCCGGTGCCGGCTTTTGCGGCAGCTACAGTGTTGCTGCCGGGGACTCCAGCGGGGCTCCAGGCCGGTGCCGGGGGTGCCCCGAGCCACTGGGGAGCCCCGACTGCATCTCTGTCGCCGCAGGTCATCAGGTCCGAAGCATTGCCTGGCCCAGAGCCTCTCTCGCCATCGGGTGAGTGGAGACGTTGGGCCGAGGCGGGGAGCTCCCGGTCGGGTCCTGCCCGCTGCCTGCAGGAGTTAAGGTAGAAGCCTCCATCTCCTCCACGCTCCGCCGAGCCTCCTCTTGCTTCTTCTCCTCCTCCTCCTCCTCCTCCTCCTCCTCCTCCTCCTCCTCCTCCTCCTCCTCCTCCTCCTCCTCCTCCTCCTCCTCCTCCTCTTTGGCGCCGCTGGTGCGGCGGGAGCGGCTGCATCTCCGGGGTTTGCAGTTGGCTCCTCCCGGCGGGGCTTCGCGCTGCCTTATGCCTAGGCGCACTCCTCCTTCCCTCTGCTCCTCTTTCCAACTCCCGGGGGTGGAGTTGACTCTGGGTTGCAGTCCACCCCTTCCCTCTCTAGTCCAAGCAGCAGGCTCAGGGCAAGGTCTCCTCTCCCCGGGGCTCACAGTGCGAGGCCTAATGCCGCCGGCTGGTCGGCTGAGGGAGCTCGGCTCGAGCTAATCAGAAGGCGGCGCGCAGGCTGCAGGGAGAAATACAGAGAATTTCACAAACCCTTCAGCTTCAATCCCACAACCGCCGCCAGGCTGCCTCAACAGACACTGGGAGCGTAATGTGAGCTGCTACACTCCCCTGTTCTCCCTATGCCTTCTTCACATCCCTTCCTTTTCATCCCTCTTACCCCCTCCTTCAGCCTCATCCTTCCCTCTAGGGTTCACATTTCCCTCTGACCCGCCCCCAACCCTTCAACCCCTTCCCCTCCCCCCCCCCCCACCTTCCAGCTTCTGAGGCTCAGTCTGTTTGCTAAGAGCTCTGGCATCTGGCTTCTTTTCCTTGTCTTGCCCCTTCCTTCTTAGTGTCCTAGCTCTCCCCTCTCTCTCCTCCCCTACCTCAGGCAGACACAGGCAGACCCAAAGCAAAGGGTGGCACAGGTGATGCCTGAGGTGTAGACTTCCTAACAGGTGTATATGACAAGAGTATTTCCTGGAATGGGGGAAATGGGACCAGGGCCTGGTTGGCAGAGATGAATGGCTGAGTGCCATAGACCAAAGCTTTGGGCTGGAGACCAAACTAAAGTACTGTATTTTTAATGTACCTTCTGAAGGCCTACTCTGTCCTAAATATTTGTCCTAGCAAATGAGCCACTAGTCGTGTCCTACTAAGAGGGCATATAGAGCAGCACTCCCTCTCCATATGCCATAATTTCTGATAACATTTCTCCCAGTTGTTAATTCACATTCTTAACATATTATCAATTTGCCCTGGAACAACTCTTTGATGAGGGGGTGGTGGTGGAACCCTTGCTATTGTTCTCTTTTTTTTTTTCTTCTATCATCTTTTGGCAATTTCCTATGGCAATAAAGGGGAAAGGGAAAAATAATCTTAGGCTAATCTTCCTCTTTTTTTTTTTTTTTTTAAAACCAAGTCTCTTTTATTTCACTCAGGAAAGTCAGGACCAGAGAGTTTGTGGCTTGTCCAAGGCCACCCAGTTTCCTAAATTGTGGAGATGGAGCAGTTGGGAATCAAGACAGGCAGGTGCTAGTCTAGCTCTGCCTTGTATTAGCTTGGTGAACTTGTACAAGTCTTTTAAGCCTTTAGGTTCTGCCATACATTAATTTTTGAACTGGGAGGTACGAGACTTTAGCTCCTTTCCTTTCTCTTTCTAAACCCAAGATGGCTTTAGATTTTGGATCTCAAACTTGGATAATTTTGTTTTTCTTAGGTGGTCAGTGAGGGGGAAAAGTTGAAGAAGTTGTCATAAGATTTTTACCCTCTCAGAATGAATTGCATAGTATACTTCCCCACCTAAGGCATTCCTTCCTGAGTGCCTATGGTCACATGTGTAGCTATTGCCCTAGCTTCAGAACCAGAGAAAAAAAGAGTGGATGTAGAATAGATAATAAGGGTGATTTATTTGGAGGTGGATATGGGCTAAAGGGAGAAAAAAAAATATTGACTACTGTGCTCAAGGTGCCTATTATGTCCAGGGCCATTTACAAATTAGTGCTATTATTATCTACATTTTATAGAGGCATGACAGACTGAGGCAGGGGTTTGTGACTTGCCCAAGGTCATAAGGTCATAAGTTTGTATCCAAGAGAGAGTTCCAACTCAGGTCTTCCTGACTCCAGGCCCAACACTCTCCATTGGTGGGAATTTAAACCTATCACCTAAAATCCCTTGCCTCTTCACCTGACATTTAGTAAGCATTTCATAAATGTTTGTTGATTGATTATCTCTGCTCCACTCATTTCTCCAAACTACACTCACGGAGTTTTGGAACTCAAGAAGACCTTGGAAATCCTAATCTAATCTCTTTATTTTACACAAAAAGAAACAAACTTCTGAAAAGGTCGCATTGCTAGTTCATGACAAAGTATGGTTTCCTGATTCCCAGTCTAGTGCTTCAGTTCCATAATTTAGGTAGCTGTGTGACCGTGGACAAATTCTTGCTACCCTGGGCCTCAGTTTTCATATTCATAAAAAAAGGGGCTTGATTAGATTTTTTACAGCATCTACATTTGAAATCCTTTTCTAAGCTATTCTGAATCTTAAATGTTTAGTGAAAGACTAGTGTCTTTTCCTGAGTTGTACCTCTAGGTCTAACCAGAGTCCCAGGATCAGCTATTAATCTCTACGCAGCCATTTGGTCTGGTGAATGTTTTTGATAGCTTGGATCTGGAGAAATCATATTCTTTTTTTTGCTTTTTTTTTTTTTGAGGGGGGAATTCAAGGCAATTCGCATTAAGTGACAAGGCTAGTAAGTGTTAAGTGTCTGAGGCTGAGAAATCATATTCTTATAAGTACATTCTTCCAGGTTATTCATTCTTCCTCCCCTTGCTCTCTCTTTCCTTCCCTTTCCCCTTGTAGTTGAGTTTCTTTGAGATTTGGCAGTAAAAAGATGAGAAAAATATCATTGCTATGTTGTCAATGTTTATATGATATAAAAGTAGTTTTAAAAAGTGTCAGTTTACTTATTTGAGAAATTATTATTATTATTGTTATTACTTTTTAAAATTGTTACTCTCTGAAATCCTCCCGGACTCAACTATTTAATGCACTCTAAGTTGCAAAGAAGGTACTTGTTTGCACTGGTAGAGTGTCATCCTCGGACATTTGCTACTACCAGTGAAATCATAGATCCAACTTTTGCAACCCCTATTCTGCCCCTCAGAAATGGCTAAAATACCATTGTGTGCATGTGACATTCAGATGTCAAGGGCAAAAGTTTCCTGTTAGCACACGCACACATCAGAACAACTGCACTGTACAGACAGGTCCAGTTGTCAAAATACCTGGAGCAAATCACAATGAAAAAAGTTGATCATTACCACAAAAAAGGAACAAAAACCATTTATTGAACACAACTATATGCCAGCTGCCACTAACTTCCTGTACTGATGCCTCTACTTGACAGGTTTATGACCCTGGATTATTGAAGGCTGGGCCAACAGAAAAAAGCCTTTGGCAGGTCCTATCAAGGTGGGAAGGCTTTGGGTAAGATCCAGGGCATGGACTGTTTATCCATTGTCTGGAGATCAACTTAGAGAAGCTTGGAGACTCCATGATAGTCAATTTTTCTGCCACAGAAACTCTTCAGCATTTTTTTTTTTTGGTAAGACTCATTCTGTAGTGACTTCTTTCATTTTCTTTGCTGTAGCTGTTTTTATTGCATTACTGGGCATCTTTGATGTTGATTTAGGATGTTAAGGGGTAGCCTAGGTTAACTCTTAACTTCCCACCATCCTTCCATGACATTCTCCATGACCTTCTTGCCTTAGCAGTTCTTAAGAGCTATCCGCTAAATTGTAGAAAGGTTGAGATCACTGGCAGTGGAGGTACTACAGTTATACCAAAAAATTTCACAGATCCTTGAAGTAAGTATATGATGTGCCATATGCTGAGTCTCAAAAATGTATTGTCATCTTTGTCTTAAAAATGTTTATTATCTAACTGAAATGCTATGAAGGCAGTATGGAAAGAAGCCTGTAAATCAAGAGAGCTGGAAAGGACCTCAGAGTCTATCTAGTCCAATTCTCTGATTTTACAGATGAAGGAATTGAGACCTGAAGAAATTAAGTGACTAGGCCAAGCTCACACAGATAGAAAATGGCAGAGCCAAGATTTGAAATCAGGTCCTGTGACTCCAACTTCAGTGGGAAAATTGAAGGCTCTCAGTACTGCTGCGTTTGAATTCTGCCTGTGCTACTTAACTGTATGAACTCAATTAAATAATATAACCTCTCTAGGACTTAGTTTCTTCTGGAAATTGAGGGTGTTTGACTAAATGACCTCTAAGATCTGTTTTCAGTTCTAGGCCCCACTTTCCCATCGAAATGTGGACAAACTGTTTAGCTAATTCAAGCATTCAGTTTCCTAGCAGATATATAATACAGTGCTAGATAAAACCTTTTCAGTAGTTATTTCTCCAGTAGTCAAATTAAGTTTCTAGGCACAGCAGGTACTGATTGCCAATCTCTTTAAATTCAATAAAGAAAACAAAAAAAGATTCACAGGACACAGGTTTTCAAAGTACAAAATTGCTATTTTAACATGGAAAAGCTCTTTATCAAAATGTAGTCAGTTAGATGTCCATATATTAAATTACAAGCTTATATTTTTGTGTCGTTAGTAGCCATAACTTCATTGGCAGGGGGAGTTCCCTTATCAATGCAGACTATAACTTCTAACCTTAATAGATTGTCTTGATGAATATTTTGGCAAGGAAAAAAAAGAGGAAAGAAGGAAAAAAAAAATAACAAAAAGGTCAAGAAGAAGAACAAGAAAGAATCCCTTGGCCAAAGTTGTATTAATAAGCATAGTCATGCAGTAAGAATGGCTTGAGAGTCCTGGCACATGCTCTGTACACAACTATGGTAATACACCTTTCTGCATGACTCACATATAGCTTCTCTTTAATGATCATACTTGGAGCCTTTCTAGCTCGGTAGGTTCTGTCAGAGCTTGTACTCTGTTGACGTAGGTTTTACTCACCCTGTTGACATCCAGGCCATGGTAAGACATTGGCAGAGTAGGTGAGTGAAATGATCTAAGTGACAAATTTAGAGTGATCTGCATTTTGTGATAAGGCACCAGAGTAGGATAGATTAGATTTTTTCCCCTCAAATGCCAACTCAAACCAAAAGTACTTCGGTCTTCTATTCATTCATTTTTCAAAATGTTGCCAGGACAAGTCAAAGGAAGCCGTGAGAATTCTAATTCTATAATCAGTGAAGTGTGTAGCATAGTATATCAATTCTATTAAAATGTTCTCATTTCCTGGTCTGTTTTTTTTTTTCCTGAATACTTTCTTGTTATACATCTTGATTAGGATAAGATATAATAGATGTTCATTTTCTTAAATAGAAGCAACATTTAAAGAAACACATAAAAATTCCAGAACACAAACCTTAATTATTCCTTGTTGATGTATTATTTTTGTCAATTTCTTTTCAGGTCTTCTCCCTTCAGTTACATATCACTTTGTCTTACATTCTTCCTATGCCTCGTTACTCTCTCTCTCTCTCTCTCTCTCTCTCTCTCTCTCTCTCTCTCTTCTCTCTCTCTCTTAATCAATATCTCTCAAATCTTGAGAAAAGTGCTTCCAAACCTTTGTCTGCCTTAATGCTCTCTTGATCCTTCCTTGTCAAAATGAAAATTTTTCATTACTTATTCCTCCTCCCCAATTTCCAAAGAGGTTTACCACACTTTTAAAGCTTATGTCAGTTCTAAAAAAAAAATAGTTTGAATCATTCTTCAAGTGGCTCAGAAATCTGCTTTATCCTTCCTCTCTATACTTGTTCTGTGATTTTGCCGAGCTCTTTCCTTCTCTTCTTTTTGTCTTTTTTTCTGAGCTCTTGAGGAATTAAGGGACACTGTGGGTAATACCTGGAAAAGTTTCCAAAGGTTCTCTTTACTTGTCTCCTTGTAGTTGTACTTTTTTCCTGCCCTCTTGAGTGTTAATTCAATGACTTCTAGGCTCCTTCAGTATTAGAATCTTGGGAGACATGATGAAAACAATCAAGGACCTATTCCCTACTATTGTGCAGACAGCTGAAGAGGAAGCAAATGATGGCCATTTTTTAAGGGTCAGTATTTAGGAGTGTTGGGAAGCAGCCAAAACTGATCTGGAGGTTGCCTGAGTGCTATGAATATAGCAGCATGGAAGGAGAGTTGGCAGTTTCAGCGAGCACATTCTGGAGTGAGTAGGAAAAGTGTTGAGAAAGTGGTTGTGGTAAGAGATTTTCAGACAAAGGAGGACTAGTATGAGATGGAGAGCCAAAACAGCTGGGAAACTTTGACAGCCATGGGGTACTGAGCTCAGCAATGTATTTTGAGATTTGACATGAATGCAGAGAGAGAGAGAGAGGGAGAGAGAGAGAAAGAGAGAGAGAGAGTGCCTGAGAGTGAGGATGAGACTGAGAGCTTGAACAGCTGTGTAATGTCTTGGGAGGATCCAGAGAGACAGAAGTAGAGTGGGGTGAGAGATGGTGAGTCTGTGGAGGATTTAGGACCTGATTGCTGGTTGCTATCCTTTTTCACTCCGTCACTTATTCAACAAGAATTTAAGTTCCTATTTTGTGCCAGGTATTGTGTTAGATGCTAAGGGCACAGAGACAAAAATTATTTAAGGAGCCCATATTCTCTCAGTGGAAGCAACATGTATGCAGAGCAAATACAATTCATGAGAGATAATTAAAGGTTCTGAGGTCAGATTTTGTCTAATTGAATTTTTCTGAATTAGAGGTTACTGAGTTCTCCTCTGAGTTGATATTTCAGAAGGATGGTATTCAGGGTGAATGGGAATACTGTACCTTTGGTGCTGGCATCGTAGAGAAAATGCTGGATTTGGAGTAAGAGGGACTGTGTTTGGATCCTGCTTCTGCCATTCACTATACGTGTGACTTGCCTCATTTTCCCCATCTATAAAATAAGAAGGTGGGACCATGTGACCTCTAAAAGTCCCTTCAGTTCTGAATCTATGATCCTGTGAACCTAACACTGCCATGTTCTATTACTGACACTCACCAGGCTTCCTAATATTTATCAGACTCTTCTCTCAGGTACGGGGAGGTTTTCAGAATGAAACAACCTCCTTGGAGTATGCCTAGCAATTGTTCAAAATATCAGCTCATTACTCTGGACTTCTAAGAAGCAGGGTATCCACTGTAGAACTTTACTTTATTAAAGAAATAGCAACAGTAATTACTTTTCAACCAAGCTGATTTCTCTGTAGTTTGATTTAAGATAAGATTTTTGCTGTGAGTCTGAGAGTTTTGGAAGCAACCATTCTTCCAAGTTAGTTTCAAGACCATGAGATCCTTGAGAGCAGGGCCTGTCTTTTGTCTTTCTTTGTTTTCCTAGCACTTAGCAAAGCACCTAGCACATAGTAGGTCCTCAATAAATGCTTATTGACTGTCAATAAGTGAAGAAGCCAATAGCTTTGACTTTGAGTAGCATAATGTAAAACAGGAAATCTTCAGCTTTTGATTTTGGAGGTTGGGTTACCATCATCAGGGAGTATATTGGGCTGTGTTACAAGGATAGTTGATTTGGAGAGGTAGGAAGTAGCAGCTGTTGCTAGTAGTTCTAATGAGGGAACCATTTTCTGTCCCACTCTGAGAGGGTTAAACACAAACAAGTAAAAGCAGGAAGAGCCCAGACTTCTGGTCTGGTTTTCCTAAATTAGCCCATAGTTTATGGCTTCAAAGCTTATGGGTTGGGAAGAGGCAGAGCAATAGGGCCAGGAAAGAACTTGGTGTGACACTGCGATGCTTGGTAACTTGTATGGTTTTCCTAGACCAGGGGTGGGGAACCTGCAGCCTCAAGGCCACATGTGGCCCTCTGGGTCCTCAAGTGTGGCCCTTTGACTGAACCAAACTTCACAGTTCAAAAGGGATTCACTTGAGGACCTAGAGGGCCTCATGTGGCCTTGAGGATGCTGGTTCCTCACCCCTGTCCTAGACTGTCTGTATTTGTCTTTCCCTGCATTATGTTTTCATGAGGAAAGTTTTGAGCATTGGGCTGAGACCAGAGACACAGAGAAGGGGGGGGGGGGCGGATATAAGCATTTATATAGTAAATTACTGTAATCTAGGCACTGTGCTATTCTGCTTATGGGAAGAGCAATAATGCCACTGTATCATAAGGTCAATGACAACTATGCCCTTGAAAACAACATCTTCTGAGTCTTTCATTATTCTTTCATGGATGTCCATACCAGAGTTAGGAGAAAATAGTAGTTAGTATTTTCAAGACCAGGAGAAGGTGTTTGGAAAATCAAGGAAATGTTTTTGTAAAGGGTACATTTTATATTGCTTACTAATATCTAGTGGGTGGGAGGCATCTTTAGTATAGAAGATAAAATGTTGTAATTGGAATTAGAATGAGATTGAAACTCCACATTTGATGCTAAATGCAAACCTGGAAACTCCCTCACATTTATTCACTAAGTCATAGACTTTGCTGTCTGAGTAGAAAGAGAGAATTCCCATGCTAGGAGTTCTCCATCTGAAAAAATCACATATTCTTCACTTATTGACTTACTTGCATATCTTGTATGTGCATCACTGACCAACTATTCCCACTCTACCCACTTGCTTCTTGAACCTCTCCAATCAGTCTTAATTAGTCATATCTTCATTGCTTCCCTCTGATCTTCCTTTCTTGTTTCATGCATAAATAGGAATGTAAGAATGTGGAAGTATACCTATGGGTAGGCATAAATAGGTATTTCCTGGGGGAGAGATAGAAGATGAGGGTAGTGGAACAGTTGACATATTTGCATTATGGTATTTATGCCTAGGGAAGAGATAGGGGAATTTGGAGACTGAAGCTATGTAAATACTTATTCCTTTCTGTTCCCCTCCCTCTTCACTACAGCTACCTCCAGTTTTTTTGTGGCAGTAAGTACTGTTTATGTTTCTCCTTGCCCTGATCTGGGAGAGCTGAAGGTGAATTGGGCTACTGAGTGGTATTCCTTAAATGTCTTTGCTGGTCATATTCAGGGCTGTTCCAGCAGAACCCTTGTGGCAATGTTCTAGAGAGGTTAAGGAACTTTTCCAAGATCACATAGACAGTGAGTGGCAGAGTCAGGAGTTGGTGTTGTATGACATCAAGACTGGATTCTGAGTTATTTGATGAGGCCAAACATCTCAATTAATCTAATGAGTTAACAAAATGGGAAATCAAGTCTGATGAGGTTTGGAGCTCCCAGCTATGTCTTAACTTCCTTGAGGAAGGCCTTGAAATTGAGTTATCATAAACAAGAACTTGATGGTCTACTTTGTTAACACTCAGTGATTGTGTCTCAACAATTCTATCAGGCTAGAGCTACTATCCAAATCAAATGTCAATTGACAAAGCCAATGGCCTTTTCTCATTTCTCAGTCTCCTTGACATCTCCGAAGCACTCAAAATAGTTAATTACTTCCATCTGGATATTTACTTTTTTTCTTCATTTGACTTAGTGACATAGCTGTCATTCGGTTCTCCTTTTCTCTGTTGGTTTGTTCATCTTCCTGCTGATTCCTAAATGTAGGATTGTCCTTTCTTTCTTCTTCTTTTTCTTGCACTCCTTTCATTATGCCTTATCAGCTTTATGCACATGATTACCAAATCTATATATCCATCACAATCTCTGCCCTGAACTCCAGTCTCAGATTTCTAATTTTTTGGTAAACATCTTTACAAAGATGTTCTGCCAGCATCTTAAACTTGACATATTTAAGGCTGACATCAATCTCTCATTAAAACCTGCCTTGCCTTCCAGATTCCTTCTCTCTATCTCTCTCTGTCTCCCTCTCCTTCCCTCCTTTTCTCTCTCTCTCTCTCTCTCTCTCTCTCTCTCTCTCTCTCTCTCTCTCTCTCTCTCCCCTACCTATTTACTTACTTATTTTTAAAATGGCACCATCTGTTATTATCCTGTGAATTCAGGAATAGATACACCCAAGGGAAATAGGAAGAGCTTAGGAATTAGGAAGAGGTATTGTCAAGGATGGAGCCATTGTGACATGACCTGGTGACATGGATTCATCAGCACCCCAACTATTTACTGTATGTCGTACTTTGTGACTTCTGTCATTTTTCAGTGTTGCTCAGTGCACAGGAATCTCCTTAGAGGCACCCACAAGACAGGGAAAGCCATCCAAGGTAACCAGACTTGTGAGATTCCCTTCTTTATCTCAGAGAGGTCTCACCTGGCTCTCTTGACAACAGTTAACTCTACAGAATGAGCTTCAGGTTGGAAATACTAGCCCAGAAGCTTGACTTAATTTGCTTTATATAGGTTGATGGGGAAAGGGACTGGTGTCCTTTACAGAACTGAGAGTTGGAACAGACCCCAGCATTCATTTAGTCCAACCTTGCCAATGTTATTGGCAAAAACTCCAGCCTTTGTTTTCACAGCTCCACTGTCCTAGTTTCTTGATTGTGGTAATAGTATCTCCCCTCTAAGATCAGTTCTTCCCCTTTCCTTTGTCTAGTCTGTGAGGATACATGATTTGACCTACTTATATGTACTTGGGGGAAATTGGTTTACATCTGCAAGGGCATGGGTATTTTCCCTCTGTTCACTGGCATTCCATGTAGTTGCCAAGGTCATTACAACTGTCAGTTATTGGTCATTTCCCACTTTGAAGTTATGGGTAAGAGTGTATTCATATACAGAACTCTCTTATGAGTTTCTTCTTGCCCTCTTAAAGGGCTAGTTAGTAGAAATAGGTGCTGTAATTATTTTTTGTTCCTTTTCTTACAGGGTAATGGGGTCCTGACAGTAGGGGCAGATTTCTAGGGCTTATGCTGCCTTTATTCCCATGCTTTACCTTCCTGAGAAGCCTAAGTTCAAAAGCCTTATTTTCTCATATTTGTAAAAA
>CM053585.1:456889115-456945013 GCA_028646515.1 Pseudochirops corinnae
CCCCCCCCCCCCCGGCTTGTCTCCCGCCCTTGAACCACCCTTGATTAGGTGCATGATTTCTCCCCTTCCAGAGTGGAACATGGCTCTACCCCATGCTATTTTCATCCATTTGTCCTGGGAGACCTGAGGCTTCAATGTTTATGATGTCAGTGAGGTTCAGGGAAGGATCACAGATCATAGATGTAGAGTTGGAAGCATCTTTGGAGATCATTTACTCTCCTTAATAAGAGGATTTGTTCTGTGAAGTTTAGATTCAGTCAGAGGGTCACACTTGAAAGTCTAGAGGGCCACATGTGACCCTGCGGCCACAGGTTCCCCACCCCTGATCGAATCTAACTCTTTCATTTTGCAGAGTGGGACCTGAGGCATAGGAAGTTGTGATTTACCCAAGGTCATACAGGTAGATTCCTTGACTCCAGAGCCATCACTACTTACACTGTACCATTTTATTGACCTTGACCTTGATCAAGGTCGAGATTTTGCTGTATGTACTGCTTTGAAGCTTCCAGCGTAGATCCCAGGCTGACTAGACTCACAGTTACTTGACCTGACTGACCTGGAACTGTGAAATGGTATTCTGACACAGCAGACCTGTAGAGCAGGTTTCTCTTTCTCCATAACTACTTCCCCGGAGTGATCTTCTCTTGGCATGGCACATCCTATTGCTCTACTGAGTTTTGAGGCTCCAGAACCTATCAATGAGGCTTATGTCCATGCAGTGTACCTTGGCTCCTGGACCCTAAGAGAAATGTACCTTAATTGTAATTAAGAGAGAAGCTGTGCAATATGGATTTTATCCCATCATCTTCACTCAGTTGTTTGCTTCCTTCCCCTCTGAAGTTTCCATCTTATAGACTTCGGTCCTTAGCAGCTTCAATAAGGCTGTGCCTTATACAACTAAGGTCTATGGATGGTATCTCCTTATTCATTCCTAGGGTTTCCTTGCCTTCCTAAAGGCCCCCTCTTATAGTCTCCAAGGGGGCCCACTGGCATTGTTGGTCGAGCTCTTAAGGATCCTACATAGGAAGCACAGGGAACCCAGACTAGCTATCCCTTGAGAAGCCTTCGTCTCTGACCAATCCCCAGTTTCATGTACTTGGGATTTTGTATTCATCCCAATAGCTCAGCATATTCTTTCTTAGCCCAAGTCCAGACCACCTTATAGACAATCATCTGTTTTCATGGTCATGTCAACAATGTCAACTATTTCCAGGAATGGGAAACCCTTCTAAATGGTCTTCTAAGACCTTATTTATGCCAGTATGAAATATTTCTATTGGCACCACCTCTTTTGGGCTCAGGATGGCACTGAGTAGAACTAATTGATATAGGCCAACAATCACTTACCCTGCCTTCCATCATAATCCCCAAATAGGCTTTTAGCAGCAGAGCTGGATGTGCTATTTAGATCAACACCATTATTTTAAAGATTGCCAAACTAGAGAGATGAAGAAACTTGCCCAAAGTCACACAAGAACAAAGCCAAATCTTGAACCTAGGTCTTCTGATTTAATATCCAGTATTCTTCTTGCTGCATCACACTGCATTTCCTAGTGATCACATCTTATTTGTTATGGGGATATACCAAGTATTATGAGCTTTACAAATCTTAAAGTTATATGTTAAGTATTAACTATTTGTTATTGGTAGTAATTGTAAGGATAACTCTTCCTAGAAGTGCTGATGTCTTCAAGCAAAGGTGCTTCTACTCCCACCAGAGAAAATGCCCTATCTGGACTGTATCCCTTACCATTCTCAGGGTTCTTGAGAAGGCCCATGGTTAGATCTTAAAGATCAATTCCCAGGAACCTGGAAAGGTTTGTTGTCTACTCTAGCTGTCCCTGGAGCACAGGTGGAGAAAGAATAATAGTTAGGGAGCAATCATGCTGTCATGAGGAAGGTGTGTTTTATAGAATTGCTACTGTCACTCCGTTGGCATGTTTTTACTGTACCACAAGCTAATCACATCATTTCTTGTAGTTCACTCAGTCCCATGAATGATTGCCACATCAGGCCCTCTGTGTTTATAGGAGGAGGGGTAATTTCCTTCATATATCCTTATTACTTCATTCCTTCCACTTCTGAATGCCAGTCCCATGATCTCTGGCTTAGCCACACCCAAGAGGATTTGGGAAATGTCCTGAAGGTGTTGTCAAAGGCATAGCCACTACTGACCTTGTCACACTTTGCCATTCCTGCTTGGGCGACTTTAGTGTTCAGCTGTACCTTAAGACCTCTAATAGTTTATAGTACTTACCGCCCCTTGCAGGAGACTCCTCCATGACACCCAATATAGGAAAATGAAAGTACAGCCATTCAAGGACAAACACCCATGGAAGCAGACTGCCTGGGGTTGAACTGTTGGAGCCCACAGATATCACCTGGCACTCTGGCATTCTCTTTTATGACAACATAGTCAACTCTGGAGCTCTGGAGCGTAGGGGCCAATCTAGAAATACCGGTCATTAGTTAGTCTACTTTATATAGGCCAAATATCAGTAATGTCAAATGGAGAGAGAGGCTAGTGCCCTCATCAGTGTTAATTGCAATATCTACTGCTTATTTGTCCATAGGTCAATTGCATTGTCTTCTTGATTGTGGCATCATCACAAAATTCCTACTCACCTAGTTCAGAAACCTTGGAGCATTATCTTGGGTTCTTCTCTCTTTTACCCCTTCCCCCTTACATCCAATTAGTTGCCATGCCTCATCACTTCTACCACAAAATTATGCTTTGAACCTCTGTCCTCTGCTCAAGTCATATAGCCCTTACCTCTGTTCAGGCCTTCATTCTCTCTGTTCTAAACTACTGGAATAGATTTTTTTTGCTAGTGAGCCTGCCTCCATTTTTTTCTTCTCTTCAGTCTTTCCTTCATATAGCTGCCAAAATAATTTTCCTAATGCACAGTTTCACTGTATCACTTTCTTGCTAAAAACCAATAGCTATTTGTTATTGGTAGTAATTGTAAGGATAACTCTTCCTAGAAGTGCTGATGTCTTCAAGCAAAGGTGCTTCTACTCCCACCAGAGAAAGTGCCCTATCTGGACTGTAGCTGATTGCCTACATCATGGAATACAAATTTCTTGGTTTGGCATTTAAAGCCTTCCATCATTTGGTTCCAACCTCCTCTTTCAGTCCTATTTAGCTTTATCCTTTGTTCATACTACTTTTTGATCTTTACTCATGTTTCAACCAAAATAAATGTCTGGTTATTTCATGACCCTGGGCTGTATTCTCCAGCTTCTAGGCTTATATAGGAATTGGTCCACATTTGGATTGCAATACCTTCTTATCTTTGCCTATTAGGAAATACATACACCCACATATGAAGCCAGATAGCTGTTTTCCACCTAGTCAATGCTTTCTCAAGTATTATCTTTTCCATGAAATCTTTCTTGACTTTCCTTGACTTTCCTTCCCTCCCCTTCCCCACCCAAGCTGAAAGGGGCTTATTCCTCCTCAGATTTTCCTAGGGCACTTTGCCCCCGTTACTGTCTATCTTTATCATGCTTATTCCTGTACACATTTATTTACCCTATGAGATCATGGTTTTTAAAATCTCTGTGTCCCTAGTGTTTAGCATAGGACCGTACATATATTAGGGATTTGATAAATGTCTGTTTATTTGACTTGAATGCAGGTAGAGGTACTAATGGGGTTATCATTGTCATAAACAAGCTTTTTCCTACTGTGAACAGTTGCAAAATCACATTCTCAGTCCTTTTCTGTCCTGAGGGATATGATGGTAAGTGTTTAACAACCACCTTTTGTGTATGTGAGAGACACTTTAACTTTAATCTTCATTCTTAATAATTTCTACATCACATTCTAAAGTCTGGAAATCAACAAAACAATAAATCAAACACTAATCTGTAGCATTGGCAGATTTCAGAGGCGTAATTGCTCACACTGAAAATGTAATAATCTGCTCCAACCAGTTACTGACGGCTCCAGCACATCCCTGGGCTTGTCTGAAAGTTGAGCACTTTAAGAAATAAGAGCAATGCTAAGATAATAATGTTACATTTATTGCATTTACTACAGTACTTTTTAAAGCTTTTTTCCTCCACAACTATTGTCTACTCTGATCTTCAATGAATCCTGTCAGAAAGATATTCAGGGCCTTATTATCCCCATTTTATAGATAAGATCAGAAATTGAGGTTAAGTAATTCTCACAAGGCCACACACCTTGCTGTGCAGTAGTAGAATTAGATTTGGAATGCTTGATGTCTTAATGTATTTTGACCTAGACTAGAACCAAAGGATTTAATTTTTTTTTTTTTGAAATCTAGAAGAGAAATGCTAGCTATTCCAAGGATCTCCCATCATGAAAGGTGCAGTTCTTGCTCTAGAAGATCTGACACTCTAATGGGGGAGACAACAAATATATACAAACAAGCTATATATAAAGAATAACTAGGAAATAATTAACAGAAGGAGGAGACTAGAATGAAGAGGGATTAGGAAAGGTTTACTATAGAAAGTAGGATTTTAGTTGGGACTTGAAGGAAGCCATGGCAAGCAGGAGGAGGATGAAGAGCATTGCAGGTATGGAAAATGCCCAGAGCTAAGAGAGGTGGAAAGTCTTATTTGTGGCACAATCAGGAAGCCAGTGTCATTGTATTAAAGTGTATGTGGTTGTGGGAATGATGGTGGTGGTTTGGTGCAAAGTATAAAGAAGACCAGAAAGGTGAGGAGAAGGGTTAGTTCAGATGTGGGGAACCTTCAGCCTTGAGGGCACATATGGCCTTCTAGGTCCTTAAGGGCAGCCCTTTGACTGAATCCAAACTTCACAGAACAAATCCCCTTAATAAAAGGATTTGTTCTGTAAAACTTGGATTCAGTAAAAAGGATGTACCCAAGGACCTAGAAGATCACATGTGACCTTGAGGCTGCAGGCTCCCTACTCTTGGGCTAAGTTATGGATGGTTTTGAACACCAAAGAGAGGATTTTGTATTTAATCACTAGAGTATGTGTGTGACCTGGTCAGATCAGCCCTTTCAGAAAATCACTTTGGCGGGTTACATTTGAATTGTTGCGCTGGCTTCCTAACCAGTGTCCCTCCCTTCGCCCCGCTCTTGCCTTTCCAGCCTATCCTCCATATTACTGCCAGATTAGTTCTGCTAAGGCACAGCTCTGATTGGAAAGAGGTATTTTACAAAGGGGAATGAATGAATGAAAAAGGAAAGCTTTTATTAAGTACTTACTGTGTATTGGGCCCTGTGCTGTGCAAATATGAACACAAGAAGCAACACAACCCCCATCCTCAAGGAGTTTACATGACTAAATTTTTTTATTCTAAACGTAACCACCAAATAAAATGTGCATTTCCATATTGTAGCTGAGCAAGAGAAAAAGATTGTGAGTGAAACTGTGAATCTTTATTATGCAAAGCTTAATTCCACATGTAATTTTCAAAGGTGTCTACTTGTGATTCTTTCCAACCTTACCTCTGTTCTCTTCCATGCATTAAAAAAAATTCTCCAATGTCTCTATTTTCTTTTTTCTGGATTACCTTATCCTTTTCTCTTCCTCCATCTTCTACCCAAATACGAGGGGAAAAAACAGAAAACAAAACTACAAAATTCTTGTGATAAATATGTATAATCAAGCAAAAGAAATTCCCACATTGTCCAAATAAAAAAAAATTGTCTTATTTTTTTCTTATTGATTGTAAATCCATTACCGCTCTATAAGGAGGTGCGTGATAGTAAGCTTCATCATTGGTTCTCTGAAATTGTGGTCAGTCTTGTTTTGATGAAAGTTCTTAAGTCTTTTAAAGTTGTTTGTCCTTACAATACAGCTGTTATTCAAAGTTGCAGGATATAAAATAAACCCACATAAGTCATTGATAGTTCCATTAAAAAAACTAATAAAGCCTACCAGCAAGAGGTCGAAAGAGAAATTCCATTTAAGATAACTGTAGCCAACATAAAATATTTGGGAGTCTACCTGCCAAAACAAAACCAGGATGTATTTGAATACAATTACAAAACACTTTTCACACAAATAAATTCAGATCTAAATAATTGGAAAGATATTGGTTGCTCATGGGTAGGCTGAGCTAATATAATAGAAATGGTAATTCTACCTAAATTAATTTACTTATTCAGTGCCATACCAATTAAAAATTATTTTATAGAGCTAGAAAAAATAATATCAAGAGAATTAATGAAAAAAATTCAGAGGAAGGTGGCCTACCCATACTAGATCTAAAGCTATATTTTAAGCAGCAATCATTAAAACTATTTGGTACAAACTAAGAAATAGAGTAGATGATCAATGGAATAGATTAGGTACAAAAGACACAGTAGTCAATGACTATAGTAATCTATTGTTTGATAAACCTAAAGATTCTAGCTTCTGGGATAAGAACTCACTATTTGACAAAAACTGCTGGGAAAACTGGAAAATAGTATGGCAGAAACTGGGCATAGACCAACTTCTTACATAATGCAGTCCTCATAGATGCTGTCTAGTCTCCTTACCCCCCGGCTTTAAGTTGAATGATCTCAGGTGAGTCACTTTCAGAAGCTCAGTTTCCCCATTTGTGAAATGAAGGGATTGGATTTGATATTCACTAAGGTCCCTTTCAAATTTAGTTTCCTATTTTCCAGTTCCCTTTAGTTTCCTATGAATGTCCTCCATTCCTCAGACTGCCACTATCTTCAATCCTCGCAGGCTGAAAAATTGGGAAGGTGAGCCAAAGTTTGTGGATAGAGTGCTACATGGTAAACCAGAAGCCATCGATCCTGGATTTTGTTAGAGCACAGTGCTAATGTAGCATTTGGGAGAATGAGTTCTGTTTCTTTCCCTAGCCCCATATTTTACTCCTAATCCTTGTCAGCATTAGAAGGAAAGAGATGAGAAGATGTGGATTGTTCAAACCCAACATCCTTGCTGGAAAAGGAACTTAAAGCATACAGTTTACTGTGTCACCTTTGTATGCAAACAGATTAGGAGTGGGAATAATAATGCCTAAATTTAGAGATGAGAAAAAAAACAACAACTTCATAGGCCATATAGTTCAAACCTCTCACTTTACAGATGAGGAAACTTCTGAAGTCTGGGGAGATTGGGTGATTTCCCCAAGGTCACACAGCTAGTAAGCAACAGAAGCAAAATTAGAACCCAGGTTCTCCAATTGCAAAGCCAGCACTCTTTCTACTTGTTTGCTCTACAAGGATGCAAAAAACCCATTGATACTTCTGTTGGATATTGAAGTACACACTATCCAGTTGGATATTTTGTTCATTTTCAAGGATTAGGCTCAATCATAGGAATAGGGGAGATCTTAAGCAATCATCTAATCTACTCACTCACCCACAGGTGAAAATGTTGTTCTTCCTTTGTTCTGGAAGAGGACCAATGATATCACAAGGGCGATGTCTTGACTTGCTCATGAATTGGATTTAAGTGAGGCAGGTGAACATGTAGCCTGATTTAAAATTGATAAACTTCCTCCCACTGGTTGGGACTCTTTATACTTGCTGAAAAAAAGTGAGGTAGCTCAACTTGCTAGAGCACCAGGCCTGGAGTCGGGAAGACCCAAGTTTGAATTTGGCCTTTCCCCCTTTTTCTTTCTTTTTTGCATCTAGACTGTGGTCTTTTATCTGGTAATGTGCTGGTGTTTTCTCCCAGCCTCAGTGCATATCACAAATAAATTGCTGCTATTCCTTCTGTAAACTTAAAAAAAATTCTATTAGAAGTATGTCACTTGTATACTCGGAAGTCACCTTTTCTCCGGGTTGATCATTCTAGTTCTTTTATCCTGGGCCTCTCCTCCAACCCTTTCCATTCTCCTTGCTCCCCTTCTCTGAACAGGACCTAGATCCTTACATTTGGTTTTCTAAGTACTGTCCCTGGCTGCCCATTTACCAGCAGACAAGGCCTGGGAGTGAATTTCTAAATGTACTTCTCTTGCACAAGGCCAGGACTGAAACATTAGCCCGCCTACTCTGGGAGGTTTAAATGCTTTTTGAGTTGAGAGGCCCTTTTGGGCTTTCAAGCATAAAGCCATCTTTGTGCTACTTTTGAAAGATCATGTGGATAATTAGAAACAAAGGATTTTTCAATTACAATTTGTTCTTTATCTCTTGTTAGATTTTGTATTCTGTTAACTACTATCTACTGAAATCTATCTAAGGATAAGAAGGGGACACAGGATGGGACATAGGAAAGGAATTCAACAGGTTTTAGGGGTTAGGCACAGATGAGCAGAGAGGAAGGGTGATATCTGAGGGAGAATCCATCAAGAGTGCACTGTCTTGGGGGTGGAAACAGCTGTTTCAGCAAAGAATTTTTTTGGGAGAGAACAGAAACCTTTTTGATATATCCAAGTTCAAGAGAAGCATTATGACATTATAGGTAGGTTGCTAGACTTGGAATCAGGGAGGCCCGAGTTCAAATCCCATCCCCGAGACCAACTATATATGTGACCTTGGGGTAGTCATTTTACCTCAAGCCTCAGGAAATTCTCTTAGATTTGTTTATTAAGTTATATATGGGTAGTTGGCTATCTGTACCAAGGAATGAAGGGAGAAGAATGTACCAGGGTCAGTTGGTGTTCAGAGATGTATTAATATGCAAACTCAAAAGAGATATATAATCAATATGCATTTCCAAGGATGAAAGGAGTTGGTAAGAGTAATCTTATATTTTGGATATAGAAGGGGTCCAGGGAGGGAACATTTTCTGGTTTTTTTTTTCTTTGGGGGTGGGGAAAGGCAGGGCAATTGGGGTTAAATGACTTGGCCAAGGTCACATGGCTAGTAAGTGTTAAGTGTCTGATGCTGGATTTGAATTCAGGTCCTCCTAACTAGAGGGCTGGTGCTCTATTCACCGCACTACCTACCAGCCCCTAGGGAACCTTTTCTATGGCAAAAAAGTGTTGGAGTAGACAACATGCTCATTGAAGTATTAGGAAGGAAGATCATTATTCTGCGATGTGATCTCATTAATGTGAGCGTTCCTTCCAGTAATGTGGATGAAATCCAATCCTTGTCTTCTCATCCGCAGTAATTCTTGTTCAATTCTTCCCATAAATCCCCTACACAGGAGTTCTTAATACCACAAAAATTAAGACATCAAGCAGATTCATAGAACTGGGCAAAGGGTTGGAAGGAAGTATCCTACCAGAGAAAGTCAGAGAATTCAGAGTTGGAGGAGGCCTTAGAAATACAGCCCAAATCCTTTACTTTATATGAGGAAATTAAAGCCTGGTGAAAGTTAGCAACTTATTTAAAGTCCCAAACTAATTAATGACAGATCTGGGACCAGACCCATTTTTCCTGACTCCAAGTTCAGTGCTCTTTCTCAATGTGATCTTGGCTGCTTGCCTTGTGGGTTGAATCACAGAGCTAAAATTTAACATGATTCATTTTTATCATTCTCATTTATAGGATTCTTAACCTTGGGTACATAAATTTAAAATTTTTTGCTATCTATTTCAACGTAATAGTTTTCCTTTGTAGTCCTATATATTGCATTTTATGCATTTGAAAACATTAATTAAACAGAAAGGTTCATAGGCTTTGCCGGATTGGCAAAGAAGGTGATGTCACAAAATGGTTAAGCACTTCTGCTCTATGGGGAGATTCACTTTCTGTATTTTTCTCGACATATTTGACATCTAGTTTTTAACATTTTAAAAAATAAGTCGTAAATATTTTTAGGCACTGAACTCCATATATATGTATATATATTCATATATACATTAATCTTGGAGAAACACAATTATAAGGTAATATCAGATGAAACCTAGGGGTTGTTCCTTGATTGCCTCCTCATTCTTACCACAGGACCAGTGTTTTCCAGTCATCTATCTGTTTGACGACATTAAAAAAAATTTTCTTTTGCATAAATCTTCTTTGATAGTGTGTTGTTCCTAAGTTGCACAGTGGATAAGAATATTGGGCTTGGAGTTGAGAAGACCTGAGTTCAAATTTAGCCTCATACATTTACCAGCTGTGTGATTCTGGGCAAGTCACTTAACCCTGTTTGCCTCAGTTTCTTCATCTGTAAAATGAGCTGGAGAAGGAAATGGTAAACCATTTCAGTATCATTGCCAAGAAAACCCCAAATGGGAGGGGGTGGCTAGGTGGTGCAGTGAATAGAGCACCGGCCCTAGAGTTGGAAGGACCTGAGTTCAAATCTGGCCTCAGACACAACACAAAAAACTAGCCATGTGCTCTTGGGCAAGTCACTTAACACCAATTGCCCTCCAAAAAGCAAAACAAACAAACAAAAACCCAAATGGGAACATGAAGAGTAAGACAGGACTGAAGAACAACAGTGTCCTCTCAATCTCACCTTGGGCCTCTACATTGCTTTTTTGGGTGACCTTCACCTTTAATTCTTCAGCGACTCTGGTACTCTATGACTTATAGACATATAGTGCCATTGGCAAAACATTGGTATTAGAAACTATCTGAAAGTTACGTCTTTTGAGCTATCCAAAAGAATGTCCTGAGAGAATATCAGAAGTTGGAAAAAGTCTTGAATCTTACTATTTCTTTTTAAAAGATGACAAGGAGAATATTAATAACTACTAATTCATATGATTACTTTTCTATTGCTACAAAATTTTTCAGAAAATAGTTTACATATGCTTTGAGGGCAATCTTGATATAAGTATAAAACAAATGACTTTTAAAAAATAAAATTCTATTGACATTTTTTTTTGTTTTACCATTATCTACATTTCCCACCGTATCCCCCAGCCACCTATTATCATAAAGAATAATAAAAGAAGGAAAGAAAAAATGAGTTATGTAAAATTAGCCAACATATCAAAAAAATCCACCTGACATTCTCTGCAGGGTTCCCCACTCCTAGCTGAACATCTTTGCAAAGAAGAAGAGGAGGTATGTTTTCATACAACTTGTTTGGGGCCCAACGTGGCCACTATAATTATTCAGTATTCAATTTTGGTTGTTTTGTTGTATTTCTTTCCATTTATATTTTTGGAGTCATAGAACACATTGTTTTCTCTGGTTTTGTTCACTTTACAAAAGTCCACATAAATCTTTCCATGCCTCTTTGCATCATCATATTCAGTGTTTCTTACAGCACAGTAATATTCCATTATATTAATGAACCATAATCTGTTTAGCCATTCTGCAATCGATGGGCATCTACTTTACTTCTAGTTCTTTATGACCACAAAAGTGTCACTATAAATATTTTGATGTGTATAGAGACTTATTTTTTTGTTGTTGACCCATTGAAGGTATAAGCCTTACAGTGTCTGGGTCAAAGGACATTTTCACAACCTGCTTTATACAATTTCCACTTGCTTTCCAGAATACTGAGGCCAATTCATATTTGCACTAACTGCATTCATATGCCCATCTTTTTACAACCTCTCCAACACTGGCTGTTCTCATGGTTTGTCATCTGTGCCAATTTGTTGGGTAGGTAGTCAAATCTCAGAGTTATTTTGATTTGCATTTCTCTTATTAGTAGTTTGGAGCATTCTTTAATATGATTGTTAATAATTTGTAACTCTTTAGAATTGTTCAGGATAGAGAGGTTTTTGAAAGAGATATTTGTAGTAGGCGACATCTTTAGAGTCATATAATTGGCATCATCTAAGAGTTCTCATTATAGATTATTAAGGCAGAGATAGGGAAGGAGTGTATTCTATGGTGAATGGCCAGTGCAAAGGTACAGAGATGGGAGATAAAGTATCATGTGTGAGGAACAGAGAGATGGTCAGTTTGGCTAGATTGTAGAACATGAGACAGGGAGTAATATCCAATAAGGCTGGAAAAATAGTTTGGGGCTAGGTTGTGTAGGACTGTAGAAGACAAAAGAGTTTATATTTTAAATTAGTCAATGTCAGTGTCACCAAAATATTAAGTATGTCTGCTCTATGGGGTGTTTATATTTTAATAAGTATAGGCATAGGTAATAGGAAGTCACTGGAGTTAGTTGAATATGGAAATGACATGGTCAGATCTGTACTCTGGCAGTAATTTGTAAGATGGACCTAAGTAGGGAGAGACTTGTGGCAGGGAAATCAGTTAGGAAGTGTTGCAATATTCTAGGTGAGGAGTGATAAGGATAAGAACTAAGGCAGTCTCTTCATGAATAGAAAGAAGGGTTCAGGTGTAAAGGTCATTGTGAAGATAAACATCAAGATTTGGCAACTTGTTGTCTGCATGGGGTGAGAGAGCTTGAGGAGTCCAGGATAATGCCAGGATTATGCACCTGAGCTACTGAAAGGATTCCCTACTTCTACAGAAACAGGGAAGTTTTGAAGAGGAAAAGGGTTTAGGAGTTAAGAAAATGAGTTTAATTTTAGACATTTTGAATCTAAGTTGTCTCTGAGACACCCAATATAAAATGTCTAATAGTCAATTTGTGATATACGATTAAAGCTCAGGAGAGTGCTGGGCTGAATATTTTGAAGTCGGAGTCATATGCAGAGATATTAATTAAACTCACTTGAGCAGATGGGGGTTACTGAGATGGTATAGGGAGGCCGGCTAGGTCTTTGGGGAACATCCAGAGTTAGGTAATATCATATAGATACTAAATCAGCAGAGACTAAAAAGGAGCAGTCAGAAAGGTAGGAGGTAAACCAAAAGAAAATAGTTCATCTCCCTTAAAAGAACAAAAACCAAGATGGAGAGGGAATAGTGTATTTGGGGCGACGGGGCCATTAGCAGTGTCAAATGCAGCAGATAGGTCAAGAAGTGTTAGGACTGAGGAAAGACCATTAGATTTAGCAATTATGAAATCATTGTTAACTTTGGAGAGAACAATTTAAGGATGAAGGCTAAAGCCAGATTGCAAAACCTAAAGAAAGAGTGAGAGGAGGAGAAGTAGAGGCAAGCAAGTGTGGGTAACTTTTTCCAGGATTATGTTTGAGAAAGGGAGAGGAGACATAGGATGATAGCTTGAGGGGCTGATAGGGTCTAGAGACCATTTTTTTTTTTAAAGGATAGAGAATACTTGGCCATGTCTCAAGGTAGTAGAGAAGGAAACAGTTGATAGGGATATATTGAAGGTACATGAGAGAGAATTATTGAAGCTACAATCTGCTGGAGGAGACAGGAAGTGATAGGATCAAGTGTGTAGAAGATTTGGCCTTGGCAAACAGAAAGGGACTGTCTTTTTGTCAGACTGGGGGAAAGGAGGAAAAAGTGAATGATGATGCCAGTGGGTTTTGAGTTGAAGAGGAGACAAGAAGAGGGAATTTACATTGATATATTTTTCAGTAAAGTAAAAGGAAAAGTCCTCAGATAAGGGATATGGGGAAAGAAGAGTGTGTAGAGGGGACAGGGCTTCATGAAGGAAGGACTCAATTAGGGAGGAATAAAAGGAATAACCTTGCTTTGGTGAGGGCCCAATTGAGATTAGTTAATATGAATTTGTAATATACCCACTCAGCAAAGTTTTGGGACATCCTCCAGCTTCCTCATCTGCTCTGAATAGGTATGGAAAAGGTGGATGGTGGGAGTAATTCGTGGCTGATGTTTGGCAAGAGAAAAGCAGTGATGGGACATGGGCAAGAGATTTAAGAATAGAGACAGTACAAAGTTGAAACAAGTAGATGTTGGAGAAGGACGAAAGTGAAGTCAGAACCAGGGAAATGGCCTAAGAAAGTACTGAGAGATGAAGAGAATGCAAATATTCAAGAGGTTAAAGAGCAAGTGTGGCATGGGTGAAGCATAGAAAGAAGAGGAGTCATAGGAAGCTATAGTCAGATAGGAGAATGTCAGAGTTTCTAAATAAGTACGTGGAACCTTTGTAGGTAAGTTGCTATTTAGTAGTGTCCAATTCTTTAGGACCCTATGAATCATACTGTCTGTGGGATTTTCTTGGCAAAGATACTGGAGTAGTTTGCCATTTCCTCCAGTGAATTAAGGCAAATAGAGGTTAAATGACTTGCCCAGGGTCATGCAACTAGTAAACAAGTAACTGAGGCAGGTTTTGAATTCAGATCTTTCTGACTCCAGGACCAGTGCTCTATCTACCTTGCTGCCCCTTGTAGGTAAGGGCAAAAGCTACAAATATAAAGGGGGTATCATCATCACCATCAAGTGGGCACATAGCCCACCTCTTCATGAAAACTTCCATGACTATCGTAGCCCATACTGATCTCTAAAATCCTAAAGGACATTTAGTCTAAAGAAATAATTTTACACTTGAGTACATGTTGACTTGTGTTGTTCTTTAGTTGGTTTATTCATGTTTCTTATTTCCACAGTGAGAGGACAAGAATCCCTAGGGCAGGTACCATGCCCTATACTTTGTATCCTTCATTGCACCAGCTTGGTTTTTGAGGATTGATTAGTAAGTTCTACCTCAGACTTCACAGAGCACTTTGTTTTGTAACTCTGTTCAGTGTTGGCATCTTAACTGCTTTCAGAAGGTTAAGTTATGGGAGCAGGAATTTTGTTTTTATCTAAAATTGGAACTTCCCTCAGTTATCCAACACTCACCCTGGTCTTCGTACAGAAGGTATTATACCAAATAAGAGCTGGATAAATAGTCGTTAACTTTATTTACGTGAAGAGGAAGAACGGAAAGTTTAGAATAAATAAAAAAGGAACCTTTTGTACAATAAAAACTATTATACGCTGGGATTGTTTTCTCAGTAAACAGCAAATGACCTGTGTGTCTATCTAATCAAAATCTTCCAGAAACAAACAAAAATGCTACCACAGTCATGCTACACTATTTATCATAGAGCCAAACCAGAATAGGTAGCGGGTTCAGGCACTAGCTGTGTGGTCCTGGGGAAGTTACTTAATCCTATTTACCTCAGTTTTCTTGTCTATAAAATGATCTGGAGAAGGAAATGGCAAACCACTCCAGCATCTTTTTTTTTTTTTAATTTAGTATTTAATTTTTTTAAATTTTGATTTATTTATTTATACTATTTAATTTTTCCCCAGTTACATGTAAAAACAATTTTTAACATTCATTTTTAAAACTTTGAGTTCCAAATTCTCTCCCTCTCCTGCCCAATTGAGAAGGCAAGCAATTCAATATATATTATACATGTATAGTAATGCAAACACATATCCATAATAGTTATGTTGTGAAAGAAAACATAGACAAAAAAAAATCAAGAAAAATAAGGTAAAAAAAATATGCTTCAATCTGTATCCAGAAACCATCAGTTCTTTCTCTGGGGATCGATAGCATTTTTCATCATAAGTCCTTCAGAGTTGCCTTGGATCATTGAATTGCTAAGAATAGCTAAGTCATGCATAGCTGATCATCTTACGATATTGCTGTTACTTTGTACACAGTACATTTTACTTTACAGCAGCCCATGCAAGTCTTTCCACGTTTTTCTGAGAACATCCAGCTCATCATTTCATATAGTACAACAATATTCCATCATAATCACATACTACAACTTGTTTAGCCATTCTCCAATTGATGGGCATCTGTTCAGTTTCTAATTCTTTGTCCCCAGAAAAGAACTGCTATAAATATTTTTATACATATAGGTCCCTTTCCTTTTTGTTTTCTTAATCTCTTTGGTGTATAGACCTAGTAGTGTTATTGCTGGGTCAAAGGGTATGCATGATTTCATAGTTCTTTGGGCATAGTTCCAAATTGCTCTACAGAATGGTTGAATCAGTTCACAACTACACCAACAGTGCATTAATGTCTCATTTTTCTACATCCCCTCCAACATTTGTCATTTATCTTTTCTATCCCATAAGTCAATCTGTTAGGTATGAGGTAGTACCTCAGAATTGTTTTAATTTGCATTTCTCCAATCAATAGTAAGTTAGAGTATTTTTTCATATGACTGTAGATAGTTTTGATTACTTCATCTGAAAATCAATTATATCTTTTGATCATTTATCAATTGGGAAATGGTTCTTACTTTCATAAATTTGACTCAGTTCTCTATGTGTTTGAGAAATGAGGCCTTCATCAGAGAAACCTGCTTCAAATTTTTTTCAGTTGCTGTTGCTAACTGTATTTCCCTCCATCCTAGACCCCACCCCATTTATTTTATTCTCTCTCCTTTCACTTTGTTCCTCCTCAAAAGTGTTTTGTTTCTGACTACCCCCTCCCCCAATCTGCCCTCCCTTCTATCACTCCCGCCTTCCCCTCCTACTTTCCTATAGGGTTAGATAGATTTCTAGGAGCAGTCCTTGGGAGTGATTGAATTAGCATTGGTATTGGCAGAGTTTGAATCTGAAGCTCTCAGTCCACAGATGGTAAGTGGGTTGAACAGCTATTCGGAAGGAGATTACAGGGATCTTTTTGCTAGCACTGAGGCAGGACTCTGTTGCTTTGCTGTGTGGCAGTCCCAGGGTGAGGGGGAGCACTAACATAGCAGACTTTGCAGCCACAGTGCAGGAGAGACCCTTCTCACAGTTCCAGGGCAGAAAAGAGTACTTGTATGTGTTACTCCCTCTTTGAACCATTTCTGAAAAGAGTAAGGTTCACTCATTTCTTCTCAGCTCCCTGCTCTTCCACTTCATTGTAATTACCTTGTCTCTTTCATGTGTGACAATTTACCTCGTTCTATGTCTCGCTTTCTCTTTCTCCAAGTACATTCCTCTCTCATTCCTTATTTTTATTTTTTAGATATCATTCCTTCATATTCAACTCATTTCTATAGTTAGAATTTTTTCTGTCGTTCGCTCATTTTCCCAGTTTATTACTTGACTTCTAGTTCTGTGTTAAAGTAGGACTCTGCTTCCAGGGTGGAGGGCACATTGTCCCAAGCTTCAGGTGTTTTGTGTAGGTATTTTCAGAGATGCTTCTAGGGACCTGTAACCTTTCAGTTTTTCCTAGGTGGTATGGTATTTACTACTCTTCTGGACTGTGCTCTGGTCTGTGAGCAACCACAAGTACTCTTTTCTGCCCTGGAACTGTGAGGAGGGTCTCTCCTGCACTATTCCTGCAAGGTCTGCTATGCTAGGGCTCTGCCTCACCCTGGGACTGTCACCCAGGACTGTGACCTGGATCTGAGCATGTGCAAAGCAACAGAGTCCTACCTCAGTGCTAGCAAAAAGGTCCCTGTAATCTCCTTCCGACTAGCTGTTCAACCCACTTACCATCTGTGGACTGAGAGCTTCAGATTCAAACTCTGCCAATACCAATGCTGATTCAATCACTCCCAAGGTCTGCTCCTAGATTGCTGTGGCTGTGGCTTTGCTGGCATGGCCTGCCCTGGATTGCACTCCACAGTCACCCAGGTATGATCTTTCCCCTATCAACCTTCCAAATTGTCTTGGGTTGGGAATTTGTTTCACTTCATCTTTTTTGTAGGTTCTGTTACTCTACAATTTGTTAAGAGTAATTTTTTTTTTGGAGGGGGGGAAGGCAAGGCAATTGGGGTTAAGTGACTTGCCCAAGGTCACACAGCTAGTAAGTGTGCCAAGTGGCTGAGGTCACATTTGAACTCAGGTCCTCCTGACTCCAGGGCCGTTGCTCTATTAACAGCACCACCTAGCTTTCTTAAGAGTAATTTTTAAAAGGTATTTGGAGGGGTTTGGAGGAAAGCTCAGGTGAGTCCCTGTCTTTATTCAGCTGTCTTGCCTCCACCTCTCCACTCCAGCATCTTTGCCGAAAAACCCCCAACTGGGATCATAAAGAGTAGGACACAATTGAAAATGATGAAAAACTACATAGGTAGTGGTGGGGGGAAGTGCATAATTTTCCTACATTTTGTGTTTATTGGTAGATCAAGATTCCAAGAGATCATCAAAGAGAGTTATCTATTTTGTCTGATACAGAAAAATGGGTTCATTTGTGATTTGAGTCATGGAGACTCTATTTCATTTCTCATACTTCCCTTTCCTCTTCCTCCCACAAGTGATGCCCCAGCAATAGATAAAATGGAGTCCTATAGTTCTGAGGCAATTAGGGGACCACTTTATTTCCATCATCTGCTTTTATGTTCTTTAATAGACTCAGTTAAAGACTTTGTAAATGACCTATGAATGAATTAATCCCTGGTAATAAAAATAAACTTGCTTTGTAAGCAGATGAATCAGATTTCTAGTTATTTCTGCTGCTTCAATCTCCTAATCACCAATTTTTTCTTGGTCTGTAAAAGGAGTTGGCTCCTTTGATTTGTTCCCCGGAGAAGAAAATTTGTCTATAGATAGCAATGACAGTGAATTGAACAATACAAATGAGCTAAGCCATAGTCTTGTATTCCTTTCAGAAAAAAAAGGTTAGAATAAACTAAACTATTTATCTCCATTAAGCTAGATATGTGATTTTACATGGAACAAACTCTACCACCCATTGATAACAAATGAATGGAAAATAAAAGTTTAGATTTAATTTATTTGAGTCTGCCTAATCCATCTGCTCTTCCAGTCTCTCTTTCTAACATATTTCTCATAAATAAACTTACGTAGACATATATCTTCATTGACTAGAAAGATTAAATGCGATAAAGATGGATGAGTTCCATAGAGTCACTTACTTGTTTTATACACTACCAGTTGATGCACCTTCATCTTTCTTATGTGAGAATTAATGGAGGGATTTTCATTTCTTGCTTGCTTATCAAAGATTGAGAATTAAAATTTAAGATAGTACAACAAAATACATTTATTTAAAAACACAAAAATCCGTCAGAAGTCCTGAGTTACTTTCTTTGTATAGATCTCATTGTATTCTATATTTCTCAAATGAAAAATTTACTGGAGGATGAAATCTATCCATTGTCATGGCACAGATATTGAGCATAATATATGTTCTTAGATTACTCCAAAATACCTTTACTCAGTGGAATATATAGTAACTAGGATAATACGACTTTTTTGTAGTTATTGTAAAAACAGTTTGTAAAGCTGAATATACTGTACTTATCCAATACAATGGTATGCTCCTTATCAATTTGGCTTGAATAAAACCTGAGGGTCACATATAATGAGTCCTATATTTCAATATAAAACTGCAAGCTACATTTCCTTTTCAAGGAGACCATGTTTTATGGGATGTTCTCTCTAGTTTGTAGCACCTCTTTTCATACCAGCAGAGGAAATTCAATTCTTTCCCTGGAGTTCCAATCAAGAGGGCTCTCCTGATGTCTTTAGACTATTAATAAAAGAATTAATATAATCAAGCTCGGAGATCTATTTAATACTGAGAATTATAGAGTCATTAGCTTAGTTTCATTGGATTATATTAGAATTAAACCTATTTACCTGCTTTTCTTAGAAATGAGAAGTCAGTCATTAACGTTGCCTCATTATTCTTCCAAGTACAGTTAAAATAATTATTTAGGAACTGGAAAATTTAAAGCCATTTTAAAAGAAGACTTAGGAAACATTTAGAATTTGTGGTTATTTTAGGAACTAGCCTTAAAAAGAAAATGAAATAAATGGAATCCAGTTATGGTCTGTGATGTACTTGTGATTTGATGAGAAAGGATATAAATTCAACTCATATGAATATTTACAAAGCAAGAGTACAGTTAGAATGACCACACTGATCCTAAAAACCATTTCCTTGTCAGAATCCTCCTTGAGGTAAGAACATGGTCGACTCGTTTTGCTCTTAGTGTAAGGACAGCTTGCTTCAGAAAACAAAATAAAACAAGATATATTATATTCCTAACAAATAGAAAATGATTTTCTCTATGTCCTCTTAGGTCATATTTGATGAAAGCATCTGGGGCATTCTTAGACATCAATTGCCTCAGCATTCACTGGTAGTTCTATTCGATAAAATTCAACAAACATTTATTAACCTTCTGTTGCGGGCAAGGTGCTGTGGCAGGAGCTGAGGATGCAAAGACAAAAACAAAAAAAAAATCCCTGGCCTTAGGGATCTATTTTGCTGGTACCTGCTAGAAAATGCAAGGGAGGGAGATCTTTTTCTCTAATACTGTGACCTTGGGATCACAGACTAGTCTCGTATTCTTTCTCCATACTCTTTTTTCCAAAGTGAGTTTTCCCAATGATAAGACTCTTAGCCAACCTTTTAAAAAGCAAACTATTTTGTCCCAGGATGGGGAATCTCAATATAAACTACATACAAACAGTTATATTGTAGACATACAGCGTAGGCCTAGAGTCTAGCTTGAAATGGTGCTACAAATACAATAAAAATACTCGAGGCTTTTTGATTTCTTCTGATGGGGTACAGAGAAATCTTAGGGAGTTGCCTGGGGTGATGTTCAGTTGTTTCAGTCATATCCAACTCTTTGTGATGCCATTTGGGGTTTTCTTGGCAAAGATACTGGAGTGGTTTGTCATTTCCTTCCCCAGCTCATTTTACAGATGAGGAAACTGAGGCAAGCAGGATTAAGTAACTTGCCCAGGGGGGTCACACAGCTACTAAGTGTCTGAGGCTGGATTTGAACTCGTGAAGATGAGTCTTCTTGACTTCAGGCCTGACACTCTATCCACCGCACCACCTTACCTATGCTTCATATGGGATTCAGGTTTTTATTTTTATCTTTTTGCTTTTGCATGCTATTCACTATACCGCACTGCTTCTTGTCCTAATGGTCTGCAGAAACAGGAGGTTTGGAGCTACAAGGGATCCTAGAAATAATTCCATTTAACCCTCTCATTTAACAGATGAAGAATATAGGGCACAAAGAGAGGAAATGCTTTGCTCAAGGTCACCAAGGTAGTAAGTAGCAGAACAGGACTGGGACCAAGTCCTCTGATTCTAGCGTGCCATACTTCCTTTTCAGTTTTAAAAACCAGTTTTATCTGCAGGCTGGTTAGGCATTCTCTATTAGTTTTGTAACAAGGTTTTTTTCCCTTTTTTTCCTGGGTCCTAGCAAATTTCTGGAGCTCTTAAACTGGTTTCCTCTTGTTCTCTGTGTTCTACAATCAGAGTCAGGTCCAGAGGCCAAACTGGTTCCCACGAACTTCTGCCCTCTTTCCTGCTATGAATCAATTCTCTCTTCTTTTCTGTTGTGAAAAGATAATGTGTTTGAACATTGTTTTAGCTAAAATAGTTTAGAAAGGTTTGGAATAGAAGAAAAGTCAAATTCCTTTTAAGAAGAGCTTAGAGGGAGATAAAAGAAACTAGTTTAGTTAATAGGTAATCTTATGTGAGTATAACTTTCATATTAGTAAGAGCTTCAAAAGAAGGACACAGAAGATCATTGTTAAGGTCTCTTAAGATTTTTTTTTTTTCTGATTGGACGGGATAGTCAGGGTAACTCAATGCTGTGTCTGGATCACCATGTTTGAGAAGACAGATTTTAGCTGGGTTGTCAAAGAATAGGGAATTTCCATTTGAAAGGCTTTGGCAAAAAGATACATAAAAATGATCATGATAATAATAATAATAATAATGATAGTTATACTAGCCAGAATTTATATAGTGCTTTAAGGTTTACAAAATGATTTACAAATGTTTGCTTTCTAAAAATACATTTTTATTAATTTCTTTGTTTTTTTAATACCATCATAATTTTCCCAGTATTCTTCCTGTCCCCTTCTCAGAAAACCATTCCATATAATAAAGATGTGTATTTGTACAAATATGTATATATGTTCATATTGTTAAATATGTATAGGTTTAAAGAATAAAATGAAGAAAATATCAGCATAAATAGTCAATAAAATTGAAAAAGTCAGCAGACCTCCTGCCTCTGCTGAGGGATGGGGTGGACATTTCTTTTCATATATCTTTTTGGTAACTATGCTTGTCCTTTAAAGGTAATTTTGAAACTTTCTCTTTTGATTATTTTTTGTGATTTTTTTTCCACTTAAACTGTTGTAGCCATTATGCCTATGGTTTTCTTGGCTCTACTTCTTCTACTCATGTAGACCTTTCTTTGCTTCTCCATTTTCATCATATCATTATATTCATTTGTCACAGCACAATAATATTCCATTTCATGAATGTACCACAATTTGTTTGGTCATTTCCCAATCGATAGGCATCTACTTTGTTTACTATTCTTTGCTATCACAAAAAATGCTGCTAAAATATTTTGCTGAATTTTCTCATTATCAATGAGATACTTCTTAAGAGTGTAAGCCTAGAGTAGAATTTTCTGAATCAAAGGGTATGAATATTTTAGTCACTTTATTTGCATAATTTTAAATTGTTTTCCAAAATGGTTGCACTGATTCACAGGCACAGCTTCACCAACAATGCACTAGTGTTTCTATCTTCCTACAGCTCCTCCCATAGTAACTATTTCTATATTTTGTTTTCTTTGCCAATCTGCAAGTGTGTGAAGGGAAATCTCAGGGTTGTTTGGATTTGCATTTTCTTAATATTAGTGATTTAGGACATCCTTTTATAGGGTTGTTAATAGTTATAATTCTTCTTTTGAGAATTGTTTTTATAATATCCTTTGAGCATTTATCTATTGGGGAATGACTTTTGTTTTATATCTCTATGTAGCTATCTCTACATACCTACACATATATGTTAACTGTTTACATATCTTTGATGCAAACCTTTATTAGAAAACTTTGATACAAAGATTTCCCCTCTATTTCCCTTCTTATCCTGTTAATCTATTTATCCAGTTCAGTTATGTGTCATCAAAGTTAACTATTTTACTTTTTGTAATTACCTCCATCCCTTGTTTGGTTAAGAATACATCTCTTCTGTGTGAAAGGCATATAATCTGCATCTCTTCTAATTATTTGTATGGCATGATCTTATTAAGGTTGCATATCCATTTAAAATGTATTGTTGAATAGGGTGTATGGTGTCCTAAGTCTAATTTCTGTCAAGCTACTTTCCAGTTTTCCCAGTAGATTTTATCAAATAAGGAATTTTTTGCTGGACTTTTTAGTTCCATTGTTTTAGATTCTCCATTGTCCATTTATTTACCTCTCTATTTTCTCTATTTTTAAAAATCAGTACCAGATGGTTGGACAAATGGTATCAAACTCAAGTAGGAAAGGGGGCCACCAGACCATGCATATGGATACCTGTTGATTTTGACTTAGAAAACCACATAATAGCATTATCTATGCTCTATTGTATTAAAAAAATTTTTTTCCCAATTATATTTTAATCTGACTTGGAAAAGCACTTTGGAGTGTTTGTCTGTTTAACACCTCTCGTTTGGATAATTCCTGCTTTATAAGGTTTTATGAGGTCTGTTTTATGCTATTTTATGAAGTCTGAAAGCACTATTTCCCCTTCTTCCTTGCCTCTTTTTATTACTATTTCTCTTAATGTCCTAGATCATTCAATTTTCCAAATACATTTCGTTATCATTTTATTGAATTCTGCCAAGTATACCTTAGATAATTTGATTGACATAGCACTAAAACTCTAAACCAATTTTCAGAGTATTATCATTTTTATTTTATTGGCAAGAAACAGTCAAAAGAACTGGATATTCCTCCAGCTATTGAAGTTATCCTTCATTTCTTTAAGGAGGATTTTTGTAATTGAATACACAAGTATTATTTCAATTTATCCTCCTAACAATCTTGGGAGGTAAGTGCTATTACTCCCATTCTACAGATGAGGAAATTGAGGCACATAGGGGCTAAGTGACTTACCCAGGGTCACGCAGCTAGTAAATGCCTGAGACTGGATCTAAACTCAGATCTTCCTGTATCCAAGACCAGTGCTTATACCGCCTGGTTGCCTCTAGCCATTACTACAAAAAAAATATGGGAGTAGCAGACCAGGGAGGTATCAGATAGCAATTGGTGATTAAGACTGAGGAATTCTGGGAAGATGGTTGAGTAGTCAGAAAATATTGCCTTCAAATGTACATAGACCAGCAAAAATAAAGGGGTAAAGCAGTTGTCCTCCTGAGACAACTTGAGAGGTCCTTAGGAAGGACAAGAACTGCTGGGGCTGAGGTTTGGCCTGAGTGAATTGTAAACACTTCCAGGCTGACTCAGTTGAATCAAAAAACATCAGGCCCTGGGGGCAACTCCATTGGGAGGAAGACAAGGCCTCAAAAACTTTCACTCACTAACTTTCACCCCAGGGCCTCAGAAACTTTCACCTAAAGAACTTTCACCTTATAAACTTTCATCTAGGGAACAGTGTGGGGATCAGAGGGCTGAGTTGGGAAAGATAGATTTACAAGTGGATTCTATCAAACATTTAACAATTGACTAATCCATTGTTAAGTAAATTATCTGGAATAATAGGCACAGAAGGGATCCTACCAAACTCCTTTTATGAAACAAATATGATACTGATATTTAAACCAGGATGAGTAAAAGCAAAGAAAGAAAATTATAAACCTTCATTAATGAATATGGATGCAAAAATCCAAAATAAAATACTAGCTAACAGATTATAACAATATATTGCTAAGATTATATATCATGACCAAGTGAGATTTATACCAGGAATGCAGGGATGGTTTAACATAAGGAAAACTAATAACATAATTGATTATATCAATAATCAAATTTTTAAAATGATTAGGTCAATAGATGCAGAAAAAGCTTTTGATAAAGTACAACACTCATTTCTATTGAAAACACTTGAAAGTATAGGTATAAATGGAATATTCCTTAAATTGATAAAAAGCATTTTCCTAAAGCCATCAGCAGGCATTATTTATAATAAGACTAAACTAGAAGCCTTCCCAGGAAGATCAGGTGCAAAACAAGGCTAGCCACCATCACCAGTATTTAATATTGTATTAGAAATCCTAGCAATAGCAATCATAGCCCCTGTATCACAGGGTTTGTGAAGATCAAATGAGATATTATCACATAGTAGATAGTATGTAAATGCTGTTATCATCGTGGTTCCATGGGCATTGGAGATGAACTTCCCGTTAGGGTTAGTCCTTTGGGCCTGCATGTTCTTCCACATTTGAGACTAGGCCCTGTACACAGTCGTATAGGAAGTCAGAAGAAGAGATCACAAATGGTTTGGGAAGCTGAGAAAAGAACTAAAAACCAGTCGGTCTCAGTCTTGGACTTCAACAAAATATAGGATTTAGGTAAGTAGAAAGGAGAAGCTTTGGGATTCCAAGCTGGGGGATGTATGAACCTTTGTTTATACAAAGTCCAGAATGCACATGAATATTCAAGCAACAGTGAGGCCAATTTTGGCCAAAGGTAAGAGCCTACAATTCAACTGAGGTGATAAGATACACATATAAAACAACTTGGGAAGATCATGCATTAAGGAATTATGCATGGTCATATTTGCTTCAAATTATAAGTTTCATAGGAATTTAGAAAATGGAGATGTCAATGTGATCTATGGTTCTTGAAAGAAGTGAAAGATTTGTATTATTAGAGAAAGTGGGGAGAATATTCCAATCATTCATTCAGTTCATAAATATTTATTTAGCACCCCCTATGTACAAGGCACTGTGTTAGGAACTATGAAGGATAAAATGATGAATAAGTCATAGTCCCTGACCTGAAAGGGATCACAATCAAAAGAGGGAGATCAATTGTATATGCATGTAACTATAATTGCCAGTGGGGTGGGGTAGGGGAGGAGGGGGTGTAGCATAAACAGCATGGAGTTGAGAATGAGTGTGGGTACATTTGAGCCTATAAGGAGAAAAGTCTGATTAGAGATTTTGGGTTGAACAGTGGTAATAAATAAGGATCTATGGGGCAGCTAGGTGGCACAGCGAGTAGAGCACTGCAATCAGTGGACCTGAGTTCAAATGTGACTTCAGACACTTAACACTTACTAGCTGCGCGACCTTGAGCAAGTCAAAATTGCCCTGTCCTCTCCCCTCCAAAAAGCAAAAATCTTAGTTTTGTTGCTTTGTTCTTGTTCTTCTTGCTCTTTTTGATCTTCTTGTTCTCCTTCTTCTCACTTTTCTTTCTCCTCCTCCCTTTTCTCCTCTTCCTCTTCTTTCTCTCCCTTCTCCTTTCTCTCTTCCTCCTCTTTCTATTCCTCTTCTTTTTCACCTCCTCCTCCTTCTTCTTTTCCTTCTCCTTTTCCTCCCTGTCCCTCTTCCTTTTTCTGGAATGAGGGAGAGACATTATATTGAGACAACAAAAGTCTTACTATCCACAACCAAATCAAGCTCTAAAGCTTCCCTTTCCAATAGATGAGCCAGTCTCTTCCAGGTCATAGTCAATCAAATTCTGTTTTAGCTTTTTGTCATCAAATGCAGACTTCTTTTTAAAATTGATTTGTTTATTTACTTTTAGTTTACAAGATTCAGTTCCACAATCTCTTGAGTTTCAAATTTTCTCCCCTCCCTTTCCTTCTCCCCCTACCCCGCCATGGCAGTATGCAATCAAGTATAGGATCTGCAAATACTTTCACATAGTCTGGTTGTACCGAAGGGTTGTAATCAATGGAGTAAACAATGGGAAAGAGGAAACAAAACTAAACATGGAAAAGAACAAGAGCATGTAGTTTGCTTCAGTCTCCATTTAAACTCTGTTCTTTCTAGATCTTTTTCTGAATGTAGACATCTCCTTCCATCCTGAGACTTTTAGAGTTGTCTTATAACTGTGCGTTGCTGAGAAGAGTCCAGTTTATCAAAGTTGGTTGTTGCACATAGGATGTGTCTATGATTGTATACAACTTTCTCCTGGTTCTGCTCTTCTCATTTAGCATCAATTTGTATAAGCCTCTCTAGGTAAATATGAAGTCCATCTGCTCCTCATTTCATATAGCACGATAGTAATTCCATCACATTCATATACCACAACTTGTTTAGCTATTCCCCAATTGATGGGTAGCCCCTTAATTTCCAATTTTTTTGCCACCACAAAGCCACCACAATAAGTATTTTTGTACATATTGGTCTTCCTCCCACTTCTATGATCTCTTTGGGATCAACCCCAGAAGTGGTATCACTGGGTCAAAGGGTATGCAATTATTTATAGCCGTTTGGGCAGAGTTCCAGATTGCTCTTCAGAATGGTTTAATCAGTTCACAACTCCTCCAACAATGCATTAGTGCTCCAATTTTTCCACATCCTCTCCAGCATTTGTCATTTTCCTGTTTTGTCATCTTAACCAATCTGACTGGTGAGATGTGGTACCTCAAAGTTGTTTTGATTTGCACTTCTCGAATCAAGAGCATTTTTTCATATGCTTATAGATATTTTTAATGTCTCCCTCTGAAAATTGCCTGTTTGTATCCTTTGCCCATTTATCAGTTGGGGGATGACTTGTAGTCTTATAAATGACTCAATTCCCTGTATATTTTAGAAATGAGGCCTTTATCAGAGACACTGGTTGTAAAACTTCTTTCGCATTTTCCCACTTCCCTCTTAATCTTGGTTACACTGGCTTTGTTTGTACAGAAACTTTTCAATTTAATGTAATCAAGATTATCCATTTCAAATACAGACTTCTTAATTGCCAAAAGTCTTGGACTGTCATTGACTTTTTTTTTTGTAGAGCAAAGCAAGATGAGTTCACATATTCTGAAAAACACAGGATTATTTTAAGAAGTAAATGGAAAACACACCCTTGTAAAGTTGAGTGCTTAGCAGAAGCTTCTGACCTTGCTATAGCATCCAAAATGAAACTCTAGATAACTTGATATCAACAAGCAAAAAAATAAAATGTTGTCAGGAGAAATGGATCCATTTGTTCTCTTATCTAACTACTTTATCATCTTTGTCTCCAAAACATTGTCACTGATTTTTAAATATTGGAGGAAACAAAAATGACTCAGTAGCGTACAGGTTCTCTTCAAAGAGTCAAATAAAATGCTTTTGGTTTCTGGGAAAACAGGACTACCCCCAAAATGTTGCATTATGAATTTTGCTAAAAATAGGTCCATTAAAATAGAACCAAAATTGATACTAAGAGAGAGTCTAGATGCTATGGTGGTATGTTGCCTAGAATATGAAGCAATCCATTTAATGAGATAATTGGAGTTTGGAAAATATAAATAGAGACCAATGGACTCATTTTTAAAAAAGCCTATTTTTTGGGCTTGTTTTAACAAGCTACCCTGCATTATATAACATGTTTATCTTTTTTATTATATGATCAACCAAATATAGACTTTTGGAGGATATTTACAGAAATAATGAGATTTTATGTTTATTCTCATGGTATGTTATTTTTAGAGGCCATAAGTGGCTACATTTATTTAGACCCATGGAAAAAGAAGACAAAAAAATCCCCCCTAAATTCCTACCCCCCCAGCAATTTCCATTTATGGAGGCAGCGTGGCTAGATAATTGACCCTGAAGTGAGGCAGATCTGGATTCAAATCCCATTTGGTATCTTAATAGCTGTGTCATCATGAACTTCATCTCTGTGGGACTCATTTTTCTCATCTGTAAAGTGGAGACAAAGTTACCTCACTTACGGGGTTGTTGGAGGAGATGTTATGTAAAGCACTTTGCAAACCTAAAAGCACTGTATGAATGTGAATTATTATTATTATGTAAAGTAAGGACAAAAAATAGCAATGGAGTGAATATAGAGAGTTAAGGAAGTGGCCTCTTCTGTACTGCCAGCCACCTTGCAAACAAGGCATTTGCCAGTGAAGTTTTGACTATCATCTTGTGGTGTGTAAAAACTTTCACACACATTTCTTACCACCTTGATTATTTATGGTCTATTTTAAGAATCCCTGCTATTTTTCAAATACATATTGAACAGAAAGAACTATTTGTTTTAATCCCTAAACATATGATACATCAAATAACAGTTCCCTTGTAAAAGGGAAGGTCAAAGAAGTTTTTGATACGCCCTTCCTGAAAGATATATGTGGGTAGAAGGTGTTGAAAGAGAACTGAAGCAGGTGCTTTAATGAATCAGTAATGGGAAGCTTTCTATATCAGTATGGAAGCGAGTTAAGATGGAGCAACTTGAGAAGGTGTTATGTTCATTGAGCAGTTATGGCACTGGGCTTTGGAGACAACTGCGTAAGCTAGTTTGGTTAGTGGCAGCAGGACAGCCAACGAAGCCCTCTTTTTAAAGAAGTAGGTCAAGGTATTTATGATTTTTGCCAAGGCTTCTAGAATCCTAATTATAGAATATCTGTATGAAGGGACCTCAAAGGTCATCTAGTCCCCCTGATATTTCAATACCTCAAAGGCTCTGTGATCTCATGTCCTCCATTAGTGCAGAATAAAACCCCATCCACAATTTTGCAGAATTATAGAATTTCAGAGTGGGAAGGGACTTAAAAAGCCATTTAGTCCAGTCCACTTCACCATTCTCCCTTTAACATATCAAGTAATGAACCATCCAGTTTTTGTTTGAGGACCTCCATGGAAGGTGAGACCAGTACTTCCTCAGCTAGCACATTCCATTTGCAGATAACTCAAATTATTGTAAAGATTTTAAGAAATTACATTAAACCTAATTTTGGCTCTTTGAAAGTTCTACCCATTGCTCTTAGTTCTATCCTTTAGGATCAAAAAGACGAAATCAAGTCCCTTTTTCACAGGATAGTCTGTGAAATCCTTGATGCCAACTAGCACATTCCTCCTGAGTCTTCTCTTCTCAGTTCCTTCCCCCAGTCCTTTTGGGGCATGGAGTCATGGCCCCTCACTGATCTGGGCTCATGACTGTAGATATTTATCAGATTCTCAATGCCTTCCCAAACTGTGGTGTCCAAAACTGAACACAATATTCTAGATGTCATCTGATGAGGGTAGTGTACAGTGAAACTATCACTTCTTTATTCCCAGAAACTCTGCTTCCCTTAATGTACTCCAAGATCGCTTTACTTTTTGGGAATCAAGTAACATTCTTAATTAATATTAGACTTGAATTTCACTCAAGGTCAAGTTCTTTTTCTGCTCAGCTTCTCTCTTTCTAACCATCAGTTTTATGGAGTCATTCTGTATGATTCTTGACCTTGTACTTCTAAATATTCTTTTCAGAAGACTCATCCAATATGCTGGAGTCCTTTTTAAAGATCTTTTTACACTTAGAAGACACCAGTATTTTACTCTAACTTTATTTGTTAGCTATCACATAACCGATTATAATTTCCTTGAAGATATTCCTTATGCCATTTATTGAGTAAAGGTCATCATTGGAAACGTGCTGCAGCCCATTTGTGTCAAGTTCAAATAAAATTGATACTGAAAGATCGCTGTGGGCTGTATATCAATTTAGAAAGCCATGTATTAAAGTTATATGTGTACTATAATATTTTCATTTATTTTGTTAAATATTTCTCAATTATATTTTAATCTGGTTCAGGTCAGAATGGGGAGTATTGCTCTGAGTGTCTGATACCTCTGCCCTAACCTACCTGAATACACCAAACTTCTCTCCACTGCTGTTTGAATCACCTATAACTTTGATTCCCTGATGTTCTAACCTAGATCTGAGAATAAATCACCTCTACAATATCCTGGTTATCCAGTTAGAAGTCCAGTTAGAAGTGCTGAAGCTACTCAATCCAGGTTCAATCTTCACTTTTGGACTTTTGTAATGGTAACAACCCATGCAACAAAACAAAATACAAAACTAACCTCAGTTCTGTGTATACTCTTTCTTTTTCAGTGGTGATGATGGTGGAGTGACAGAAAAGGAGGTAGAAGATGCTAAGCATAACACAGTTTTTAAACTGTCTATGAACATGAACCATCTATAAACATGGTAGTACTCAAAGAATGAGTTCTTTGTTTAATAGCCAGAAATGTGATATGCCATTGGAGAACCTGAAGCACATCATCATTGGCATTCTTACTGTAAGTTAAGAGATGAAACAAAGGAATTTATAGGTAAATAGAAGGATGGCTCATAGTTTCTTCCTGGGGAGGCAAATAAAGGAGTTGGCAGAGTTGACTTGGTTATGTATCCAAAGGCAGAGAGAAAGAAACAGAGAGACAGAGAGAGAGAGAGAAAGAGAGAGAGAGAGAGAGAAAGAGACAGACAGAGACAGAGACAGACAGAGACAGACAGAGACAGAGACAGAGACAGACAGAGAGACAGAGAGAGAGATAGAGACAGAGAGAGAGAGAGAGAGACAGAGAGAGGGAGAATTTTCATGGGACTGTTGTGTTGGTCTTTCAGCATGTCTTTCAGTACATAGAGTGAGCACAGACAAAATGGGTACCACAAAGATAACTGCCCCATATTCAATAACATCTGTTACAAAGGATGATGAAACAAATAAGTTCTGTGGAAGGCCTAACAAGATTCTTTAGATCGAATTAACATAGGGCATGCCTCCTTGCTTCATTCAGCTTCCTATTATCCTGTTTAGGTACATCACCTACTCAAATTCATAGCTTTGAGTTCTCATTTCTATGGAAACTTCCTCCACAATCAAAGCCAAATGGAATTCATGACATGTTAATAAGGGAAAGGACATTTACTTAAAACAGAAGGCAGGGTATCTAACAAAGGATGCCATCAGTTCACTCATGGGAAGGTACTAAGATCATCCTATGTGCAGCAAATCGTATTTACCTTTTTGTTGAATGTACAGCCTTTTCAGTGCTACAAGTCAGAAATACTGTGGAGATCTCTGTTGACTTTTCTTAGTCCAGCAGCAGCATATCTTGTATATGTGGGCTTCTCAATTGGGAGCCAAAGATGGAAACTTAAACTCCCATCTTGATATTTTAGTACTGTTGTTATGTCTAAGCTGAAGGGAACCTCTCATCTTAAAGATGTGGAGACTGGGATCCAGAGAGATGAAATGACCTGCCAAATATATAAAAACACTTCATAAACTCTGTAATCCTTCAAGGTATGGATGGTTATTATTATTTTTATGTGTGGTTTATGGGACCAGTTTTGTTGCTTTCTGGGCACATGGAAATATACAACAATAATTAAAAGAGAACAATTTTATATTTTGCAACAAAAATTGAGAGAAAAGCACAATTTCTGAGACTCTGTGCTAATGGTATAGATGGTGGATAAAGGGTTCAGGAACACCTGGCTTGGTCTTATTTCATGAAACAGCTTCATAAAATTATAATAAAACCAGAAGAGATTTTAGAGGTCATCTAGTCCAGTTGTGTCAGATTCAAGTAGAAATTGGCCACAAATGAACATTATCAATATTGCATTGTATTTTTATTTATCTTGCTAAACATTCACCAAATATATTTTAATCTCAGGCTGTACTCAAGGGTCAGAGAGCCATTAGTTTGATGCCTTAATTTTAGACTAATCCCCTAATTTTGTAGATGAGGAAACAGAGAACCCAAGAAGTGACATGTTTTGTCTGAGCACTTAACAAGTAATAGGTGACAGAGATGGGATTTGAACCTAGTTTCCCTGACTCTAACTTCAGTGATCTTCCCATTTACCAGGTTGTCCTTCTAGTTGTATGACCATGAACAAGTCACTTTACCTATCAGTGTCCAAGGCAACTTTCAAGACTATAAGTTGCAGATCAGTCAATTAATCAATAGCTATACATTAGGAGCCTACTATGTGCCAGGTACTGTGCTAGCAGCTGGGGCTACAAATTCAACAGATGGAAAAAAAAATCCCCCATTCTCAAGGAGCTTAAATTTTACTTCTAACAAGAATTTGATGAAATCTCAGTTAACAATGATTATTGAAAACCAATAGAAGGTGAAATGTAAATCACACACATAGAAATACTTTTATGACCCATTTACTTACTATGGAAGGGAAATTGAGGATTTCTACTATGACAATAAGGTTTAGAGTGACATTTCAACAGCTGATGGAATAGTAGAATCATAAAGATCCTTACTAATGGACCAGAGAGACACTTTATGTCCTTCTTTCTGGCATTATGTGTTCAAAGAATATACTACATGCTATTCTATCTGGGTGTGAAGAAACCAGGAGATTTTTGGTTGCAAGGAACAGTTACTTCAAGAGAGCCTCAATTTCTTGAGGTAAAATGAAGGAGTTATCTCTTAGAAGATCTCTGAGGTCCTTTTAGCATTTTGCTTCTTATATTTCTGAATCAAGATCTAAAAATATTGTCTAGCAATAGCATTTAGACAAGTGGTCGCATCCTTGTGTAGGATTCAAGCTATGAGCTTCTGTTCAAAGAAAAGATAAACACTGTTTTAATACTCATCCAAGAGTAAAAGAACAGAAAATCATTCTGTGGTTAGACTGATCGATCAACTAATGATTATTTATTAAGCATCTGTTATGGGTTGTCTAGCCACTGCCCTGGGTTCTGGGGGTACAAAAACAAAGAATGAAACAATTCCTACTCAAAAGTAGTTCACATTATAATCAGAAAGACAATAAGTACATATTATGTATATGTATGCATATGGATACATATGTATCATAAATATAAAGTGAATCAATGCAAATACAAAGTAGTTAAATATGCAGTAATTTGAGGACAACAGCTGTTGGAGGGGTGATCAGAAAAGCTTCATGGGGAGTTGTTAACCACCTGGCCAACTTGCTTATCAGCTGATATTAATTAAGCTTTTGATCTGGAAAAAAAAGAGAGATAGATTCACAGAGAAGATAGTGATTGACATGCATATTGAAAGAAGAGAGAGACCATGAGATAGAGGTAAAGAGAGAATGTATTTTGGGCATTAGGGATGGCTAGTGCAAAGGTACAAAGATGGAATCTCGTGTGTAAGGAACAGAGATAATGCCAGCTTGACTGGATTGATGCATGTGGAAGGAGGAGTAACAGTCAATAAGACTGAAAATAAAAAGTTGGAACCAGGTTGTGAAAGACTTTAAAACAAGGCTAAACAGAGGAGTTTCTAGAGGTGAAAGAAAGCTACGACAGTGAATTAAGTAAAGGAATCACATGGTTAGATCTGGGCTTAAGCAGAATTACCTTGATAGCACTGTGTAGGATGGAAAGGAGTGGGCAGAAACTTGAGGCAGGTAGACTAATTAGGAGGCTGTCATAATTATCTAGGTGAAAGGTGATGATAGTATAAATTAAAGTAGTAGTCATATGAATGGAGAGGAGCGGTTAGATGCGAGAGATGTAATGGAGCAAGATTTAAACAGCAAGATTTGACAATTGACTGGATACATGGGTTGCCATGTATATCAGGGGAATGATATTTTCACACTGGGTATTTCCTACATCACAGGAAAAAGAAGTCTCAAGTTCAGATCACACAAACCAACCAACCAACAAAAAAACTTGATTCTTACCAAGTAACAAGAAAACCCTATAAACTAGACAGAAATCACTACATTAAGTCCTCTTTTGCAAAAGAGGAAATTATCAAGAAGTTCTCAAGAAAAAAGGAATTGATGTTTCCTTGCAATGTAGATAGGAAACAGAATAGGAAATTGGAGTGCAGCTCAGTATAAATTAGTGTGAACAATGAATCTCTCCCCTCCCCCAAGTGATTGTATATATTTGAATTTGTACTATTCAAAGTTATAATTATGTAAAATATGATGGTTGATTCTGAGCCAATAAAAATAAGCAGTATGAATTCAAATAATAAAACCACTTCATGGGGGATCACTATTTGCATGAGTCAGGATTCTGCTGTACTTAAATTTTGGAAGAATGCAAATCATATCTATGCAAAAGACATCAGCATTCTCACAGAAAATGCTTCTGTAACTGTGCATTTATATGAACAGTTAATAAGCATTTTAGTATATCAGAGTATTTTGGGGGGTATGTGTGTGATAGACCTCTTCAGCAGTCTCTTGAAACCCATGTACCCTCTTTAGAATGTTTTTAAGTACATAAAAAAACCATAGCATTATAAAGGAAACCAGTTATATTGAGAGTTGGGTTTTTTTTTTTTGAGTTCTCAGACCCCGGAATATCTCACTGTTAGAGGAAGTTGGCTCAGATTCCATTTTCTCCTCCTGCTTCTCTGGCTCTGGCTATCCTATATTGAATCATCATGCGTCTCTCTCATTAAACCACTGACTAGCCTCCACTGGGTATATTGAAAGTGTCCCATCCAAGTAGATTCTGTACTATGTGGGCCCTGGAATCCCTCTAATTGGGCATCCTGTGACTTGTTTACAAGCTGAATCAGAACTGGAAACATGGGTTAATCTCAAGAGCGATTTCTGCTGCTTTTTATTATACAATATACCTTGATGGTCAATGACTTCACAGATGGGCACAAGAAAGAATAGTGAAAAGTATTTGGAAAATATGGTTTGGGACTAAGATATGAAAGATATCAATGGCTAGTAGATTACTCAGAGGCTTCATGCATATGTTACAAAAATATGTACAAACTCTTTAGCAAGCTGGGAACTGGACTTGGTAAGCAAAATTAACAATATCCCTTTTTAGCTTTATTTTTTTGTTTCTTTTGCTACGTATATTTTCTGATATGTTATTTACAAAGTTGGAGCTCCCTTGTAATGAAAAAAAATAGTGAAGCAAAACTGACTGGCAAAAGAAATTTATGATTATATATCCAACCTTTTGTATGCATTGTCCTCTACCTCTCCTTTGGAAAGAGAGAAGATTATTTATTACATTTGTTCACTGAGACCAAGATTGGAAACTTTCTTATATCTTAAAAGTCAACAAGTGATACATTACTAGTATGGCAGTCAACTTTGAATTAGCTTTTTGCATGCAATCAGGCCATAATTGACTTTTTTTTAAAGGTCAAAATCAACACCAGATTAGGAGAAATGTTCAAGATACTATGTAATTATAGTTGTTCAGTTGTTTCACTTGTGTCCAGCTCTTCATGACCCCATTTGGGGTTTTCTAGGCAAAGATACTGGAATGGTTTACCATTTCCTTCTCCAGATTATTTTACACAGGAGGAAACTGAGGCAAACAGGGTTAAGTGACTTGCCTAGGGTCACACAGCTAGAAATAATCTAAAGTCAGATTTGAATTTAGGTCTTCCTGACTGCAGGGTCAGCACTGTATCTACTGTGTCGCCTAGCTGTCCTACCCAGCCTGGACATCTTCCTTAAGTGGAGGTTCTGGCAGGTGCTCACTGTGCTTCCTTGAGAGAGAGGGACTACAGGATCAAAGGGTACTGTTGAGGTGTGAGTTCAGTGGTTGACATGATCTTCCAGGATGACGGAAAAAAAAGAAAGAAAAATGACACTGGACGCTCATATAGGGAAAGAGAAAGATAACGTACCATATTGGTAGCTATGAAATATATAAATTTTCTTTTTGGAGGGGGGAAGGCAAGGCAGTTGGGATTCAGTGACTTGTTCAAGGTCACACAGCTAATAAGTATTAAGTGTCTGAGGCCATATTTGAACTCAGGTCCTCCTGAGTCCAGGGCCAGTGCTCTATTCACTGTACCACCTAGCAGCCCGGTAGCTATAAAATATTAAAAAAGCTAAAGAAAAATCCCACAGCGAGCTGGTTAGATCTTCTCTGAAGGATTTATGGAAGGAAACGACCCAGAATCCCTGTGATGAAGTGTGGATGGTTTGATTTATACCAAAGGGGGTAGAACACACAAATCATGGATGATTGAAGCATTTAAGTAAACATTTTGTAAATAACATCCTTTCTTCTGAAGGGATAAATGTGTAATAAGAGTAAAAATGTTATAGTTCGTACAAAACTCTTTTGCAGTTGGACTTGTTTCTACCTCTGGCTTCCATTGACTGTGATCATTATTTATGACTGACTAGCACCACCACACACTAATAGTTCATATATTTCTCAAATATCTTAGTGGCAGATACAAGGGATCTTAACTAGATTTATTAGTTCTTTGTGTAAGATAAATCTGACTATAAATTTATCTGACACACAGAGTCATGCATAGAACATGAGTTGGGTGTGCCCAGGTTCTTTGCCAGAACACCTTTGTGCATACCTCTTCTGAGAAATAATGCTAAAGAAAAAAATATTAAATAATCATTTAAGATTTGAAATGCTCTGTATATAAGACTCATTGAGTCTTACAGAAACCTTGTGAGGTAGGTAGAATTATAATGAACCTCACTTTACAGATGAGGAAATGAAAATTGAGAGGGCTAAGTGACTTGTCTATGGTCATATACCTCTTAAGTTATAGGAAGGGGTAAGGGGTGGGGATAAGAATTTGTATAGCACTGGCTAGATGCTAGCCATTGTGCTAAGTGCTTTACAAATATGATCTCATTTGATTCTCACAGCAATTGTGTGAGGTAGGTGCTATAATTATTCCCATTTTACAGCTGAGGAAACTGAGGCAAAGCGAAGTGACTTGCCTAGGATCACTAAATGATTTGAATTCTTTTCTTCCTGACTCCACTATACCACCTGATATGTCTGAAATACTAGCTAGCATTTATATAGTACATTAAAGTTTGCAAAATGCTTTACAAATATAAAAACATCTCATTTTATTCATACAACAACCCTGGGCCATTTTATAAATTAGGAAATTGAAGGAGAAAGCAGTACAGTGACACATCCAGGGTCACACAGCTAATAGTGTCTGAGGCAGGTTTTAAACTCAGACTTTCTTGATTCCAGGCCCAGCACTCTATCTACTGTATCACTCAGCTGCCAAAATGAATGAATGAATGAATAAATGAAACAAACAAATAAATGAAATTGTAGCAGCCACCACATGGCAGAAACTTTTTACAAATTGATCCTCATTGATCCTCACAACAACTCTGTCAGGTAGGTGCTGAGGAAACTGAAGCAAACGGAGGTTAAGTGATTTTCTCAGGGTCACACAGCTAGTGTCTGAGGCCAGATTTGAATTCAGGTCTTCCTGACTCCAAGCCCTAGTACTCTATCCACCTCATCACCCACTGTCTGAGATATCAGGGGTAGAATTCCGACCTCAATTTTTCCAGTCCCAAGTTCCGAGTTTTATCCACGTTACCCACACTATTTTCTTATAAAAATATACCAATACTACAACTGGAATTTTATTGTATTGGTCCTCCTTACACAGATCCACATTGTATGTAGAACCCTTTTTAATGTGAAAATTGAATATTTTCATGACTTTCTATGGCAAAAATAAACAAAAGCCTCCTTCAAACATTACCTTCTGGCCAACCTTCTGTTATAGCTGGAACTGGGCCTCTCTGAACTGAGCTAGGCTGTCCTCAGGTGACAGAGGTCTGCTTGGCAAGACTTGTCAGAACTTGTCTTGGCTTAATAAGAACCTGAAATCACCTCCATATCATCATTACATATCCCACTCATTAAAAAAAAATATTCTATGGAGAAGATTTTGAAATATTGGAGGTTTGAATTTCCTAATACTTGGAAAAACTACCATTATTACTGAATAACTTTTCTCAGTGTTATTTACTGAGATTTATCCAGATGGATACGCAGAGTTGAATTTCTGAGGAAAGGAAACATACATCTTGGACCCATGCTCAGTTTGCTTTCTAGCTCAAAAAGATTCAACATTCTTTGTCTTCTGCTGGCATATCCTTCAAGACCCTATGTATCACATCTGTACCATGATGTGGAAGATTTCAGTGGAAGTTGCAGTTAATACAATTAGAATTAACAGTGCCTGATTTTGGTGAAGGGAGAAAAATGGTATAGTTTGGACAAAATTCTTTGGCAGTTGGACTCGTTTCTACCTCTGGCTTCCATTGACTATGACTATTATTTATGACTGACTAGCACCACTACCACTGCCTTCACTTACCCAGATTAGAAAGGGAGATAAAGGAAAAGGAGAGAAGATGGGAAAATGAATAAGATAACAGTACTATTCTGGGTTGCTTAGGGGGTACCAAAAAATGGTGAGATGGATTTTCGTACTTAGAAATAGCAATACATGACACCCCAGCTTACTCCCTATCTCCCACTCTCACTCTCACCCCAAATAAAACATTTAAGAATAAATCCAAGTGAATATGGAATGCTGTTCTAATTCTGTTGCTCTTTAAATGCCACATTCATTTTCTGTTTAAATCGTTGTTTCTTCCTACACTCCAGAAAGAGGCAGTGTGGCACAGACAGAGGTGTCCTGGAGCCAGCTCCTACCAGTTCCCAGATTGTTAAATTTTCAGAGTGACTAGTTAGTTACACCTTGGAAATTGGCGAACAACAAGGCAGGACTTGAGTTATCATTTTGTTGATTGTTTAGACTTCAGAATGTGATGGAGAAATTGTTGAAAACAATTTAAACGTTTTGTTTACTGTACACATTTCCCCTTCTCAGGAGAACCACTTGTTAAACAGTTAGTTACCAGTACTACAATCCTAGGCGCAGTGGATGGGGTGCTTGACTTGAAATCTGTAAGACAAGGGTTCACTTCCTGCTTCTGACACATACTGTGCAGCCACAGGCAATTAATTCATCTAATCTCTTTAAACCTCAGGCCATTCTCTATGACTGTAATGTATAGGTAGCTTTCAAGTTGCATATACTCAGCATGTTCTTCTGTTGATACTATATAACTCTCAGAATTGTAATCTTTGACTGTATCCTATTGGAAGCACTCCCTAGTACGGATTCTGTAAAATGAGTATCCACATCTTGCTCATGTGTATGAATCACCCAAGCCAATTTATGTGAAAAGGCTCGTCAAATGTGATGCAACAAGGTAAATTTGGACTAGACCACTTATTTCATTGGTCTAGGACTTACCAGTAAGGAAACACTCTTGACCAATGTAGGTGGGTAACTCATCATTAGAGAGTTACTCAGATCATAGAGAATTTAAATGCTTCTTCTATGGTCACATCTGTCAGAGGTGAGACTCCAACCCAGACCTACTTCCCTTTCAAGAAGGCTTCCCCAAACCCTCTTAATTCTGGTGACTTTGTTAATTATTTCCTACTTATCCTGTATATAGCTTGCTTTGTATATTTTTGTCTGCATGTTGTCTCCCTCTTACATTGTGTCCTTCTTGAGGGCAGGGACTGTCTTTTGACTCTTTTTGTATCCCCAGCACTTGGTATGTTGCTTGGCATATGGTAGATCCTTAATAATGTTTATTGATGACATAAATACGTTCTTGTAAATACTTTTGTTATGCTCCATATTTACTGACATAGTGTCAAATGAGGGAACTGGGCTAGATTTCCTATAAAGTAGCTTTATCTTTGATCCCTTAAGATAACATAAATTTACAATAAGAGGGGGGAAAAAGAAATCTATTGAGCAAGTACATGTTTATGGATGTTCCCTTTCTTTCTTGGAGGGTTGGGAAACTGTGGGTGTAGAATATTGTTCTTTGTCCTTTGGTTTCAAAGAGGATCAATGATATCACAAGGTGATATCTTGACTCATAGGTGAATTCGATTTAAGTGAGGCAAAGTTGCACAGTCATCAACCTCACTCTCTCTTCCAGAGTCATCAAAGTTCAATGGTAAGACAGAACAAGTCAGAACGACTGGTGACTGCCCAGAGCAAAGTGGATGACCTTGGCGTCTTTGATGTCTGACTAAGTTCTAAGTACTCTGCAGCACCTGCTTCGGCCACCTTCATGGTCACTGGAACAAATTGTTCTCATCTGCCTATTGCACGGTGGTGGAAGGCTTCACATGCTTGGGATAGATATCCCCCTAATTACCCATCAGTGTAGAATATCACATATGATGTCAGAAGTGGTCATTGCGTCAGTTATTTTTGATTGTTTCCAAGTGTGTGTGTGTGTGTGTGTGTGTGTGTGTGTGTGTGTGTGTGTGTTGTGTTCTATCTAGAAACAACTGTGATGTAAAAATAAAAGTCACATGAAAAGTCGAAACTTAAAAAAAAAAAAGTCATGACTGTTGCCAGAGAAATGTTCCTCTTTCTGTTCCTGCCTCTTAGTTAAAAAAAAAAATCTAAACACTGATAGAGACAAGGAAAGAAAGTCAGCTGATGCCCTGCAGGACAGTGGAGAGAAGACAATTGAAAGCTCAGAGGCTGACTCACCCTGAAATGTCAATGAGAAGAGTCGCAAATTGGCTGAGTGGGAACCTTTCATTCTTTGTACTCCCCAGTCCCTAGCACAGTGCCTGGCACACAGTAAAGCCCTTAATAAGTATTTGTTAATTTATTGAATATATTATTTTTAAAAATAGCCCTGAAATAGTGATTACACTTTCAGTGCCAGCTAGCCCCAAACAGCAACCACTGCTTTTTAGGTGGCTTTAAAAAAAGAAGATGCCACTGAGACTGCTCAGGGAAGGTGTAAGGAATTGAATAATAGTGATGGAATTGTCACTCACATTTGTTCAGGGCTTTACAATCTGCGTGTTTCTGTCACCTGTTATTTCCTTTGATCCTCACAACAACTCTGTGATAGGTTGGGCAGACAATCTTCCCTCTTCCCCTCTCTGATTTGAAATAAGAGGAAATTCAGATTCTGAGAACCTATGTTTGTTTATAAGGCTTGTCCAAGGTCATATTAACAAGTCCCCAGTCCAATACTCAAACCCAATTCTTTACGTGTGTGTGCAAACAAGGATGCTGATAGTGGAACGGAGAGGAAGTGAACAGAGCTGAGTGTCAGACATGACTTACCTTTGTACTCACTACCTTTCAGCCCCTAGACTTGACATGTGAGGTCCAACTAGCACCTATTTAGGAGGAATGATTAGTTAAAATAAGAAGCTAGCTGAACGTACTCCCTCTCATTCCTGGCTTCATATTAAATAGTGTATTGGGTGTCTCTGTCTCTTCTCATTCCCCCAACGAGAACACTTTTCATACCACTAAACCCAGGCACAAAAATGTCTAGTTTCTCATTTGGGACTGCTCTGCAATACTTGCTGATGACCTATAACCTTCAATTGTACCAGAAATATATGCAACTTTAGAGATAAAGTACCTTAGACATTTGGTCAATCCTCTTCTTCTTAACAATATCAAGAAAAAGAGGTCCAGATTAGTTAAATGATTCACCCAGGGGCATATAGTTAATGGATATTTCCATATTGTATTATTTTTTTAAACCTGACCTTGGCTGCTTGCAAAGTGTGTGTGTGTGTGTGTGTGTGTGTGTGTGTGTGTGTTTGATGGGGCAGAAGTTCCTTCTCCATTTATTATAAGATATCACCATCCCTATCATCATCATCATCATCAATTGCTGGTAGGGGAAATGGGGTGTTCGCTCTAGCCCATAGTGTATAGGACAGAAGCCATTATTAATCTCTTCATTTTCCACCTATTAAAAGGCTAAGTGGAAGTATCTACTGAGGCGAATGGACTGACCACAGTGCAGATCATGCAATACTCTTCAAAGTAAGTATTTTGGCCCCAGGATTGTCTCAGAGGAATCCCACTGGGATTTGAGTTACATCTTACTTTGAGGTTTGGAAAAGATAACAGGAAACAGTCCTAGAAAAGAGGAGAATCCTAGTTTTAGAAACAGAAATAATACCAGTAGCTGGCATTTAGATAGCACTTTAAAGTTTGCAAAACTCTTTACAAATATTATCTTATTTAATCCTCAAAACAACCCTGGGAAGGAGGTTCTATTATTATCCACATTTTACAGATGAGGAAACTGAGGCAGATAGAGGCTAAGTGATTTTCACAGGGTCAGCCAGCTAGTACAAGTTGGAAGCTGGACTCAAACTCAGACCTTCCTGACTCCAGGTCTGTCTAGCATGTCTATAGGTCAAGACATCACCCTCCTGATGTCATTGGTCCTCCTCTAGAATGAAAGACGAACAGCAACAACAAGAAAGGACATCAGAGGTCATCTAGCTATTTTACAGATGATCAGATTGAGGTTCAGAGCATTTAATGGGAATTAGGCAGTTACATGGGAATTGAGTAGCTGAGCTGAGATCTGAATCCAGGTCTTATGACTGCAAATCCAGCATTCTGCATAGACTACCTTTCCTCTCACTTGAGAGGAGGCCACTTTTCATATCTTAAACCACTATTTAATAATACAATCTTATGGGAATATCAAGGTTGGGGTTAGGTAGGGGACACATTTTAGTTCCTTCCTTTTCTTACCTCCTGTCTTAAAATCCTTTCTGGATTGTATGCAAATAAGCCTTGCAAAGGAGGGCAAAGTTTGGCTCTTGGGTAATTTCATTTCAGATCAAACTTTGTTGTTCAGTCATTTTTAAGTCGTATCTGACTCTTTGTGACCCCATTTGGGATTTTCTTGGCAGAGATACTAGAGTGGTAAGACATTTCCTTCTCCAGCTCATTTTATAGATGAGGAAACTAAGGCAAACAGGGTTAAGTGACTTGCCCAGGGTCGCACAGCTAGTAAGTGTCTAAGGCTGAATTTGAACTCAGGAAAATGATTCTTCTTGACCGCAGGCCCAGCACTCTATTCACATGCCACCTAGTTGCCCAGATCAGATCTTGTCATTTGGTTAAAACATGGGCAAACCGGTTTGCCTCAGGGAGGCAGAATAAGAAACTCGGGCCAAAGCTGTGAAAATTGTGGGAACTCCCCTTTCAGTGGTATGTGAACTTAAAATGAAGTCTATTATTGGGCAAGATGCTTTTAGTTTCAGATGAACTTTGAAATATTTGACTCTTGATATATAGCAGACACTTTTCTTGACATCTGTACTCTAAAGGACAACATATGAGGACCAGAGGTTTTGGAAATGCTCCCAAAGTTTTCTTGGAGATCAAAATTCCCCTTTGAAAAGGTTTCTGTCAAAAGCAACTTGAGAAATCGCCTTCTTGCCTCCTTACCTGTAGTTACAAGTAGAGAGTTCTCATTAATAACACTCAAGGCAATTTAAATCCTGTGACAGAGAAGGCCAGACGTTTTTAAACAAGATGATCCTGGAATTTCTTTGCTCACAAATGGGCCAAGTGAGCAAGAGTTTAATTTTCAGCATAACATGTGATATTTTAATCCAGAGTGTCCTTGAATGGCACTTGAGGGAGGACCAGGCTTCCTAGACAAAGAAGGAAGGACAATCTTTTTGTGTGTTTATTTTCCTTTTTGTATATGTGCCTAGGGATCTGAGAGGCTAGAGGTGACATTTCACTCATCTGAGGTCAGGCTTTCAGGAACCTCAGCTCTTTGGAATAGGTTTCTGAATTGAAAGTGGGGAGAAGTGCCCAGGCTCCTTAAATGGCTTTCAGAAAGCTGCTCAGAAGCCTTTCTCTTTGTTCCAGAAGGGGTATACCCTCAGGGACTCAGTGACTTTTATTAAACAGGCATTTTTTTCTATTACATACCTTATTATTTTTGTTTTTTCAAGTAACAAGTTTTTTAAAAAAAGTAATCTGTTCCTTCCATTGAGTGAATCTCTCTCTTTCTCTCTCTCTCTCTCTCTCTCTCTCTCTCTCTCTCTCTCTCTCTGTTTCTCTCTGTCTCTCTTTCTTTCTCACACACACACACACACACACACACAAGCCTTCAGTTCATAGCTACATAGTTCAGCAAAACAAATTCTAACATTAAACATTTCCAGAAATGTATGTCTCTTTCTGCATTTTAAATTTATCACCTCTGTCAGGAGGTAAATGGTATTAACATATAATTCTTTAATATATATATATATTTAGTATTTTATTTTCCCCCAGTTACATGTAAAAACAACTCTTAGGATTTGTGCTGAAAACTTCGAGTTGCAAATTCTCTCTCTTCCTGTCTCTGCACCCCACCTCATTGAGAAGGTAAGCAATCCGATATAGGTTATACGTGTGTAGTCACACAAAACATTTCCATGTTAGTCATAACATGAAATTCTTAACAAGATTGGTTATTAGATTTCTCAGCCCAGAGTTAGAATTATGAAAAATAGGAGTTGAGAGAGTTAAAAAAATTTTTTTAGTAAGATATAATGACAGAAGAGTTGGCTGACATCTAGACAGTAAGGTAGGAGACAGCAACCTAAAAAACAAAAGAAAAGAAAACATGGAGAATAGAACTACCTAACACAATAATGGATGTTCTAAGTGATGAACCTGAATCATTGAAGAAAAGTGAAATGACATTCAATACTCCTTACTTAAGAAAATAGGGACAAATGAAATCCATCTTAGAAATATTTCCCATCCAAATGGATAAAATAATTTTATAAAGCTATGATGCTTTATTTCATTTTTTTCTGGAAAAATGTAAGTATTGGGAAAACAAAATTCCCTGATATCTACCCTTCCAACTTTACTATCTTTGTTGATGGGTGGCTCTCTCAGTTAAGTCTTGACTCTTTCCTATCTTCTTAAACCTTCTGCAGTAGAAAGAGGTCTGGATGTGAAGTCAGAGGACCTCATTTTGAATTCTGCTTCAGTCATTTATTACCTGTGTAATCTTGGGCAAGTAATTAAAATTTTTGGGCTCCTCAGTTTTCTTACTGTAAAATAAGCCTTGTCAGCAAAGTCTGAAGTTGCTTCCAGTTCTAAATGTATGACCATGAGACCTATTCGGTTGCAAAGACTTGTTGAATCTACCTTGGTAACACATTTCACATTTAACTTTTCTAGTCTCATCCCATATGGAATTCCAAATTCCCTTTTGTCTGTTGGATCTCTATAGGAGGACAGGAGAGAGGAAGGGGGTCAGAAGGTTAGGAATAAGAGAGGGTGAGACCACCTTCATTTTTATATACCATACCATCAAAGTAAGCTTACTCCCTGCACCCTCTGTCTATATATACTCCTTTCAACTGCCCCAGTAGCCAGAAACCCTGAGAGTCTTCCACTCCAGATTTTTTTTTTGTTTCTCTTTTTTTTTTTGACTAGGTAAAAGAGGTCATTCTTTGTCTCATTTAAAAAAAATCTAGCCTTAATCACTAAATGGGTGTTGCCTCTGTCAAACTGAGACCTGGGAAAGACCTTAGTTTAAAAAGGCCAAGGTCTCCCACTCCATCTGGGGCCATCTCCAGTCCTGTTGATTGATATCTGGCCACTGGACCTGGGTGACTCTGGAGGAGAAAGTGAGGTTGGTGACTTTGAATGACTCTTCTTCACTTAAATCCAATTCACTTGCAAGTCATGGCATCACCTTTCTGATGTCATAGTCCTCTTTGAAGACAGACAAACAACAGTGCACAATGGTACCAGACCAGTTCTGACCCTCAATACCTTTCTCATAACTGAATGCCCAAACTATTCTCCTTTCTTCCAGTCTTTTCCCTCTAAACTATTGTAGGTACAAGCTGCCAAAAATAATTTTCTTAAAGCAGTGGTCCATCCATGTCACTTCCTTGATCAAAAACGCAAACTAGAATGAAAAGCTCCCTCGGTTAGGGTCTTTTTTTTCTTGGTCTTTGTATTCTCAGTGCTTAGCAGTGTCTTCATCCTAGTAGGTGATATATAGTTGAATCAAAAAGGGGAAGGAGTGGAAGGAATAAGCATCTTTACAGTGCCCATTGCACCATAGTTTAATTAGCCTGCTATTGAAGGTATTCTATATTTTCGGTCAGACCTAATTTAGGTTGGTCCAGTGATGAGGTTTGAGGTTAGGATGCAATGAGCTCCTCTTAGGCAATGCATGCATTAAAAACAACTTCACTAGTGAAAAAAGATACAATTCCTAAGATTAAAAAAAGATACTAAATCAAATAAAAGGGTTATTCCCCTCTGCCTCAGCATTTACGATCTCAGCTGGCCACAATGGGTCAGGAAGGCATTTCCTGGAGGTTAGTAGGAGCTGAACTGAAAACTCAGACACTAAATTTCCTCATAGGCTAGGCCTTTTGTGTCTCAGGTGGCAAGGAAACCAAACCAATAACGATTCTGAGAATGTCCTCTTGAAGGAAAACTTGTTCAACCTTCATAAAACTGTTTTTACTCTTCGTACTCTATAATCTAGGTCCAATTATCTCTGTAACCTTATTTCTTAGTCACTTTCATTTACTTTCCAGCAGGTGTTTAGAGTGCTGGGCCTGTAGTCAGGAAGACCTGGGTTCAAATTAGGCCTTAGACACTTACTAGATGGTAACTGTAACTTAACCTCTGTTTGCCCTGTTTTCTTCAAATGTGAAAGAGGGATGATAATAGCACCTAACTAACTCCCAGAGGTGCTGTGAGGACCAAATGAGGTATTTATAAATGTACTTAGCATAGGGGGATAGCTAGGAGGCACAGTGAGAAGGACACTGGGCCCGGTTGTAAAGATTCATCTTCCTGAGTTCAAATCCAGTCTCAGACACTTACTGTGTGATCCTGGGCAAGTCACTTATCTCTGCCTCAGTTTCCTCATCTGTAAAATAAGCTGGAGAAGGAAATGGCAAACTACTCCAGCATCTTTGTCAAAAAAGTCCCAAATGGGGTCACAGAGTTGGACACAACTGAAACAACTGAGAGCAACAGCTTAGCCCAGTGCCTGGCACATAGTAGGTCTTATATAAGTGCGTATCCCTTCTCTTTCTCTGTCCCAAACTGTATTCCTAACTGTTTCTTTATCTTACTCTGATGTTTTCTGCTTTCCCTTCAGCTGTGCTACCTCCCATGCCTGAAGCCTAGTTCTTCCCTATCTCAGCCTTCTTTTCCTTTAAATCTCCACTCAGATGCTGCTTCTTCCTTGAAGTCTTTGGGGATCACCTCTTCCCTTCCCATTCCTGCCTCTTTATATTCCTTATAATACTTTGTTTAGATCCCACCTTGACCTTCATAGTAGTAATCATTCACATTTATATCTTACCTTACATGTGTTGGACAAGTCCCTTAATCTCTTCTGACCTTGGTTCCCTCATCTGTAAATCAAAGGGTTGGATTAAAAGGGACCTCAGAGGTCTCTTCCACCTTTAGATTTTGGATCTGCATCACAACCCTTTGAGGTCAGTGCTAGTATTGTGCCCATTTTATATATGGGCACACTGAAGCTCAGAGATGACTTTTGCAGGGTAGCTTGTCAGTATCCGACTCAGCATTCAGATACCGGTTTTCCTGATTCCAAGTCCAGAACACTATCCACCATGTTCTGCTGCCTTTCAATATGCTGTACCTTCCCATAATAATGAAAAAAAAAACAACTAGGAAGGAAGGGGGTTTATCAGTACCAGAACTTCAAAGCAGTAATCATTAAAATGATTTGGAACTATTTTTTTTAAAAAGGTTGATTAATGTAACTGAAAAAGCACACCACGTAACAGAAACAAACACACTAGAATAGTATTGGATAAACATGAAGACCCCAAAAAGAACTCACTATTTGACAAAAATTGCCAGGGAAACTGGACAATAGGCTGACATGAGTTAGATTGAGAACCACATCTCATGCTAACGTTAACACTAACCCTAACATTAACCCTAACCCTAAACCTAACCCTAAACTCTAAGATACGTTCCAGATGGATACATGACCTATGTATAAAAGATCATATTATAAATAAATCAGAATAGGAAGGAAGAAATGACCTTTTGGATCTGTGGATAGAAGAGCTCATGACAAAAACATATAATAGGGAGGATCGCAAAAGATGAAATGCACAATTTTGATTATGTAAAATTAAAAAAAATTTTGTACAAATTTTATTGCAGTAAAAATTAGAAGGGAAATGGCTAAATGGAAAAAAAACTCCAAAAGCTGTGCAACAAATTTCTCTTATTAAATTAAGAGCAATTCTGACATAGATGAATGGCAAAGGATAAGAACAAGCAGTTTTCCAAGGAAGAAATCCAAATAATAATCATATAAAAATGCTCTAAATCATGAATATTTAGAAAAATACATGTGTAATGCTTCAGCTCACATCTATCAGATTGGCAAACATGACAAAAGGAAAAAGAAAAATGCTGGAGATACAAGAAAGCAGGTGTGCTAGTGTGCTATTTTTGGAGCTGTGAATTAGTCCAGCCATTTTGGAAGGCAATATGAAACTATGCCCTGAAAATCATCATACCAAACTGTGCATGCCCTTTGACTCAACTCTACTACTACTAGACCAATACTGCAAAAAAAAAAAAAAAAATTCAAAGGAAGAGCAAAAGGATCTGAATGTACAAAAATGTGTATAGCAGTTTTTTGATGGTAGCCAAAAATTAGAAACCAAGATGATGTCGTCCCATTGAAGAATGGCTAAACAAATCGTGGTACATGAATATAATGGAATTTTTTTGTGCTGTAATTAATTACAAAATGGACAATGTCAGGGGAAACTGGGAGCTTATAAACTGAAGTGAGCAGAATTAGGAAAACGATCTATAGAATGATAACAATATTATAAGAAAAATAGTAATTTTGAAATACTATAGAACTCTAATAAATACCATGATAAAAGTCCAAAAGGATGAATATGAAATATGTCACTCATTTCTTGACAAGGAGTTGATGAACTTAAAATGCAGAGAGAAAGACAGACAGACAGACAGACAGATGGATAGATCGAAATTTTTGAACATGGTGAATATGGGAAGGACAATGCAGCCATTTATCGAGCACTTTGTTTTACTCCAAAACAAATGAACAAAACAAAAGACCCAATTTTTTTCTCAGTTGGTTGGGGAAACTAGTAGAAGGGACTGATTAATAAAAACATCCTTGTTATTTGGAAAAATAGAATAACAAATTATTTAAAATATTTATACTCTTTCTTGTAGTGTATTTATGTCTGTACTTGTCATATCACTTTTATTACATTCCCAGTTTTTCGAGGTTAAAGGCTGTATTATTTTTCATATTTGACTTCCTTGTCCCTAGCATAGTATGTTGGCAATTAGTAAATGTGGGTCACATTTTTTGTTAAGTAAATGAGAAATCACTACAATAAAGTATGTGGGAGTGTGAGAAGGATTATTAATTCAGTTTTAATTTTCTTATAGAATGGCAAGTTTTTGAATATTTGTAGACTTGTAGAAAGTCTAGACTGTTGGCTAGGGAAATAGTTCTAGCTTCCTCATATTTATTTGCCTATTTAAGCATTAAAAGACTGCAGCTGTTGATTATTTGATAGTTTGATATAATTTCTTTTACACTAAAAATGTAGTTTTAAGATTTATATTAAAGTAGTCCTTCTTGGGAATTTTTTTGGGGGGAGGGGAGCATAGAGAGAAGAGAAGGAAAACTCATAGACCTGATGTTTGTAAGGCAGCTAAGGACACTTTATGGGCTAATTTAAATTCTAGTTATTTAGAGAAATAACATGTGCTCTGGAGACCAATACAATTTGGAAACTGTTCCTTTGGTAAAATATACCAGTCTACCCACTGCCCCCTTTTTATCCCCTTTATGCACACTCATTCATCTCCATTATAATTGATTTCTTTTAAAAACATCCTTCTCTGAGGCTCCAGGCCCAAGGACAGATAACAATGCAATATTGATGTAATAGATGTAATAGCCCTGGTGAGACTTCAGAAAAACTGGAAAAGTAGAGGGGGTAGAGATGGGGGTGGGGATAGGGGTGGGGAAAGGAGAGACGCTGAAATTTAAAGAAGGTGGCCTTCAAATGCAAAACATTCCAGATCTTTGAAAATGATCTGAGGCTCAATTATTTATGAAGTGGTCAACAAAGACAGTGAATTTATGTCCAGGGCACAGGCTTCATTCCAACCTTCCTCTCTAGCCACTTATCTGTCTAAGACCCAAAAGGAATCTGGGTAGTGTAACCAACTAAACTGACAAATCACCCAAAGTCAAGGTGTAGTACCTAACTGAGGGAACTGGTTCTAAACCAAGAAGGAATGTTGAACAGGAGAGGCTAGGCCTCATCTCTTTCATGGGGGTGACAAACCTCAGAGCTGAGTCTCTGAGGGAGTCAAAGATGTTAGACTTCTGCCAGTCATAGCCTCAGGGTCATTGTCCTAGCTGAGAAAGTATAGTAGAGCTACCGCTCAAAAGAGAACTGTAACATTCCAGCTGAAGAGAAGAAGTACCAGTCCTCCAAACTAGGGGTTGAAGATGGTGAAAGACTCAGTCATTAATGATTGAGCCCATCTAGCCAAGATACTGGGTATCCTCTAAGGAGGAAGCCCAACTGAGATGCCTGCCTAAAGAGATACTGTGAAAGGAGGTAGCTGTGCAGGGGTGGGGAACCTGCAGCCTTGAGACCACATGTGACTCTCTAGGTCCTCAAGAGCAGCCCTTTGACTAAATCCAAACCTCACTGAACAAATCCCTTTAATAAAAGGATTTGTTCTGTAAAACTTGGACTCAGTCAAAAGGTCACACCCAAGGACCTAGAAGGCTACAGGTGTCCTTGAGGCTGCAGATTCCCTAGCCCTGATTGCTAGCCTCTCTGAGCAGTGGGACAATTCATCCATCACCAGGGTAATATGACAACAAACTTCATGAAGACCCACCAGAGAAAGAAAAGACATTGAGGCCTTCCTGAGTTGTGAGTTTACTTGGACACATATATTCCATACACGTGTACTTCACTACCATTATACTTTAAGGTCATGTCCATTTTTCCTCTCAAACTCTATATGTACTTATGGTAGAATTCACCTGTTGTTGGGGAGGAAGTGCTTGGTTACTAATGTTCTTGCTATTCCATTTGAATAAATGACTTTGCTAACAAGCTAACCCAGCCTACTGTTTCACGGTTAAGGGGAAGCAGACAGATGAGGACTCATGAGCTAATGTTACAAGCATAGACATGCATTAATTTACCCTTAGAACCTTGAAATTAGGAACAGTTTCTCTTGTGGAGGTTACAACCATTTCAATGTGAGCTGGAGGAATGGACCCAGAAGTAGTGGTCCATTGAAAAACTCTAATACTTGGCTAGTATGCCACCATTCCAAGTCATCCAACTAACGTAGGACTGAATAGACAAGACTTGAATTGAGGACATTAAGTTTGGGTCTTTCTTGCTTGTGGTTAAAAATTCTAGTGCCAAAGAACAAAATAATTTTTCCATCTGAAGATGATACCGTTGACCCATTATCCTATAATAATAGTAAATGCTAACATTGCTATAGTTCCTTAAGGTTGACAAGGTGCTTTACAGATATTATTTTATATGATATAATAATTCTATGAGGTAGGTGCTATTATCAGCTCCTTTTTATAGATGAGGAATTGAAGATCATTGATGTTAAGGGACTTACCCATGGTCTCACAGCTAGTAAATTTCAGAGGCTGGATCTCAACTTGAGTCAGCTTAACTCTAACTCTTTTTTTTGATTTTTTGCATTTTGGAGGGCAATTGGAGTTAAGTGACTTGTCCAAAGTCACACGGCTAGTAAGTGTGTGAAGTGTCTGAGGCTGGATTTGAACTCAGGTCCTCCTGACTCCAGGGCCAGTGTTCTATTCACTAAGCCACCTAGCCACCCCAACTCTAACTCTTTTTAAGGCACCAAGCTTACATACACTTGCTGTGTATACAAAATACCAAAGGAACTGAATGCAATTCCATTTTTTCCTCACTGAACTGAAATTAATCAATAGGTTGTTCTGACACTATTTAGAGTCTAAATTTTAGACACTGCCTTTGAGTCATTTTGCCAGCGGCAGCTATAGGTTTTGCTGAGTAGTTTCCATCGTTTCACTCAATTCCATTTGTAATTGGGAGCAGGGTTTTGTAAGAGATTGGCTGGAATCAGTGGCCACACATTCTGTGACTATTCAGTTCAAAGAATATTTGTTAAGTTCTTTCTGTCTGCAGCCATTGTGCTAGGAGCTACAGATTTGATAACAAAACAGTTCCTGACCTCAAGGAATCCATGTTCTATTGAGGTTTAGTAAGGATGAAATAATGATATAGAACATGGTGGGAACTAAGACTTGAAAGAAATTTAGCCAATTGGCAGGGTGTGGGTTGGGGGAAGCAGTTATATGAAGTGTACCATTGGAGCAATGATCAAATTCTGAATTAGGAGAGACCTTACATGTCCAGTTCAATCCCTGAATTTTGTATAAGGAAACTGAAGCCTGGAGAGAGCAAGTGAGTTGTCTAATGTCAAAAGAAGCTGGCTAATGACAGAGCTGCGACTGGGACCCATTTTGCCTGACTCCTGGTTCACCAGGCTGCCAAAAGTGTCTATGACACACACATAATTTAAGAATCCCTGATTTAGAGTAGCAACAATTTCTACTATAAGTTCTATATACAGATACCAGAGCCAGCTAGAAGGCAAAGTGGCTAGAAGGTTGGATTTGGAGTTAGGAAGGACTGAGTTCAAATCTAGCTTGAAACACTAGCTATATGACCCTGGACAAGTCACTTAATCACTCTATCCCTCAGTTTCTTCATCTGTGAATTGGGAATAATAATAACACCTACCTCTGAAGGTTGTTATGAAAACAAAATGACATAATATTTTTATTTAAAATGCTATATAAATGTTAATTGTTATTATGTCAGCAAAGTGCTTCTGTGGAAGAATCAGATTTTGTCTTTATTAACATGAGGCTCTGACTGTCTGGTTTAAATGGAACTAACTCTATATGAGATAAATATTTCCCAAGACTGAGTCAAAACATACTTTCCTTTTCTATCCTGTCAATCTATATGGAATTGGGGAAGTTAAGAAAAACCTTCACTGACAACCAGGATTTACTCTTCTCTCCCTCACCCAGGTACTGGGAATTAAGGGACTGGCCTAGGGTCACACAGCTAGTAAGTATCATATGTCTGAGGTCACATTTGAACTCAGGTCCTCCTGACTCCAGAGCTACTGCTCTATCCACTGAGCCCCCTAGCCAGAATTCATTCTTGCCAACCTCAGTATAACTCCATGACTTTATTTAGCATTGTGCTTGTGCTTGCCTTGGAGAGCAGATCCAGACCTACAGCTTCAGCAACCAGAATTCTATGGACCTGTCAAAGTGAGAAGGGAAGCTTAGGCCCCTTTTATCTCTGAGGCAGCCATTCTAGCTTGGTAACAGCCAGAGAGCTGCTTCACTGAAACAGGAAAAAATGAAAACCTTTGCTAGAGGCCAAGACAATTATAGCAGCATTATCTGTTCCCCAATGCAAAGATCAGAAGAAAAAAATGCTTTCTAATATTCACTACCAAGATTTCCCAAGATGCCAAGTGCATTAGATTTAATTTTCATTCCAGTTATGTCATTAATATCCCAATGGTTGACATCTTTCATCTGAATCACTGACATTTTTCACTTGACAAACAACCTCATAACATGTCAATGAAGCCTGAAAAGTTATTTGGATGCCAAGTTAGGGGAAGGGCCCCCCTCAGTGCTTATATTTAAAACATAGATTTCTAGAGTAGATCTGGAGGGACTGTAGAGATTATCCAATCCAATCTTCTCATTGTAGAGATGAGAGAAACTTGTGGTTCGGTGGAAAAAAGACTGGATTTGGGATTCAAAGGACCTGGGTTTGATGGCTGGCTTAGCTATTTATTATCATGTGATTGACTAAATCACTTTTTTTGTATGTTTCAGTTAGATTAAGTGATTAAGTTAGAGGGAGTGATTAAGTGACTTGCCCTGGGTTGCATAGCTAGATATGAACTCAGTACTTCTTAACTCCAAGTCCAACCTTCTAGCTTCTTTGTCTGCAAGCTGTTTTACTTTCCTCATCCACAAAATGAGAGTTTTGGCCTCTTCCAACTTTAAACCTTGCGATCCTGTGAATCCGGGGCCCAGAGAGGTTGAGGGACTTCCCCCAAATCACTCAGCTATTTATTGGCAGAACTGGTACCAGAACTTAAGCTTCCTAACTTTCAGTTAGCTGTTCATTCCATTATAACATGCTGTTTTTGAAGTGAAAAAAAAAAATCTGGATTTATGCCTTTAAAAAGCTGATTTAAGTAGGATTCAGAGGTCAGGATTCCTGCATTCATTCTCAGGCACAGTTTCTCTGGCTGTATAGATGTGCAGTTTCTCAAGTGAAAGATATAAGATATTCTTATGAAAGATGTCAGCTGTTAGATGCTAATAAGAGAATTGTGAAATGAATGAAAATTAAATCTATTGCACTTGTCATCTTGAGAAATCTGGGTTGTGAAAATAAAGGGGCAACGTTTTCTCAGCTTCCTGTGTCAGGATGGGGATACCACCGTTGTAACTGTCTTGTACTCTAGCAGATGCCTTTATTATTTCCACTTTTTTTTTTGGCTATTTGTCTGTCTAGCATGATTCCTTTCCCCCTCTTCACCCCCCCACCCTTGCCTTTTTCATTAGCCAGAGATTTTAGGTCTCAAGAAGTTGTTCACTGACAAGTGAACAGCAGTAATTATGGAAAGATCAGTGCAATCAGGACTGTAACCAAAATTTCAGAAGAGAAATACTTTTTGTAGTTTCCATCAGCATAATTACTTTAGTCTATTAATTATTTCCCCAGCATGTTATTATGACAGCCAAGAACTGCTTTTTTATACTTTCACAGATCTTATTAAGGCTGGAATATGAGTCACATTGCAAGAGCCAAGGTCTCTTCCTGAGACTGTCTAAACAACGTGTAACAACTGGTTGGAAAGGGAAAGAATTCAGTCAGTTGTTTTGTTTATCACACATTAAATCCCCAGCTGATAAAAAAAAAAAAAAACGCAACAAAAACCTGTCTTGACTGAATCATATAATTGTGTTTGCATCTTGGAGACATAACTTAAATCTCTTTAGCTGACAACATGTGCCAGCACTCTTCTGAATTTGCTCCCAGTTTGCTTCCATGGGGGGCATCATTACAATATCTTTGAAAACAATTATTTTAAAATTTACCACATTGGGCAGAGTACCAGTGGAAGAAGGGAATTCTTTTTTTTTTTTTTTTTTACAATTAGCAGCAATCCTTTTTTTTTTCATTTTTTAAAAAAATTTTATTTTAGTTTGCATCATTCATTTCCACAAGATTTTGAGTTACATATTTTCTCTCCATCTTTCCCCTACCCACCGCCCCAAAACAGCCATCCCAGTGTATCCCCCCTCCCCCAGTCTATTCTCTCCTATGTCTTCCCCCCTCACCCCTCTGACTTTTCGTTAGGGCAGGATGGATCTCCCAACCACAGATAATAATAATAATAATAATAATAATAATAATAATAATAATAACTGCAAATATATAGACATATATTTTCAACATTTGATTATAGAACTTTAGATTCTAGATTCTTTCTCTTCCTCGCTCGTCAACCACCCCCACTGGAAGGACAAGCAATCAAATACAGGCTGAACATATGAAATTACGCAGAACCTCTCCATAGCGAGCACAGTGTGAGAGTCTGATTACATGTCCCCTCTTCCTATCCTACCCCCCCCCAACCACTCTCCACCCTGTCCCTGTCCCTCTAAAGAAATGTGAACATTCATCAGCCCTCCCCCCCACCCTGCCCTCCCCTCCATCATCCTACCTCTCGTCCCCCTTCCCCCTACTCTTCTATGTGGCAAGATGCCCAGTTTAGAGTTTATGTCATTCCTTCCCTAAGCCAAATTCTGTGAGAGTAAGGTTGACTCTTTCCCTTTTGCCTTCCTGT
>CM053585.1:456945513-457016571 GCA_028646515.1 Pseudochirops corinnae
AGTTCTGACTGTGTTGTCTTCCTCCCGTTCCCTGCTTTGGTCCTTCTTTTCCCCAAAGAAGGAATCTAGAGTTTGGTTGCTGTTCTTACTTTGCTTCCTATACTTGCTCATGGTTGGCCAGTCACCGTTTTTTTAGCTCTGTGGAACTCTGCTTCCAGAGGGGAAAGCTCTGTCCCAAATCGCTGGGGTTTTCCCAGCTGCTGGTGCTTTTAGGAGGCTGCTGCAGCCCCCACCAGCTCTGGCTCACTGAAAACACATCCCAGGACCACCACCCAAGACCACGATCTGGATCCAGGCTGCTCAATGCAAGAGCACTTGGCCTCTAAACGATTGCTTGGCCCCCCTGCAATCTGCACCCGGGAGCTCTGAAGCAACAAGGTGGAAGCAGCTGCAGGGCCTCCCCTTCTGCCACTTCCTTGCCTTGGAGGCAGTTTGGCCAGACCCGCTTATCTCTCCCAATTTTAGCCAAGTTCCACTGACCTTTCACTTAGTCCTTTTTTTCTTATGGCTTGATAATTCTGGATACTGCTGCAGCTGCCTCAGATCCGCTCTCCTGAAGCTCCAGCTGGGCTCATCAGGCTGCCCCCAGGGCCAAGCCATCATTTCAGGCTGGGCTGGTTTCGGCTCCCAGCACTGAGATGGTCCCTCCTAGCTGAGCTGCCTTCAGTGGGAAGTATATTTGTGTGTGTTTTAGAGCTCTAGAATTTGTTTAGAGTCATATTTTATGGGTATTTTGAGGTGGCTATGTGGGAGCTGTGATATCTTGCTGCTCCTATGCCGCCATCTTGGCTCTGCCCCCCTGAAGAAGGGAATTCTTGAATAATTTTCCATCATTTTTTGAAAAAAGGTGAAAAATTAGGTGAAAATGTGATTATCAAGTGATGAAGGGATCACCAAGCAAGAAATTATTTTGATTATTAATTGACTTTAACAAACATTTGTTGAATGATTACAATTGGGTAAAGCAGTGTGTGCTTTGCCTAATGTGCATCTGGGAGAGAGACAAAATACAGTGGAAATAATGCTGGATTTAGGGTCAAAGGGCTTTGGGTTTATATCCTGTCACTGCTAAATACTATTTGTGTGATCCTGAGCAGTTCATTTAATCTGTTTCCTTATCTATAAAGTAAGGGGTTTTGGACCAGATGTCTTCTGAGTTGCCTTTCAGCTCCAAGCTTATTATTGTGATCAATGTTACATGATCAGACTCTAGCCTTAACAAACTTACAATGCAGCAGAAGAGACTATAATGCAGCCTTCCATTTTATTTTATCTTATTTTTGGTGGGGAGAGAGTTGGGAGAATTGTGTTTTCATCAATTTAGGGAACTTCTTTTTTTGTGTGTGAAAATTTTGATACTTTGCTTTTTTCCAATTATATGTAAAAAATTTTTTTAAAACAGTTTTTGAGTTCCAAATTTTCTCTCTCCTTTCTGTCCCACTTTCTTGAGAAGGCAAGCAATTTGTTATAGGTTATGCATGTGCAGTTATGCAAAACATATTTCCATATTGGCTTTGTTGCAAAACATGGAGTCCTCCCCTCTCCCCCCTCCAACTCTATGAAAAATAAAGTAAATAAAAATCATGCTTCAATCTGCATTCAGACTCCATCGATTCTTTCTTTGGATAAGAATAGCATTTTTCATTGTAAGTCCTTCAGAAATGTCTTGGATCATTGTAATTGAAGTAATTTGTAGCTGATTATCATATAATATTGCTGTTACTGTGTACAGTGTTCTCTTGGTTCTACTCACTACATTTTGCATCAGTTCATGCAAGTCTTTCCTGGTTTTTCTGAAAGCAGCCTGCTTGTCATTTTTTTTTAGCACAGTAGTATTCAATCACTATCATATACCACATCTCTTGTGCAGCTATTCCCTTAATTTCCAGTTCTTTGCCACCACAAACTATAAATATTGTTGTACACATAGGTCCTTTTCCTTTAAAAAAATCTCTTTGGGATACAGACGTAGTAGTGGTATTGCTGGGTTAAAGGGTATACACAGTTTTGTAACCCTTTGCGCACAGTTCCAAAGTGTTCTCCAGAACAGCTGAATCAGTTCACAACTCAACCAACAGTGCATCAGTATCCAATGTAGGGAACTTCTGGTGTGGAACCTTTTAATGATGCAGTTTGGCAACTTTGTGACTTATGAGTCTGGAAAGTTGTCTGGGATCCTGAAAGCCTGAGTGGTGTTCTTGCTTTACCAAGGTTTCCTCTGTGTATACCTCTGTAGTTATGGGGCTTACAAATTCAGTTTGCAAATTCAGATTCAGTTTGGATCAGACCCAAATGTTTGTACATAATTTATTTTCATCTCTACCCAATGACTATATATACCTATCAATTATCTAGTGTTTGGATTGAATTTTTAAGTTTAACTCTAATCACTGTATGTTCTGGAGTTTTGTTTCATTTTTCAGGAGGCAGTCTCTGGATTCTTTCAATTAGTATTCTGTTTTCTGCATTCAGAATTCCTGGGACATTTTATTGTGTTTTTTATTGCATTATGGTGTTCAGGTTTTTTGATTTGTGGTGTTCTTCTGTGAGACCTATAATCCTTGTGTTCTGTGCATCCTGTCTTTGAGATCAATATGTTTTGCTAGAATAGACAACATTAAAAAAATAGTTTATTGCTTTTTGATTCTCTTCTCCTAGATTGTTCTTCACTTTTGTATGTTTGTATTCCCAATTAGCTATTCTCTCTTTTGTTTCTTTGATAAAACTTGCCATTGTAGATTATAGTTTTTCTGTTCTGACAATTATTTCTACTGTGAAGTCATAAGTTCTGCTCTCACAATTCTCATTTCATTTTTAAGTCACACAGGAACAACATGTTGTGGTTCTGTGATCTCAAAATCTTCAGGGTTCTTCTGTCTCATCAAGCATTGAATCATTTTGCTTTATTTTGCTGTGTTTATTCATAACGGAGTTGTATTTCCTTCTGCTGTTAAGGTTTTCCCTGTTGTTTTATCTGCTTATGCTCAAGGTCCTTGAGTTTTCTCCTCCTGAGATCTTTGGTGATTTTAGTGTGTCCACCCCTTTATTTTCCCCTATCGCTCAATTTCTATCTTCCTCCCATCTGATGGTGGTTCCTCCTGGAAGACACCAACCACATCCTTGACTGCCCTTTCCAATAATGAGTGGTCCTTTTCTCATGATCTGTGACATACTGGCCAAAGAGGAGGAGACATATTCTTTACTCCTCAGTGCCACTTCCATATTGTCCCTTTGCCACTGTCACTTTTTAATTTATCCTACTTTGAAGTTTCCTCAATCTGTTCATACTAATGGTCCAAATCCTTTTCATAATCATTAACTAATTTCCATGTCACTATTCTTTTTCCAAGGAGTTAAGCACCTGTCTCAGTCTTACTCCTGTTTCTATTGGTTACCATTATGTTTACTACAACAGTTTGCCCCCTTGAGTACTGTCTCATCTTCATTATCTCCTTATCTGCATCTTTCCTTTTTGCTTGCAACATGCTCAGACCTTCCTCATTTATTCTTACAAATCAAATCAAATCAAAACAAACAAAAACCCCTTGATTTGACTTAGTCATCCCCATAAGCTAGCACCTGAATTCTCTTCTCCCTCTTATAGTCTCATTGTCTATACTGTTGTCTCCATTTCTTTGCTTCTCCTTTCTCTTCTTGATCCCTTCTAGTCTGATTTTTCTACTTCACATAAAACTGAAACTGCCCTCTCCAATAGTATAGATGATCTTTTAAATGAAAAATCCAATGGTCTTCTCTTAGTTTTCATGTGACTTGACTTCTCAGCAGCTTTCACACTGTTAGCCCCCACTTCCACTTCCCTCTCAGATGTACTCCACAAATATTCTTACCATCAGTAGAAAAAGAGGATGTATATAGGAAACATACCCAGACACACATTTAGGTAAGCTATGATGCACATATGGAGGGGTACATTCTTAGGTACACATGTGGCCAGGGCACATATATGGGGTGGCAAGTCATACTGCAAAATACTTGTAGTCAAGGTGCAAACATATCCAGGGAATTTGTGTCAAGGGCAATTCCCAACTATGATACAACTGGGCTGCTGATGATATTATCATGCTGCTTCCATCAGATCTGGTCTCTGATGGTCTCTGCCAGCAGCATTATCTTCACTGGATAACGATCTACAGAATGTTTAGTCTCTACAATATAATCCTCTGGTGGACTTGGCATACAATCTCTGCCACCTACTTCCCTGCCCACTATCACTATCATGTACCTTATACTATATACCATATACCATATACTTATACCATATACCATATACTATCACTATCATATACCACATCTCTTGTGCAGCTATTCCCTTAATTTCCAGTTCTTTGGATCTCCTTCCAGGTAAGTTACTGTGGATCTTTTCTTTACTTCTAGGTTCTGGCTTAAATAATGGTTCCCCATCACTTCTTCACAATAAAAGTGGGCTCTGCCATGATTTTAAAGTTTGGAACACAGATTTTTACTATTTCCTTTAGAAAAGTGCTCCTTGCCCTCCTGTTGGACCAGAAGAAGCTCTCTCTAGAAGGAAGGAGGTTCAATGGGGGAAGAATTTTCCAGTATTTCTTATCAGAAGTGTCCTGTTTTTTTCTTCTAGAATCTTGTCTACAAGACTTCTTATGTTATACAGAGAATTCTTTCACTCAGGCACCAATCTATTTAGAACAAAGAACAGAAAAAAACCATAGCTAAATAGCTAATGCCTTCAGACCTAAGTCTATCCCTTTCAAATTGAGTTTTCTGAATACTGGGCTCTTGGGTATCTCTGAGCCCTCATGAGTATTTTCTGTATTCCTTAGTCCTCATAGTTTTAATCTCCACAGACTCAATTGTTCTATACTCATCATCAATATGGGTCTGTTCCTCCAATAAAATTGCCACAGGCTCTGTGGTCTGGAGTTTCCAAGTTTCTCAAATCTAAAATCTCTTCTGCTCAATTGGTAAACGTAGGTATACAAAAGGAGAATAGACAGATACAGGGATGAGCCAAGAGGGCAAGAGTCTTATTTTCTCCCTATCTAGTCCCAGTCTAGGCTTTTGTTACTGGATAGACAGAAGGACAGATAAATAGGTAGAAAAGACAAAAGACTTTGAGTCTCCCTTATACTCAGATTGGATGAAGTATTGAGATTTGAGGAGGAATAGAACACTTATGGATTTAGGTATCAGGCAAAGTTTCATCAGGTAATACCTAAGTTGACCTTTAGAGGAAACTAAGGATTCTGAAAGACCAAGGTAAGGAAGGAACGGATTTCAAGACTTGGGGACAACTTGTTTGAATGCCAGGAGATGGAAGATGGTAGTATGGCCATCTTCCTTTCTGATATACTGGTAGATGGTGCGGTAGAGTAAGAGAGCGAGGAAGACAAAGAGTTTAAAACCTTCCTCAGATATTTACTGAGTATGTGCGTTTGGACAAGGCATTTAAACCCTCTGTGCCTGAGTTTTCTCACCTGTAAAATTAGAATAATAATAGCACCTACCCTGAAAATGTTGCTATAATGAGCAAATGAGATAAATATAAAACTCTTTGCAAACCTTAAAGTGCTATACAGCATTGTTATTGTTGCTGTTCTATTTCTCAGCTGCTGTTTCGGCTGCTCCATTTCAGACTTGGCCCTTCAGCTCAGGACCTGGGACCTCCTTCTCCTGAGTGGGGAATGTCCACCATAACTAGTCAGCCCCAGATGCCCCATGTCACACCCTCATATTTATGCCCTGATGAATAGCTGTTACTATTGTCACTCTACCCTTTACTTCTGCCTCTAGCTTCTGCCCTGAGCCTGTGATCTCCTGATTGGAGAGAGTTCATTATATCTTTTTTTTTCTTCTTCATTTAAAAAAAATTTGGAGGGGGGGAAGGCAAGGCAACTGGGATTAAGTGATTTGCCCAAGGTCACACAGTTAGTAAGTATGTCAAGTGTCTGAGGTCAAATTTGAACTCAGTTCCTCCTGACTCCAGGGCTGGTGACCTATTCACTGTGCCACCTAGCTGTCCCGGAGTTCACTATATCTATCCAGGATCAGCACTACCATGCTTCACGCTGGCCGTCTTTCTACAATCTAATTGGGTGCCATCACTTCCTACTTTCTTTCTTGTGTCTGGTGAGAGAAATCAAATTAACATGATCCTTCCTAGAGAAGGCATCTTGATTCCTTACTCTATGACTTGATGACTGTACCTGAGACTTTCCAGGCCAAAATATCTCTTCCTGAATACCATTTTCCTCTCTGTGTTGTCTTCATCCATTAGACTATATATGTCCTGAGGGCAAAGATTTTTTTTTTTGTTGGGGGGAAACTAGTATTTCAATGCTTAGTAGAGTACACATCACATTATGGTGTTTTTAAAAATGCTTTTTCATTCATTTATTTGATATTCAAGGAGAAACAGCTAGTTGTCTAGTATGATTGAAATATAGGTTAAGTGAAATAGGGTAATATGAAATAAGAATGGAAAGTGTGAGAGAAGATTTTCTGTTTCCTGAATTGGGTTGTTGGCAGTATGTGTGACAAGATGGAGAAGGAGGTGAGAGATATTGTGGAGAGAACATAAATAGTACTTGGCAACTGGTGGATTATGGAGGGTGAGGGAGGGGGAATTGTCTAGGATGACTTGAGGAGTTTAAACCTGGATGATAGTGATCTCAACAGAAATAGGGAAGTTTGGAAGAAGAATGAATTTACTAGGCAGAAGTGGGGATGGTGAGTTCTGTTTTAGACATATTCAGTTTGATCTGTGAGCAAGACATCCGGGCAGATATGTCTAACAGGCAGCAGGTGGTATGGGACTAGACTCTAAGGAAGAAAATATAGATTTAGATGCCATCTCTAGGGAGATGATTTATTCACTCAATATTTTATGTAAAATACATGGTATAGGTCTACTTGATATAGTTGTTGAATCCTCCGCCTGTTCATTTTAATTTTATTATTAATTTTGATTAAACCATTATTTCCTTGATCAGCACACTGGACTTGTGAATTCTTGACTGGGTCTGAATCTGGCTAATTTAGTCCTAAGATGTCATATCCCACATACAAGCTGTATTCTGATAGTTTTGATTGCCTGCCAAAACTTCCTTCTTTGCAATGTTATTGTCTCTTTAATCTTAGCGCGCACTCAAATAAAGCCCAAAATAGAAAACCGAATCAGTCAATAAATAGTCATTGAGTGCCTGCCATGTGTAAGATATCTGGGGGGGAGTGAAGAGGATAGTCAGAAAGGTAAGTAAAACACATGGAAAGTCATTGAGTCAACTGTATTCTGTATTCTGTATTCTTAGTGTTGTCTTCAAATTTGAAAATTCATTGTGTGTGTGCGTATATGTATGGGGGGGTGGAGGGAGGAGCAGAGGGAGACAATGAGAGGAAGAGAGGGAAGGAGAGAGAGGGGGAGAGAGAGAGAGAGAGAGAGAGGGAGAGAGAGAAAGATAGAGAGAAAGAGAGGGAGAGAGAGACAGAGAGACAGAGAGAAAGAGAGAGAGAGGGAGAGAGAGAGAGAAAGAAAGAGAGAGGGAGAGAAAGAGAGAGAGAAAGAGAGAGAGAGAGAAAGAGAGAGAGACAGAGAGAGTGAGTGAGGGACTAGGTAAGATATTTGACTGAGTACCATGATTCCTAGGTCTTTTAATTATATTTTATGAATAATGGTTAGAAAATATCAGAATAAAATTAGATGGTAGACCCTGAATTAAAAATGATTGGCACATGTGTGTCACACACAGCAATCCCCACAGAGGGAGTACAGGGATCCCAACTGAATTTGGGAAAAAAATGTGTCATCTTTGCTCCAAACTTCATTTTCTACTTCTTGAGACTTTTTAGAAGACAGAGTAACTATTGAAAGTGACTGATAGTCATGCCAAGGTGAGGGGCACATCCACTTCTGTTTCTCTGGGTTTGTAGATTGCTTTTGGGGACACTGCAGGAATGAAACGAGAACAAAAATTACAATAATCACACCATGATAGGCAGGGTTTATGTTTCTGGCCTTTAACATCTTTTACTGTTTGAGATTCTGGAGCTTTAATTTTAAAAAGCAAGATCATTTGGAAGCATTAGGGCTCAAGGTGAACTTAAGGGAATTTGAGTAGTACTCTAGACAGACAATAAAAGACTCCTAAGGGCCAAATATCAAATATTAATAAAATTAAGAACGATTTTCCACTCTTAGCTTTCATATGCTTTTCCTTTAGATTTCTTTTTTTATCCCTCACTGCAAGGTGAATGTTCAAAGGAGACATTTTCTTAAGTGATTGAACTTTTTTTTTTCCAAGTGAAAAAAAAATCTTTGTTCATTTGTTAGGAAAATAGCTCTTCAATTTCTTTTGTCTTTAGCGAAGGCTACATTGAAGCATATCTAAGAAAACACACCATGGGAAAGGAAGCTAATTTTTTTGGAGGGGAGAAGGCAAGGCAATTGGGATTAAGTGACTTGCCCAATGTCACATGGCCAGTAAGTGTTAAGTGTCGGAGGTTGAATTTGAACTCAGGTCCTCCTGAGTCCAGGGCCATTGCTCTATTCACTTTGCCACCGAGCCACCCGTTCACTGTTTAATTTTTAAAACAAGAGGAAGTCAGAATGCAAAAGAGAGAGTAAGCATGTAGATAAAGGCAACAAACTCAGAAAACACAGATTTAGTTAAAATATTAGTAACTACATTCAATTTGTACTAATAAGTGAAGGTATTTGAAGGAAAACTGAGAATGTTTCAGAGGCCAATTAAGTGACACTTTGTGGTATTAGGTTACTTTGTGGTTTCAAAGTCAATTGCAAAGTTTGAGGGAATAGTTGAGTGTAGAAATAATGATCATTTCTCTAAGCATCAGAAATCTTATCTATTGATTTTCTTGCTGACAATTAAAAATTCTTATAATTGTGTTCTAGAAGTTTCAAAAATCCATGAAAAAATTTTAAGGGGTGATTTAAAAAGCTTTCAATTTTTTTAAAGGTAGGGAATTTTGCAAGAGGACCAATATATTTGATTAGAGGTTTATAAAACTTTTAGGTAAAATGAAAGAATTCTGCAAAAGGTCGTATATGCTTGATTTTGAGAGAAATTATTTTTCTATTATATTAATAACCAATTATTAAATTGGGGTCCAGGCCTTTTCTTTTTCTATATCCTCATTTAAGGCCCAGAGCTTGTAGAAGGTCAATCAGTCTCTGAAAGACATAGATGATTGATGAGATCACCCCTAACCCTCAGGGGAACACGTTCTTCAATCTTAGGCCAGATCCCAGTCAACCAGGGTAGAATCCAGTCTGGGTGAGTTTTTGCCCCACGGAAAACAGCCCTGTCATTGTACCTCTCCATTAGAATTTAGGATGACACAGTCCGTTTATGAAGGAGAAAACCAACCAGAGTGGTCTGGATGGACATGGATTCCTCTGTCCAGATTACTGGAGGTGGCTAAGTCTCATGATCAAGTCATGTTCTCAGCAAGAGTAACTGAAGACTTCTAGCCCATGTCTTCATTCAATGTCCACCAATCAGAGTTGAATTTCACTTGTCAGGGGCATCCCCCTTTCTTAAAAGTATATTAAGACTTTCAGTGGTTTTGTCTTTGGTTTTTGAAATGACTTATAATCAATTTATTAATTATTAGCTAGTTTAATTAATAAACTGATTATTAATTACTTAGAAACTCAGTCTCTCAGGTTTTTCATGTGTCTCAATTTAAAGGTTCAAACAATGCCTCAGAAATAAAAATACTATCCCCATGCTTGTCATTGTCTTTTTAAAATACAAATGATTTTATATCTGCACGAATGGATTTTAATTATATGAATTCATAAAAGAACAATGGAATGGTGCATCTAGATGCAGAAGCAGTCTGTTTGCTGATAATATCTGTAGCAATTTTCTATTGAAACTCCAAGGTGAAGAAAGCAGTCGTCTTGGTCACCCTTGTGAAGATAATAGGCGATGTCCTGGCAACTGACAATATTCATAGGACCCTAGATATAGAGCAGGGAAGGACTTTAGAATCATCAAAGGCAACATCTTTTTAAATAGATGAGTAAACTTGAGGCCAGAGAGATTTAGTGACTTTCCCAAGGTCACAGAGGAAATAACTTGGCAGAGTCAGGATTTAACTCAGCAAGGTGACGCCAAGATCATCACTCTTTCCGCTCTATCACATGGCATTCCACCCTAAACACACATCAGAGTCCCTTCTGAAAACACTCAACCCAACTGAAATCACCAAACATTTGTTGAGTGCTTCGTATGAAAAAGATAGTTGCTTGGGGCTGGTGACATAAAGATGAAAACCTTAATCCAAGGTGTCAAGGAGTTTCCCATTTAATAGAGGGAGGTGAGCTACACAAATAAATATGGCACATTGAGGTTCAGTACATAGGGCAGGTTCAACAAGCAGTGATTTTATGGGGAGCAAAAGAGGTATTTATGTGAAAATTGTGGGTAAGGGGGAGTGTGTAAAGAAAGACCTCCTGGAAGAAGTATCACCTGAATTAGGACAATCTTCTGAGTCTTGTAAATATCGTCATTTATTCATTTCTATGATCCAGTTATCTATAAAGCAGGAATTCATAATCTGGGGCTCACAATAGATTTCAAGGGATAAATTTCAAAATTCCTATGAACTGGTTTCTTTAAAAAATTTGATAATTGTACTTTAATATAATTAATTTCCTTTTTAATCTTATGTACTATATTTTATTAAATGCATTTAAAAATCTTATTCTGAGAAAGGGTCCATAGGCTTCCCCTGTTTCCAAAAACGGTCTATGAAACAAAAAAGGTGAAGAATCTCTCCCATAAAGGAATTTACCACTAAAAAACTGAAGGTCTCTGGAAGTTTCTTTGTAGTTATTTTAAGGTTTGCCTCCTCCCCGAACCCTCTCCAGCATAAAACCACCCTGACTCTGATATGTCCTCTCAAAACTTAAGTATTTAGTCTGTTTGACACCATCACACCCTTGTTTGTAATATGCTCCATTGGAATTGTTCTTGAGCTGTCCCCAGTCAGACTGCATGCTCTCCAAGGTCAAGGACCCCCCATTGTTTACTGCTTTTCATCTCCATAGTTCCTCCTATATTTGCATTATGCTTGTTGAGAAAGTGGATGAATCCTAAAACTAGGGTGATAAAGGGAGATTTATCTTGCATTTTAACAGAGGAAAAGTTTTACCTAGGCTGCTTGGGATAAATTATTCTTTATCATCCAACTCACTAGGTATAGAATGTAACCCTTTCAAATAATGTGATGAATTATTAATCCAAATTAGAGAGGAGTAGGCTGAAGTACTGGCTTTGTGCCTAGAGAGCTTCTCTCCCACCCAGTAGGCATATGGTCACCTGGCTGGGACAATGGCTTTCTGTACGAGTGCCAAAGGCAACTTTACGATGCCCGCTGACATTCTGCCCTTCCTTCTTTGCATCAACAGTATTGGATCTCTGTCTCTGTCTCTGTCTCTCTTTCTCTTCCCCCCCCCCTCCCCCGCCTTAGTCAGCTAACTTTTACAGAAGACTTAGGCCATAAGACTCAGTTCAGGTATTTATAAAATAAGAAGTTATCAACAGTATTGGTCCTGTCTGTAGATGGAGTTGGTAGCTGTTATTATATTCAGAATGGTTTTCTTTCCATTCTTCAATCAGATTCTTCTCCCTCTCTCCAATCCCTCAATGACCTACTGTAATGTAACCATTCTTTACTACTTGTTTCAAAATTCTTACTACAGGAGTCCCTAATGGGTTAAACAATAAAGGTGAAACCTCGTCTCTAGTGGGGAATGGTTAAAATTTCCATATGTTACCTGGGAACAGCTCTATAGTCCTCTCCCTTAGCACACTGCAATGATTAATTGATCAGATTACTTAGTTGCCACTTCAGGCCCGAAGGGATCAGATACAGGCCAGGAAAGTTTTAATGAGGTCAGAGAGAACATGGAAACAACAAGCCCTAGGTAGGAAAGTTAAGAGTGGGGGTTGAGGGCACTATAAGGACATAAATAAGGACAGGTAGGGTGGGCCTTGGTTCCCTGCCTGCATCATGTGAGGGTGTTTGCCAAAATGGAAGATGGTAGATGAAAACAACTTTATTTACTCAATACATGTGCTTAGGCCAACCTTGGCTCTCATTGGGGAAACTGGCATCCTGATGGCAGATGCATTTTAAACAATCAAGTAGAGCTATCTTCTAAAGCAGCGGTTCTCAACCTGTGCGTTATGTTTAGTTTTTAACAATGAAAATACATCCTGCATATCAGATATTTACATTATGATTCATAACTAGCAAAATTACCCTTATGAAGTAGCGACAAAAATAATTTTATGGTTGGGGGGGTGACCACAACATGAGAAACTGTATCAGAGGGTTGTGGCATTAGGAAGGTTGAGAACCATTGTTCTAAAGAGATGGACTTGGTTTACTACCTCACTGTTGGATTTGACTACTCAGCTTCTTAGATGATTGCCAGGCTGATGTCTTTGCATCCACTTTGTTGAAAATAATTCATTATCTTTCAAGTTTTTTTAAAGACATCTTACATACTAAGATTCTCTGTCTTCAATCAAATATTCTTCCATACTGACATTTAATCTAGTTGAATTGTTATAATCTTTCCCTGGGGCACAGGTGATGATGATGATGATGAAGGGGGAGGGAGGTTGGTGGAGCCATCTTCTCCTCTCCATCAGTCCCAGAGAGTGCACACTTGCAATAGGAAGAAAATTGTATAATAAGATAGAGGGTGTGAGATCCAGAAGTGGTGGCTTTCCTTTTTCCTTCCACTGTTCTGGAGATTCAAGCTTCCTACTTGCCTTGTAGGGAATTTGGTTTATTGGTCATTGCCACCATGCGAGTGGTATCTGACTTTGAGATTCAATCTTTTAGTTTCTCATATGAGAAATGGGGAGTAGGAAATTTGCTTCCATTGGAAGTTAGAGACCAGCCTGCAGAAGAGATCATATCTTGGAGCGGAGGCAGAGAATAGAGCATAAGGAGCTGAGAGGACCCTGATTTACCAAACTGATAGTTACTGAGACTCCTGTAGTTCTGTAGTTTGATCAGCGAAGTTGGGAAGAGTTTTCCCCTACCAGTCTCCACCTGATTTCCCTTAGCATAATCCTTGACCTACAGCGAAGGTCCCACACAGACATATTTTTCCTTATTCCCTTTATATGACTCATGAATATCAAGGATCAGGAATTTCTCCTCAGTTCCTCCAAAGAACTGGGAGGAAAGTGAAAATAGATTTTTGGGAGCTGGTTGGAGGAAGGTGGTACCATGTAAGAGTGCTACATATTTTTTCATTCAATTTTTGCTATGTCAAATGATCTTCATCAGTGCGTGCGTGTGTGTGTGTGTGTGTGTGTGTGTGTGTGTGTGTGTGTGTGTGTGTAGAGTAGAAAGTCTAGATGTAGGATGGGAACTCCATACCTATAGACTTGATATTTTCTTATTTTGAGTAAATAACATCTTAAGAGTATGAATTTAGCCAGTGTAGGTTTAAACCACTTAGCACTGATACTTGAAACCTCACACCTTGAAGTTGTGGCAGGGAGGGGCAATAGGAGGGGATAGTCTAAGCTTTTTTTGTTCCTACTACCAAATGGTCCTCTGCCAGACAAAGGTGATAGTGTAGCTTTTTTGGAGGCTAACCCTATATGAACCCGTGAAGAGGTGAAATAGCTCTGAGGCTAGTGATTCAAGAACACCAACTGGTTACAACTCAAATGTTATACTCCACTGCTGAATAATTAATACAATGACATGCTGTCATCGTATAGGCTTAAGGAAGTCAATTTAGTGTTGTATGAGGAACAATATGCTATCATATGTTCATAAGAAATGTCAAAACCAGGACACCACTGACAACTAAAAATACTCTTTGAGGCTTTTGTAACACTACTGTTAATTTTAATTTATACAGTACCTTAAGGATTAATAGCTGGGATAACATACTTCATCTCATTTGGGGTACCTATCCACCCTCTTAGGTATCCAGGGCAGGGACTGCTATCTTAATTTTCCAGATTAGGAAACTAAGGTACAGGGACATTAAGTGCTGTCATTAAATGTCAGAGCCTGGATTTTAAACCAGGCCTTTTGACTCCAAGCCCAGTGCTCTTATTATCGTAAGTGCTCTTTTTTTTTCCTTCCCATATTGAAGGCAGCTTGGTAACACAGTTGATAGAGAGGTGGGCCTGGAGTCAGGAAGACCTGAGTTCAAATACTACCTGAGATACTTTTTAGCTGTATGATCCTGGGAATTCCTCTTACCAATAAAAATTACAGGTCTGATCTCTCCAAAAGCAAACAAACCCTAACATTTAAGGCATATTGTTCTTAATATACATATAATATGTTGATAATTACTATATGATGCAATATCAATTCTCTGCTCTTATCTATTTAATAATATTCCTTATGGTAGGAATTGAGTAGCTGCCTTAGTTGGGTATAGCATACAGGGGTGGGGAACCTGTGGCCTTCTAGGTCCTTGGGTGTGCCCTTTTGACTAAGTCCAAGTTTTACGGAACAAATTCTTTTATTAAGAAGATTTGTTTTGTGGAGTTTGGATTCAGTCAAAGGGCTGCACTTGAGGACCTAGAGAAGCCATATGTGGCTTCAAGGCCACAGGTTCCCTACCCCTGGAGGACATTGAATTAAAAACTGTCTCTGAAATGAGCAATTAAATTAACACAATATACATGTCAGCTAGGTGACCTAGTGGATAGAATAGTGGACCTGGAGTCAGGAAGACTCATTTTCCTGAGTTCAAATCTGGCCTCAGACACTTACTGTGTGACCTTGGGTAAGTCACTTAACCATGTTTGCCTTACTTTTACTCATCTGTAAAATGAGCTGGAGAAGGAAATAGCAAACCACTCTAGTATTTTTGCCAAGAAAACCCCAGATGGGGTCACAAGGAGTAGGACACAAGTGAAAAGTGACTGAACAACAAGTGATACACATGAATAATACTGTCTGAAAAATCACATAGGTAACCAAATGAAAGAGACTAGACAGAACTATCGAGCTGTGACTATGTATAGGAAGCACAGGCAAGGAAATGCAGAGAAAAAAAGTTACGGATTCCCATATTACAAACACAAGCAAACAAGCAGCAGGCTCTACTGCTGGCACAGATGCAAAGCCAAGGCATATTTTCCTAACAGATACAAATATTCAGAGACACAGAGATGTCAGTGGAAGAGTCTTATTTAAAATCTACCATCTGGAACTAGCTAGAGAATATTTTAGAGCAGTAAAAAAATATGGACAAACAGTTTGCAGAGCTATGTAATTCAATGTGTCCAATTTCTTTCCAGGTGTGGGGCTTGCTGGAGGAAGAGTTTTCATGCGCTGTATTGGGACTTAGACTGAAGCTAAACTCTTTCAAGAGAGCAGCAGTGGGAACCTGGCAGAGGGCCTTGGAAGTTTGTGACAAACCGTGTGGCCAGATATTTTGTGAAATGATGCCAGCAATGAAGAAACTTATCAAATATACCATAAATATGTATGTATATGATGTGTATATATATATATGTGTATATATATACATATATATGTATATACACACACACACACACATATATGTATATATACCATCATGAGGACCTTAGGTGAAGACAATGAGTATAAGACGATGGATGCAAACCTCCTGACTCTCCAGACTTTTCTACTTCTGTACTAGCAGTTTTCTTATCCTAGAGATATCTCCATGACTGGAGACCCCTTCCTTCCTGAGACCATTTATTAAGGAAGTTCCCAGGCCGTCCTCCATGTTAACTCCTCTCCTGGATCCACTTTTAACTGTAGAATTTTCCATCTTGCCCTGAGTGAGCACATTCTCTTCTCCCTATTTCTCAGCTCCCCCTTATATGCTGTCTTCCTTCATTCGAGTATAAAATCCTGGAGGGTAGGGATTGTCTCTTTGGCTTGTGTTTGTATTTTCAGTGCTTAGTGCAGTGCCTGGCACACGGTAGGTATTTAATGAATGCTCTCTCTCTCTCCATCTGAAGACTGGGCTTGTATTTATCTTGCAGACTAACTGTTATATACAGCTTTTATTATATATGATCATGATTTTTGAAGAGCGGTTAGGTGGCGAATTGGCTGGAGTGCTAGGCCTGAAGTCAGGAAGACATCTTCCTGAGTTCAAATCTAGCCTCAGACATTTACTATCTGTGTTACCCTGGGTGAGTCACAACCTTGTTTGCCTCAGTTTCCTCATCTGTAAAAATGAGCTGGAGAAGGAAATCTTTGCCAAGAAAACCCCAAATGGGGTCATGAAGAGTCAGACACAACTGGAAAATGACTGACCAAATAATTTTTGAAAACTACGTGCAAGTGAACTGTAAGATATTCTTCATAAAGGAGATTAAAAAGTTAAAGTAAGACTGAAGACCTAGCCAAATCTATACGATAATGAGTTGGACTACAATGAGATCTAATATAAATAAGGCCGGCGCAATGAACAGAACATAAACAAGTGGCTAAGGGCAAATGAGTGATTTTAGATATGTCAACATTAATGGAGACAGCAATAGACCTAATACCTATGAAGGTACAGGAAGCAGCAAAATGCTATCCAGTAAAACTTTACCAACCTTCAGAAAGCATGTGGAGATTAGGAGAAGAAATGAATTGTAATTAATTACCAGGAAAAAGTTAACTATTGATATAGTCAGAAAGAAAGCCCATTGGGGCAGCTAGGTGGCACTGTGAATAGAGCACAGACCCTGGAGTCAGGAGGACCTGAGTTCAATATATATATACACACACACACACACATATGGCTATAAATAAAATACACACATACGTATATTTTTGGAGGGTATCTTAGATGTGGAGAGCCTAGGACTTGCTATTTCTTCTTAGTATGTGACATTAGTTGAATCTCTTAACCTCTTTGGCCTTCAGTGTGTTCAACTATAAAATGAAGGGGCTATACTAGATGACCTATAAGGTCTCTTCCTGTTCTAAATCTCTGGCCCTACATGACTTTCCAGGTGCATTTGTTCTCTGTGCCTTGCTGTGGTATCTCTCAGAGAAGAGATCCACTGACTTATTTCATGTTTGTATTTTCTTGGGTTGATTTTTTCTCTGTGGCTATGAAGGCAAGTGTCTCAGGGATTCAGGCAGGGTAACATCAAGAGAGAATCAACCAATGATGAGATGAATGTCGAGGGGGAATGATGCCCACAGGTATAACTAATTACTCTGCCTCCCTAATCATTCTTGTTGAGGTAGCTGGTTAACTTTCCCTAAGGGTTTGTCCACTTAAGAAGTTCTAGCCTCTGATAAAGTGAGCAACACGATGAAGTATATAATTATAATTACATTATGAATTAAAACTTGTCCAGCTTAGAACTACTAAATAGATTATATACTATTTGATTTAATCTACACTTCCTCCCCTCATTAGTTCAAATAAACTAGTTTTTTTTGAACAAGGTTTTGGCTCCACTCAACATTTTTTCATCTCTTAATGCAAATTCAGTTATTTTCTGAGCTAACTAAACTGATCATAGGGAATAACATCAACATTTTAGATGAAATACTGAGGAACCTGATATATTTCTTCTAAACTTACTATCTTCTTGAGAGTTCCTGAATTAAAAGGAATGAATTAATTGCATGGCAGTAAACAAACACTGTGAAATCAAGGGTTCCTTTTGGATGGAAAGCAGCATTTTATAAAAGCTCTAAATAGTACATGCAACTCTGTTTAGCTTTGATGAAGGTTGTTTTCAGCTAAGCATAATTGTTCAAATTGTCCCATTTCACAACAAATTGCAGTTAAAATGAGCCAACATACCACTGACAAACAGTGTTTTCAGCCCTAGACATACAGTTAAAGCTGTTAATTTTAACAGTAGATTGTTGCCAAGTTGCTGCAATTACTTGGATGCTGTAAGATACTTAAGGAAAAAAAAAATCTATAAATGCATCTACCAAGAGAACTCCATTGGAATATCTATCAAAAGGAAAGTTTTTCCACTTTCTTCTATTTCATGGGGGTTGTATTTGGCTTCAGTTTTGACTTACTTGGGAATTTCCATGAGATATTCTAAGAAAAAATCATAATGCAAGCTTGTGTGTATAATATCTACTTGTCTGTTACTGGAATTGAGCAGTTCTGTTTGGATTACTTTCTAGATTACTGATTAACTCAAAGATATGGTGTCCTATTAATTGGTTTATTATAAATGTCTTCCTTCTAAACATTATTTTCTTTCACTTAAAGAAAGTTGCATAATTTCGGTTGGACAAAGGAGTCACCTACTTTGAAGTTTCATCATGGTATGGAAATTGCATTAGAGAGAGGAAGCATAGAACATTGTATTTTGACTTAGAAAGACTGGGAGACAGCTAAGTGGTACAGTGGATAAAGCACTAGCCCTGGAGTCAGGAGGACCTGAGTTCAAATGTGAGCTCAGACACTTACTAGCTGTATAACACTGAGGTAAGTCACTTAGCTCTGATTGCCTCATCCCCCCCAAAACTTGCCAAAAAAAAAAAAAGAATTAGGAGGACCCACTTCAAAAACCATCTTGGATACTTATTAGCTTGTGACCTTGTACAAGTCACAATCTCTCTGACCCCAAGTTTCCTCATTTGTAAAATGGAGATAATAATAACAATATCTACCTTACAACCCTGTGAAGATTAAAGAAGATAATGTATATAAAGTATTTTGAAAACCTTTAAGTGTGAAACAAAAATAAAGAATTATTATTATTGAAGGTTATACCATTTGGGGAACAGTTCTGGCAGATCCTATCAAACTGGGAAGGTTTCAGGAGAATGAACAGAACTTTAGAGGACTGACAATAATTCATGATTCCTGCTTCTCAATGGAAAAGTGATAAACTATACATTCAGAATGAGGTATACATTTTCAGAAATGGTCAATGAGCTGATTAAAAAAATTGCTACTGTATTTCTTACAGTGAAGGTTCCTATTGTTTATGATGGGGTAGAATCATTAGGAAATGAAAAAGAACTACAGGAAAACATTTAAAAGATGAATATGAGTCCTGAAAAAAGCCCGTGTCTGTCATTCAAGAACCAGCATCACTAAATTCAGGGACTTAGCACCAGAATGTTGGGTAGTGGTGAATCATCCACTCTAATGAAATCATAGCTTTTTAGAAGGGTTCTAAAACAGGAATTATTATTTGCTAGACAATCAGGGTTAAGTGACTTGCCCAGGGTCATGCAGCTAGTATGTCTTAAGTATCTGAGGTCAGATTTGAACTCAGTCCCTTCTGATTAAAATAAGAATTATAGAGAGCAGCAATGGGCTATCTAAAATTAACCTGTTAGAGAGACAATGGAATTATAGATGAATAGATCTTCAAAATAATCACAAGAAGCCAAAAAAAGTGGATCCATACTAAACAGATGCAGTCTAGAAGGGATCATTGTGAAGTCCCGCATAAGTTAAAAAGATCAAGCAACCAGTTAAAAGATTTGGGAAATCATCTGGGTAACTAAAAGGAATATATTCACTCATATGAAAAACAAACAAATGACCAAGATTTTCATTTTATGACAAGTACAATGTGAGTTAGTAGTGTGATATAATGGCAAAAAAATACAGTTTCATGATAAATTAATAGAGGTAGAGTGTATATAACAAGAGTATTGGTCACAGATTACAGTCTTGGGATACTTTGTACTAATCATGCTACATGTACAATATGTATAATTTGTGTTCATTTCACTATACTACATTTTAGTGTGGGCATTGACAAATTGAGATGTATCCTGGGAAGGACAGAGGGCAACATGATACAGTGGAAAAAGTGCTAGCTTTGGAATCAGAGGATTTGGGTTTGAATCCTTGCTTTGTCACTTACTGCTGTGACTTTGGATAAGTCACTTAACATTTTTTGGTTTCAGTTTCCTTATACATAAGATGGCTCAATGGTTGAACAAGGTGATCTCTAAGGTCACCTCTAGCTCTAAATCTATGAGGCTACAAGGGGTATTGAAACCACATCATTTCAAGAATGATTTTAGGAGCTGGATAGATGGTAGAATTCATTATCCCTTTTAGAATTGGAAGTCCCTTTCAAACTGCAAGAAATAGTGTTCTTAGCTACAGAACAGAAACAAATCCAGACAAAGTCAGAACTGATATTAAATCTACTTTTCTGCTTCTTTCTACCTGTTCCTTCCAGTTCAGGTGCTTACTTTCAGCTATCCATGGTACTGAATGCTACCTCCTCATTCCCTCCTGCCCCTAGGCATTTCTGGGTTCTGTTACCATCTGAATCCTATTCTGCACTCTCACCACTTTTGTTTATTATTACCTCTGTCTCCCCATCTGTTCTTGAGGTTGGGCGGTGACAATGTGTTGGGAGTAAGGTAAGGTAGTTAGAGAAGATTTAATCTCCTGTGAATTTATAGACTTGTGAGAACTAAGAAAAATACTTGTCTAGAGTTTAGAGATAGTTTAAAGGGGTGGAAGGTTTCTTTAAAAATGAATCATCATATTTTTCTGGATCCATTTTCTCACTGGTGTGAATCTTCCTTTCACTGGTGTAGATGGGAATTCATTTACAGCTTCTCATCATGTGTGATTTTTGTCCATATCTCTATCTAAATCCTCCATAAAGAATCAACACTACATACCTTCCTGTTTTTATGATGGACAGTCTGTCCATCTGTTTGGTATAGTGGATAAGGTTTTGCACTTGAAGTCAGAAAGACATGGGTTTTGATCCCTTGATGCTAAATGCTAGTGCCTTCTTTCTGAGATTCCCTCCAATTTATCTTTTGTGTATCTTGTATATCTTGTTTATATGTATGTTGTTTTTCCCATTAGAATGTGAGATCCTTGAAAGCAGAGACTATTTTTTTTTGCACTCCCAGTGCTTAGTGCAATGACTGGCACACAATAAATGCTTAATAAATGTTTGTTGACTAATTGACTGACTGAAGGTAGGAGTGGGTCTTCTTTTTTGTTCTGTGTTATCCAGTCAGCACTTTCATGTCATGCTAGATTCATATTGGACTGTCAATCCATGCTGTTGACTAATGTTTGATTGTGGATTCAGCTTTTTAAGCAGATGTAATTACTATATGAAGCAGAACTGGCTATCATTTCCAGAGGTAGTTGATGATTCTGGATTCTTTTGTGTTCCTTATTCACAAGAGACCTTATAGAAAAGTAGAACACATGGATATAGTGTGATAGGAAGGAATCTAGAAAGGCCCTGTCCTGCTACCAAATATCTTCTTGTCAAGATATTAGGAGGCACTTTGTTTTCCTGAGCGAAGGCCCAGAAAGCAAGCTGTGTCCTGAGTTTGCTGTAACAACAATCCTTTGTGCTCACCCTCTGGATGATCTCATCCTCTGACAAAATCACATAATTGTTGTACAACTTTGACCACACCAGGTGTTCTCTGAGGTTGGACAAGCACCAGACAAGCTCAGACGAGTACCCACATTCTGGTCATGAAGATATGAATCCATCTTGTCACATCATTGCTGTTACTTCTCATTGTCAGGGCTACAATTCAGTGCATAGCCATAGATATAAGTATTGAGATCTGCCTACACTAAAGTGGGTCCTTTCACTCGGGGCACACATATCTTTGCTTGCAAGCCATTTCTCTCACTTTGAAATTAAAATTCTGTTTGATTCCTGACTCTTTTGTCTCTACCCTGCTCTGTTTGGCTCTGGCCATCCACAGGTTAGAGGTCAATTTGGTTTGGTTGGCATTCTCAAATGATGATTGAAATCTTACCATTAGAAAAGTCTTTAGTTCAGGGGTAGGAAGTCTCAAACCCTCTTCTCCAGTTTCATTTTTTTCAGGATCCTTAACAGGCTAGTAGAAATGAATTTATCAGATTTTCTTTCCTGTCTATATAACATAAATTTTAAAAATACACAATTTGATTTTAATAAGGTCGTTGACTTGTTAATGCTCTCTTGTTAACATTAATCTTTTAATTTCATTTGTCACTTATGAAGACTGATTACAACATACAATGCTACTTGTGTAGCATTCATGTGATATGCAGTATTCCACTGGTCCTAGAAAAAGGCTATTCAGAGTTCAAAAAGTAACTGATAAGATCAGCACATTCCAGGAAAAAGTTTTTCTTTGCTCTTCTGCCTTTTCCCTTTCATCCTTCACTCTGAGCCTAGATCTATATTGTAGCCAGAGATCTGAGAAGGGGAAGGGGACAGAAAAATAAATAAAATGAATAAAAAATAAATAATAATAAATAATAATGGAAAACCAACATTTGGTGGTCATGAAGGAGAGAACGTGAGTTTTCCACAAGGAAAATTGTTGGAGTAGTTAGATTGCTCAATCTAGGAAAAACAGCTGAAATCATCCAGGTTGCTAAAAGAAATATTTTAAACTTTTCTGATTCAGAAGAATAGAAGGGGAAGAGGAAGGAAGGTAAATAAGTCTGCCCTTGTGAGTAGTCTAAATTAAAAATTCTAGATCCAGAGTATTTTAGATCTGAAGGGACCATTCCAGACCATTTAGTTCTTTGCACTCACTTTACTGAGCAGAAAACTGAGGTCCAAAGATATTATATGATTTGTCACAAATTACATAACTAGCTAGTAGAAATTCCAGAACTAGAAGCCAAATCTCCTAGATCTTATGTCTATTCTCTTTCCAGTTCATCAGGTTGACTCTTTGCATAATTTCACTTTTATGACTTTTGTGATTCTGTTAAGTATAGAGGTAGTTTGATGTAATGGTTAGAGAGTTGGCCTTGAATTTAGGAAGGTTTGGATTTAAACTTGGATTTAAACTTGTGCCACTTCTGACACAAGTTGGCCATGTGACCCTAAGCTAATCACTTAATTTCGAGTGCCCCAGGTGGCCTAAAGTTCTAAGCTGCAGAGAAGGTGTTGATTTGCATTAGGTGGAGGAAGTTCCTTATCAGGAGCTCTGATAAACTGATAAAATCACAGATTTAGTTGAAGATATACACAATACACATATATGTATATGTTTTATATATATATATATATACATATATACACACATGTATATGTATACCTGTGTGTATGTATACACATACATAAGCATATTTATACATATATCACATGTAGTATACACTGGAAAAATGTGTATTAAAAAGTAAAATAGGTCAAGATAACAAAATAATAATCCACAATAAGTTTATGGTGCATAACAAAGTCTTTTTAAAAGACAAGATGCCGCAAGTTGAGAACACAATAAAAGAAGCCTTAATTTTGTGAGCTCCTAGTTTAGAAACCTACTGATGCTTCGCTGGGTTTGTCTTGTGCATAAGCACAGCACAGCTCTGACAATGTGAAGGAGAAAAAATGATCTCCAACGTCATCCTTCACAAGAATCATAGCTACTGCATTTGAGTTATTACAAATTTCAAATCAGTGGAATCCAAATGGAGTTTTCCCTCTATAGGCAAGTTGAGTGATGAGCAGCCCTGCAGTCAAGCCCAGGTATTGTAAATCAGTTGGAGGAAGCTGTCAACTCAGGGAGGGAAATTAAAGAGGAGAGTGATATGGTCACAGTGGTGATAGAGGAAGATGAATTAATAGAGGGACATAGATAACTAGGTGCCAAGTATCCTACTCAGAGATTAAGTATATTGTATTATGTCATATGCATGGAGGTATTTGGGAAAAAGTGAGATTTGCAAGTATTTTTAAAAGGGGATCATTTCTAGGTTTGTATAAAGTGGATTATACTATACAAAGAAAAAAATAAACCAAACTGGAAAGGAAAAAAATTTTCCATCATTTGAAGACGCTGGCTGCCTATGTACTTACTTATGAGATAAGAAAGTTCATGGAAAGGCATCAAATACCAAAAAAGTAAGAAACCTAATCTATTATGTTTATAATAAGGAGTAGGAAGAATCTTAGGACATAAACTGTTGGAAAATATTGAGAAAAGATGCTGAAAAGGTGAAAGGAAAAGGAACAGGCCTCAGGGAATAAGGTTAACCCTTTCTTTAGTAGCCTGGGCAAAACATCTCAATTCAGTGAATGGAATTCCTCATAAAATAAGATTTTGGGAGATCAAATTATAGGGTGTGAATTTCAGATGTTGGTGACATCCTATGTAATATTACAGATAGATAGATAGATAGATAGATAGAGCATTTATTAACCACTTACTATGTGCCAGGAATCATGCTAAGTGCTAGAGACACAAATACAAGCCAAGTAGATAGTGCCTATCCTCAAGAAGCTTATATTCAAATTGGGGGAAGATAACACACAAAGGGAAGGTAGAGAGGGGAAGCAGAAAGTGAGGTGGGGCCCTGGGGAGAACGTGGGGGGGTGATGCACAGAGCAGAGAAGGAAATCCTTAGAGCTGGCCACTTTTAAGTGAGGTAGAGGTCTGGTTGGAGGAAGTTAAGGTAAAGGAGAGCCAGACCAGTGGTCTTAGCAGAGATGGAGTTTGGAAGCTGGATGCTAGTTATTCCTTTTTGCAGGGAAAAGTATGGGCAACTAGAGAAGTCTATAGATACTCATCTTTACCAAGGACAGCTCAACCTGTACAACTTTGGGTCAATTACTTATAATGCACCTCAGCTTCCTCATCTGTAAAATTTTGTGTTAGACAAAACGGCCCCTACAGTCCCTTCCTGAGGTCCCTTCCTGCTCTAAATTTATGATTCTTTTATCTAGCCTAGTCAAGGAATCTATTCTCTAACAGCACTGAAATACCAAGCCAATGGTAATGTCAAGAAAGACATTCACCAAAGGAAATACTTGGTGAATGAAGGCTACAATAAGAATAGAATTTGGAGTGGGGAGGGGGGGAAGGAAGAAAAGGGAGTAGTCAGGTAGAGCAAAGATCTTCCCCAAAAATAAGAGAACACAATAGGAAATGACCCGGAGAGATGTCATGTATCACATGGAGACAACCCGCTCTCTCTTAAAACTCAGTTTGACAATTATTTATTCAACTCCTACTATGAAAAAATAAAAGTACAAAAAAGAAATAAAAAAGCAAGAAAGCAGGAAAGTATTTAAAAAATTCAAGCCTATATTATTTTGGATTAAAATTCAATACTTGTAAATCTGTATGCTTTGATTTAAGATGAGACTTCTTGTAAAAATAAACCATGATCCAGGCTTCCAATGCTTTAAAATTATCTTACTACAAATAACAAAGACACTAAATTGCCAATATACAAGTTGATTCATGAAGCATGAGGTGGAAATGTGTTCTGTTTCTTTTTTTACATTTAAGTTCATTTCTTTACAAGTGAAAACTGACCTCTCACCCTTTTATTAGCCTTTCTCTTGCTCTCTCCTCTTCATTTTCTTTCCTTTCTGTCTTCTAATAAAGAATGAAAAACGATTGACTTTTTCTCATTTCTTTTCCCTCACCTTAGTTCCAGTGGAAACCTTCATTTTAACTGCAAAACAAATAAATCGATCCAATGTAAGGTATACTTTCTATTGCAAGTGACTAAATATTAGCATCTAATATCCAGAACTTTTAGACTGTAGCTGGGAAAGCCAGGCAAAGTGCTGGAGATATTGTTATTCAACAGATCACCCTAAGAGCCTGTTTTGGCTTCCAAAACTCCTTCAGCTTGTCCAGTCCCCAAACAACAAACATCTTTTTGCTCTTGAACCCAATTCAAAAGGGGAGAGAAAGAACAAGGCTCTCTGGTTGAAATATTGGAGGTGAGCCTACCATTTCACTAACAAAGCATAGCTTCACTGAAACTCTCTAGGGCTTTTTGATCTGAAAACTGGATTTGGAGTTTTGCAGAAGCAGGCTCAGTCCAGTGGGATTTGCTTCTTCCTGGTTTGTAGATGGACTTAAAGAATAGTCTGCCTTGTGCTTGCTTGATATTTACATTTTCAAACTGTGGTGTGCTAAAAATAATGAATGCTTAATGTCCATTTTCATTTCTCCAAAGATTGGGTCCAGTTGGGGATTTGTCTTTATTCTTGTTTTACTGGAGCAAAATTACCCAGCTTTTGGAAATGACCGAAAAATGATTATGAAAGAAAGGGGAGCCATCATAATAAGATGGAAATGGGTAGGCAGGCTCCTCAAAAGCCCCTTTCAGTCATGCTGCAATTCTAGAGTGTGTCAAGGGGGAGGGAGGAATCAGAGAGGTCTCTTCAACTGTCCAGATACTATTTAAAGTCAGATAATTTTGTCCGAAGTGCTTTTCAGCAAGCCTCTCATTTCCCAAATTTCCATTTTGATTTAATCAATGAGAGGTGCTCTTTGGCTTCAAATAGCTGACACATGGGTAGCTAGAATGTTAGTCTTTAGCAGGGCAGCAATTTCATCTCCTCTGCAGTCTCTGTAAAAAGTCTCCCAGAACCACAAACCCAAACACAATGCTGTAGACCCATGTTATTGCTGGCCTAAACTGCTTTGAGGTTACAAATAACCCAAGACAATAGACCTTAGCTAAAAAGCAGCACTTATTGATTGGCTCCCACAGTTTTGCTGGCCTGTGCCATAAATGTACATTGTATTTTTTCAGCTGTGTATCCTCAACTCTCCTCCTTTGACCCTCATTATAAAAGATATGACTGTGCAGAGGAATCTATAAGCATCATCCATGAATGCTTCCATTGGCTCATGTCAGCACACTTTTATTGTACATAAAATTATATTTTGGTAATTGGGAAGGATAGAGGAGAAGACTTTTGTAATGTCCTGCAGGCACTTTCTTACAAGAGGGTGTGGTTGGACCCAGCAAGGTATCATGGATTACGTGGAGCCTACTCTCTCTTAAAACTCAGTCCAGCAATTACTTCTTGAACTCCTACTATGTTCAAAGGACTTTGGTATGAACTTAAGATAGGCAGATACAAAGAAAACAGCTTTAGCTTGTAACAAGTTTCAATTTTACCAGGGGACACATGTACACAATCTAGTACAAGAAAATTTGAGGGCTCTATCATTAACTTCTCATGGAGAAGTTAAGCCTTGAGGGCCTGGGATTCTGAGATTTTTTTTCCCCTGAGGTTGCAAGTTGGTATAGTAGATAGAGGGGTTGGACCTGGAGTCAGGAAGACCTGAGTTCAAATCCTACTTCAGATACTAGCTGTGTGAAGCTGGGCAAGTCAATTAACTTCTCTGTCGTTTTCTCATCCATGAAATGGGAATAATACTATCTATATAAATAATACATCTACCTACCAGGATTGTTGTTTAGGATAAAAGAGATCATGTTTGCAAAGTGCTTTCCAAACCATAAAATGCTATGTTAGTTATCTTCAACATCTTCATCATCATGGACTCTTTTGGCAGTCTGTTGTAGTCTATAGACCCCTTCTCATACTAATATACTTAAATGCAAAAATATGTCAGATTACAAAGGAAATCAATTATGTAGAAGTGAATTTTTCAAAATAAATATTTTAAACAATTAATGAACCCAGGTTAAGAACTCCCAGATTAAGGTGAGGAGGGGGTACATGCCAAACATAGGGGATGGATTGTGAGAACTCAAGGGAAGAGTAGATGGAGTGTTGGGAAAGAATTTGTAGTTCAATTTGGAACATAGAAGTCATGCAGGGAGCACGGTATGAAATAAAGCTGGATTGTAGAGGGCCTTAAATGCTAAGGCTAAAGAGTTTATATTTTTTTTCTATAAGGAAATATGCAACTGGTGAATATTCTTGAGTAGATGAGTGGCTTGCTTAGACCTATGCAGGAGGAAGTCGGGGATGGGTTGAGAGGAAAAATAATGGAAACATAATACGGGGACCAATTAGAAGACTTTTCCCAATAGTCTCCAGGGATGGGGAACCTGCAGCCTTGAGGGCAAATGTGGCTCTCTAGATCCTCAAGTGCAGCTCTTTGACTGAATCCAAACTTCACAGAACAAATCCCCTTAATAAAAGGATTTGTTCTGTAAAACTTGGACTCAGTCAAAAGGCCACACTCAAGGGCCTAGAAGGCCACAGGTGCCCTTGAGGCTGCAGCTTCCCCATCCCAGGATCTAGGTGGTATATGATGTAGTCCTGATACAGGAACTTTAGAAGAGACAAATGAGAATGATGACCTGAGAAATGGACTTAAAAAACAAATCAGAGATGGTGAAGGTCCAAAAGTCCAAAGAGTAACTGACTCTGTTAATCAGGTGGTTATATTTTTATTCAGTGAACAAGCAGTTCTTGCACACCAGTTGAGTAACCAACACTGCACAAAATACTGTGTATGCTACAAAAGAGTCGAAGGCATAACTTTTTGCCATTAAATGACATTTATGATCTGGTTGGGAATGTGGGAGAGAAGAAAAAATGAGCCCCACTTAAAGAATTTAGAGTTAAAAGGGACCTTAGAATTAATTGAGAGATAATATGATGTAATAGGAGTTGGAATCGGAAAGATCTCAGTTCAAATCCTGTCTCAAATACTTGCTAGCTATGCTAAACTTCACAGGTGGTCTAACTTGTCTTAGTTTCCTTTTCTGTACAATGAGAAGGTTGAACTCACTGACTTCTTTGGTTCCTTTCAACCCTAAGTATATGATTTGGTCCACTCTTCTTCTTTGTATATAAGGCCTATAGATGTTCAGTGGCTTTTCTAAGGTCAGTTGTAAGTAACAATTTGAATCCAGAACCTCTTAAGGCTTAATCCAGTATTAGGGTTGGATCAATCCAGCATCTTGTCATTATTGTTCACTGCCTCCACTGGTAGCCTATTATCAGTACTGTTTTTGTAGAGTCAGTGACATTTTAAAATATGATTTGTTTCCAAGGTAACCCAATAAAAAATCAGGTTCTCAGATGTGTAAGGTCTCATCTATATTCAGCTTCATGGAAAGTACAAAGGGAGACATTTTTCCATACAACCACAAGAGCAGGATTTTACAAAAAAAAGCAAATATGTACTCTTCTTTCCTTTGTGTGAAGACTGGGTAAGGTGGTGATTTTGTGAAAATGGAAAGAGTAATTGATCACCAAGTCAAAGTTATTTACAGAGGGAAATTGGGAGGGTTGGGGAAGGGAGATTGGGGTGAATGGGGCCATTCTATGCTGCTAGGGCACTAGGAATAACCATTCAGCAAGGCATTCCCACTTCATGCAAAGGAAATCTGGTAACACTTCCTGCATTTTAGGGAAGAGCCAATAGAGTAGGTTGGTAAATCTAGAATTGGAAGAACACACTGGGTACTGAATGAATTTGAAGTTTTTCAACCATAATAAAGTAAGCCACTTTCTAAGGAAAGCCCTATTTCTCTTATAGCTATTTCTTCCTTTGAGGAAGATGTCCTTCAATTTTAAAATTAAACTACATATTAAGTGGAAAGAATTAATTAGTGTTGAAAAAAAAAGACCCCTTGCCTCTTTAAAATTTGAGACACTTTCTTCTGAGGATGTTGGTATTTCTTCTATTCAAATAATATTTTTGTTAACTTATTTAATTCATATTTAATAGCTATTATTTTGAATGTTTCAGAATTCGTTAGTCAATATGCATGTATCATGTGCTAACTATGTGTCTGGCACTGTGCCAAGAATAGGGGAACAAAGAAATTCAAAAATAGTCCTTGCTCTCCAGAAGTTTATATTCTAATGGAGGAGACCATATGAGCCCAAATGGGTACTTATGACATTTATAAGTTAGAATATAAATGAACTCCTTTTGAATAAGGTTTATTGAATTTGTATCTCCAGAGCACGGCACATGGTAGGTGACTAATACATGCTTTTTGATTGGTTGATTGATAATAGAATAGATAGCAGAGAATCTCAGAGGAGAGCTGTTGGCAGCTGATGGGACTAGGAAATATACTAATGGTGGAGCTGTAAATTGCTTTGACGTTTCTGGATATCAGTTTGCAATCAAGAAAGAAAAGTAACGAAACTGTTCAATCTCTTGGGTCCCGTGATTGTCTTATTGGGCAGATACCTCAGGAGGTCAAACATAGAAGCAATGGTACCGTATATAGTGACATATTCATAGCACCCATCTTTATAGTGTCAAAGAGCTAGAAACAAGGTGGATGCCCCATTAGTCGGTGACAAAATAAAATTAAAAAGCAACAACAACAACCCTGTGGTATATGACTATAATAGACTATATCATACAGTTAAAAATGAAGAAAATGAGGAATTCAGAGAAACATGGAAAGATTTTTATGAACTCACATAGAAAAAAATAAGCAGAACTAAAAAAAGAAAACAATGATCCAAAAGACCATTTCAATGCAAATAACTATAAAGAAACTAAATACTGAGTTAGTTGAAAGACCACTGGTGGTCCTGGAGAACAGATGGGGAAGGATAGCTCGCTGCAGGAGAGGAAGGGAGCGTTAGGGCAGACTATTGCAAGCCTTGTCAGATACAGTCATTGCGTTATCTATTTTTGCTTGATTCATTTTCTGTTTTTATTTTGAAAGTTTTCATTTGGAGGCGAGAGATCTTTATAAAAATGATTGTGTTGTAAAGACAGAAGGCATCAATAAAATTCGTTAAAAAAAAGACCACACCAGTGCACAACTCTTCGGCAATGACATAAGTAGTGTTGCCTATTTTTTATATACCTGCAAAAGTGAAAGTTAGGATTGTGCAAAGTAGATACTGACCACTATAAACAATGTTCTGTTCTCTCACAAAATATCCCTTCGGGTTTCTTATCAGATAAAATACCAGACTAGGTGAAGTAATGGATAGAGTGTCAGGCCTGAAGTCAGAAAGATTCATCTTCCTGAGTTCAAATCTGGCCTCAGATACTTACTAGCTGTGTGACCCTGGGCAACTCACTTAACTCTGTTTGTCTCAGTTTCCTCATCTGTAAAATGAATTGGAGAAGGAAATGGCAAAGCTCTCCAGTATCCTTGCCAAGAAAACCCTAAATGGGTCACAAAGAGTCATTCAAGATTGAAATGACTGACTAATGGATGTTGGTCATATGAAGAGATATGACCAAATCTTAGACTTAGTATGGTATGTATATAAATGTATATGTGTGTGTATTCATGAACATGATATATATGTATACATATATGCCCTTAATAGATCTAGAAGGGACTTCATTGTTATTCAGTTGATCATGTCCATTTGTTTATGTCCAGATTCACTTGGACTCTTCAGACCTACGAAACATCATTTTAAAACAAAGCATCCCCTCAACAAAAGAAGCAGCTGCCCCAAATCAATTACCAATAGAGCAAAGCTATTAGGTAAAAAAGATTACTGTGTTCTGGAAAGAACAGAGAGGAGTAGATTCAATCTCGCTTGTTTACCTTCTCCTGCTTACCATGTTCTTAACCACAGTCTCCTTTGAATGCTGGATGCACAGTATACAGGACATTCAGTCACAGAAATTAACAACAGATCAATGATTCCTTTGGTGTCTTATCTGGGCTAATTTGAGGTCTCCTTAGTAAATAAGCTCTCACCACGCCCATTTGGGGTTTTCTTGGCAAAGATACTAGAGTGGTTTGCCATGTCCTTTTCCAGCTCATTTTACAGAGAAAGAAACTGAGGCAAATAGGTCCAGGGTCACACATCTAGTAAGTTTCTGAGGCTGGATTTGAACTCAGGAAGATGAGTTTGTATAACTGTCTCTCAAGATAAATACTGGGTAATTTTTTTGGAGGGGGGAAGAGAAGGTATTAGAGACTGAGGGGATTGGGAAAGGCCTCTTGTAAGAAGTCATCTTTGAGTTTCATTTTGAAGGAGGGGTTTCAAGAGTCAGATATGAAAAGGAAGTACATTCCAGGTTTATGGCCCAGTTTGTGAAAAGGTAGAAAGAAAGGACATGGAGTTATCATATTTGAGCTGCAACGGTGAGAAGGCCAGGCTGATCCTTTACACTATCAGTCATTTACTAGAATAGTGTTTTTCTTCCCAAGACCTATCTTTAACCATGTAAGACTGCTCGTATTCAAAATCTTTCCATAGTTCCCCATTGCATGACCAGAAGTGACCTTTCCAGAATTATCTTCAGTTGGTTCCCTGCGTGAGTCCTCCACATCAGCCAGGCTGTCTACATACTGAATCACTAACACCCCGGTAGAGTGTTTCCCTCTCTTTTCTTCTATGTTTATTCTAAAATGATTTATCCTTGTGCTAATGTGAATCACAATGATCTCTTCAAATCCATGACCTGTATGTGTGGCAATGATCACATATTGGTGCATTAGGTATTTCTTTATGCATATGTATTTCATCTCACTGTACCCAGACTTGAGGTTAGGGACTTTGTCTTATAGTACTTTTGTATTTTCCACAATACTAAGTATAGTTCATGCTCTATATTATGTACAGCACAGAGTCATGGAAAGAATACAGTACTTGTAGCAAAAAACAAAAAAAATCTGGATTTGAATCCTAGCTCTGACACTGTATAAACAATGTAGCCCTGGGTAAATTGTACCTCAGAGACTCTTAATTTGTGAAATGAGAATAATAATAATAATAATAATAATAATAATAATAATAATAATAACTACCTGTTTCAACATTTTCTGTGGGGAGCAGATGAAATGTTATATTTGAAAGCATTCAATCAATGACAACCATTTCAGTGCCCATTGTGTGCACAACATAATGCAAAGAACTTTGGAAATCATACTGTGCCATATAAATATTGATATCATTGAGTCACACTTTCTACCTTAATGTTTATTTGTTTGGAATTTCTGGGACTTTCTACTGTTCCCTTTTTAACTTAATGCATCAGTGAGGATCAGAGTATTGGGGGACTTCTGAATCTTCCTGATAGACAAATCATTTCAGAGCTTATGATTTAGTGATTTAAGCATTGTTAACTTTGTGTGATTGATGCATTTCTGAACACGTACAGAATCATAGCTCTTAAGAGCTTACTAAGCTGTCCCCTGCTCCCTCTCAAAGGCATTTTCATTCTTATCATGTTTAGCCCTACGTTTCCTCAGTCTTTATTCTTTTCTTCTCTTCCTTCCCACTGGGCTCTCAAGAACCCTCATTAATTACATTTTCCCCATCCTAGACCTTACCCTTTTTGACTCCTTTTGTCTTCTAAAACCCTGTTTTCTTTTAAAGATACATCATCCATTTTTTTTTCAATGATGGAAGAGTTTCTGGATGATGATGATGATGATGATGATGATGATGTGTGTGTGTGTGTGTATGTGTGTGTGTGTGAAGGGAATAGTAGCTCTAATACCTCTGGTTTAGGGGGCTATTTTTATTTTGGTCTTTCTATTTTGTTAATTTTAAAATTTATTTATTTTTAGTTTTTAACAAACACGTAAGTTTTAAATTTTCTCTCCCGCCATCCCCACACCCTCCCCAAGACAGCTTGCAATCTGCTATGAGCACTACACATATTTCTTATTAAACATGTTTCCACATTAGTCATGTTGCAGAGAAGAATATAATGAATGGGAAAACCGTGAGAAAGAAAAAAAAACAATAAAACAAAACAAAAAAGAAGATAGTTTTTCTGCATTCTGACTCCATAGTTCTTTCTCTGGATGTGACCGACATTTTCCATCATGTATTCTTTGTAATTGTTTTAGGTCCTTGCATTGTTGAGAAGGGCTAAGTCTATCAAAATCAGTCCTCACATACTTAACTGTTACTATGTACAATATTCTCCTGGTTCTGCTCCCCTCACTCAGCATCAGTTCATATAAGTCTTTCCAGGTTTCTCTGAAGTCCACTTGTTCATCATTTCTTATAGCACAATAGTATTTCATTACATTCATATTACCACAACTTGTTTAATCATTCCCCAACTGATGGGCATCCCCTTGATTTCCAGTTCTTGGTCACAAAAAGAGCTGCTATAAATATTTTTGTATATGTGGGTCCTTTTCCAATTTTTATGATCTCTTTGGGATACAGACATAGAAGTGGTATTGCTGGGTCAAAGAGTATGCACATATATTTATAGCCCCTTGGACATAGTTCCAAATTGCTCTCCAGAATGGTTGGATCAGCTCGCAGCTCTACCAACAATGAATTAGTGTTCCAAGATTCCCACAGCCTCTCCAACATTTATTATTTTGCCATGTTAGCCAATCTGAAAGGTGTAAGGTCTTTGTATTCTTAATGCTAGTACCATGTCTGACACATAGTGGACAACGGATGCATGAATACATATGTACATACATACACGCATACACACATAAATAAATGAATGGAATACATGAATGACAAAGAATATAGTCAGCCAGGTGATAAAAGGAGAAGAGTACTGGGTCTACAGTTGGGAAGATCTGAGCACAAATATGGCCCCAGATATTTCCTAGTTTTATGACCCTGGGTAAATCACTTAATTTTCCTCAAGAGAAAAATGAGGATAATAATGGCATCTACCTCCCAGGGTTGTTGTGCGAATCATATGATATATTTGTAAAGCACTTAGCACAGTGTCAGGCACATGAGAGTCACTTAATAAATGTTTTCTTTCTTCCTATTGAGTAATTATTATGTGCCAAGTAAGTACTGGGGTTATAAAGATAAAAGACACCTACTCTCAAGGGGCTCACGGTAATTGGGAGAGATAACACATAAAAGGAAATTTCATATTTAAGAATAGAAAAGCTCAGAAATCCCAAGGTTTCCAGGTGATACAATGTATAGGGTGTTGGAGTCAGGAAGACCATAGGAAGACCTGTCTCAGGTACTTACTAACTTTGTGACCCTGGACAAGTCACTTTATCTCTCTAAATCTCAGTTTCCTCACCTTTGAAATGGGGATAATAATAGTGCCTACCTTACAAGGTTGTTGTGAGGATCAAAAGAGATAACATATAGAAAACATTTAGAAGCTCTACATGAATGCTAACTATTATTATTTAGCTGAGAGGCAGATGACAATGCCCAGAGGTACTTAGGTTATGATACAATAAATGCTTATTGAATGAATGAATGAATGAGTGAGTGATTAGACTGACTCAACACTGTCCATGCAAGTCTCCACTCTCCAATTGGCTTCAGAATTACTCTGGATGTTGACGTTGCATCTTGTTATGTTTTTTTCTCCAAACACCCCACCAGTTAATAGAGTAAGCAGGCATATAAGTAAGCGGTGTAATGTAACAGTAAATGTTGCTGCTGTTCAGTCATGTCTGACTTTTCATGACTCCATGTTGGGGTTTCTTAGAACAGATACTAGAATGATCTGCCATTTCCTTCTCCAATTCATTTTCATGGATGAGGAACTGAGGTAAGCAGGGCTAAGTAACTTGCCTAGCCCCAAAAAGAGTCAGACATGACAGAAATGACCAAACAATAACAACAAAATCATAATTCGGCTGAAGGACCACTTTTTCTCAGTGTAGATAAACAAGGTTAAAGGTCAAGGCCTTTGTTTTGGTATTGAAAATATTTCTCTTGGGGAAATATAAACATTCCCATTGAAACCACATCTGAGACTTTGCTCTCGCACTAATATCTCCTTGATAGGGTATGTAGTATATCACTTGAAAGATAATTGATTGAATCAAGGTCTTTGGGAACAATCAGTTGAGTCATAGCTATTGTGCGCAGGCACATGTGAGCCTGGTCTTTGAAAACAGGTATAGTTTAATATGATTGTACATGTAGAGCCTATATTAGATTGCATGCTGTCTTGGGGGGCAAATTTTAGAACATATATCTCATAAAAGTGAATGTTGAAAACTAAAAATAAATAAATTACAAAAAGAAGACAGGACAATTTAAAAAAACAGATTTTGTTCTGATTTCAAGCTTAAAAAAAAGAAAATAGAAGGAGACACAGACCTGAGAGGAGTGGAGAAGTATAACTGAGAGAAACAGAAAAGAGAAGGGTGCCCGTCCTTTCAGGGAATAGTGGTTTCCATTTTTTTCAGAAGGGGAAGGCAAGGAGATTGGTGTTAAGTGACTTGTTCAAGGTCACATAGCTAGTAAGTGTCAAGTGGCTGGGGCTGCATTTGAACTCAGGTCCTCCTGACTATAGGACTGGTGCTGGGAATTGTGTTTTCCAGACAACCATGCAGATACAAGAAAAAAAATCACATACCTCTAGAGACATCAGTGGGAAGGGGCAGTAGGGTGACAGTGGAGGAGTTCCTGAATGGGTAGGGTGTCCTATTATGACAATAATTAGAAGACATCTAGGTGGAATTAGGAAGACTCATCTTCCTGAGTTCAAATCCAACCACAGACATTTCCTAGCTGTGTGACCCTGGGCAAGTCACTTAGCCCTGTTTGCCTCAGTTCCTCATGTGTAAAATGAGTTGGAGAAGGAAATGGCAAACCACTCCAGTTTCCTTTGTCAAGAAAACCCCAAATGTGGTCATGAAGAGTTGGACCCAACTGAAACAACTGAACAACAACTGTTTAGGGGGCTAGGGGTGTGCACAAGGTTCCTCGTCTGCCTTGCCTTCTGCCAGTGAGTTCATGGTGCCCTATGGCAGCTATGAACAAATAGACCTGGTCTGGGTGCCTTCAGTTTATGGTTTAAGGAAAAAGAACTACAATGGGGTCCCTGTTGGGCTGGAGTGAACAAGCCCAGTTCTTTGGATAGTCTCTGGGAAACATCACAATGGCAGCAGGCAGAGAGTAATGTTATCAGTCATACACACAATAAGGCACAAAGGACACAGTTAGAAGATGGGGACCATGAGAGGACTGGGGTGGGAGAGGGAGGCAGACAGAATGGGGAAAAGACAAGAGGAGGGAAAGGAGGACATAGAATCACTTATGTAACTTCTTCCATTAGGGTTGGGAGCACTTGGGCAATCTTGACCGTCTGTGGCAGGCGGAGGATTACTAGAAATGCTGGGATTTTAGAGGTCCCACAGTTATAAAGTTCTGGTGCAAGGATGGCTAAGGTTCATTCATTAATGTGTCAATATCATCTCACAGTTATCAATGCCACTTTAGGGATCCCTTATTACCAAAAACTTTCTCTTGTTTTACTGAGCATGTCTGATGCATATCTGGAGCTTACAGACTGAAGGACTGTAATGGATAGAGTGCTGGGCTTGGAATCAGAAAGACTAGTCTTCATGGGTTCAAATCTGTCCTCAGATATTTGCCAGCTGTGTGACCCTAGACAAGTCACTTAACCCTGTTTGCCTCAGTTTCCTCATCTATAAAATGAGCCGGAGAAGGACATGGTAAATCACTGCAGTATTTTTGCCTAGGAAACCCCAAATAGAGTTACAAAGAGTCAGACATGACTAAAATGACTGAACAACAAAAATTAAAAAAAAAAAAAACCGTGGCAACTAGTTGGCTCAGTGGATAAGATGCTGGGCCTGAAGTCTGAAAGATCTGGATTCAAATTTAGACTCAGATACTCACTAACTATGGAACCTTGGTTAAGTCACTTAACCTCTCTCAGTCTCAGTTTACCCATCTGAAAAATGAAGATAATAACAATGCTGACTACCAGGGCTGTTGTGAGAATAAAATGAGACAATATTTGTAAAGCACTTTGCAAACCTTAAAGCACCATAAAATGCTAGCTATTATTAGTTTGCTGTGTTGTAGAGCAAATTTTGTTAAGTGTGTGACTGGCTTACACAAGATGACCTTTGAGATCTCTTCCAGCTCTGAGGTCTTGTGATTCCGTCTTTACTCATGGCCTTTACAGCCTTATTGCCTGTTGTCTATCACTCTTTAACTCTTCGTAATTTGACCTCTGATCCTATCACTCCAGTGAAATGTTTTCTTGAAAGTTGCTCATCATCTATTTATTAATTCTAAGTCCTTTGGCTTGTTCACAGTTCGCATCTTCCTTGATCTTTCTTCATATTTTGACACTGTTGACTACTTTTCTCCTGGACTTTAAAAAAAACTCCTCTTTTTAAAATTTCATTATTTATTTTAACTTAATCAATAAAATAAACATTTCTATGTGCAAGGTGGAGCAGAAAGAGAAGGTTGCATGTGAAATCATGACTCTCTTAAATCCAGACTGCTTTTTCACAAAAGGCCTCCCAATTTGTCTCCCTACAGCCCCCCTCTCCATTCTCTCATTTATCCTCCATAATGATGCTGCTGGATGGATACTGGTAGGGGAAAGTTCTGACCATGTTACTCTCTTACTCTGCAAGCTTCAATGACTCCCCATTCCCCTTGGGATAAAACACAGACATCTCCATTTGACATTTAAAGTTCTTCAAATCTTTCTCCAAAATTATCTTTCCAGATTGATTATTACTCTTTCCTCATCCACTGCATTCTAGCCAACTCCACCACTTGCTCTTCCCTATATAAGAAACTCTATCTCCACCCTCTCACCTTTACTGGCCTTTGTTCTGTTCTCTGATCACAGAATGCTTTCCATTTTATCTTACATCACAAGGAATCCCTGGATCCTTTCCCAGCTCAGCTCAGGTATCACTTCCTTCAAAAAGCCTCTTCTGATAACCTGTTTATTTGGTTTACATCTTGCTTCTCTATTAACATTCCCCGATGAAATGTGAGCTCCTGGAGGATGAGAACTGTCTAGATCTTTTTATATTTGCATTTCCATTGCCCCAAAAAGTTCTGGGAACACAGTAGGTGCTGAATAACTGCATGTTGATTGATTGGCTTTCCTTGGTTTCTGTGACACTTGTGTCTTCTTGTTCTTCTCTGATCTGCCTTCTAACTTTTCTTCATGGTCTCTACATCAACTCAAGAGCCCCTCCTTGGTCCTTTTGATTTGTTTTACTGTACTTTCTCCTTGGTGATTTCATGCATGCTAATGAGTTTTATAATAGCTTTTATGCAAATGACTCCCAGATCTATATAGCCAGCCTAAATCTTCTCCCTAAATTCCAGTTCTGCATTTCCATCCATCTCTCTACTAGACATCCCCACCTTGTGGTCCCATATTCAATGCATCTAAATCTGTGCCTGTCATCTTCTCTCCTGACTCTTCCCTTCCTTTAACTTCCCTTGACTTTTGGTGGCCCACTTTGCTCCCAGTTTCCCAGATTCCAAACTTCAGAGTCATCTCTTACTCTTTCCTCTCATATCCCATTTCCTTCTTTGATATCCAATTGGTCATCAGTAAATCAGTATTTATTAAATGTCTACTCTGTGCTATGCTCTTTGCTAGGTGCTGGAGAAAAAACAAAATACAAAAACCCAAACTCAAAAATGAAACATTTAGCCCCTGCCCCTGAAGAGCTTCCAGAGGAGACCACAGCTTGGTGACCAGAAGGCTGGTGGTTCTTCTAAAGGAAATAGAAAATTTTGGAAGAGGGAAAGATTTGAGGGAAGATAATGAGTTTTATTTTGGACACATTGAGTTTGAGATTCTGCCTCTACAATGGTCCTCACATACATTCCCTTCTCCCCATTCACTCTGACACCATCTGTGTCTAAGCCATCCTCATCTCTAACCTAGCTATTTAACAGCTTCCTGACTGGATTCCCTGCTTTTAAAGGCCTATTCAAACTGGCCTCCCAATTGTGTGTGTTTGTTTGTTTTAGTTTACTTTCCTTTTCTTCAATCAAACTGGTTGTTTGGCTATTCCTTGAATTGATGTGCCATCATCCATCTCCCATGGGAACGCCCTCTTTCATTCTCATCTTTTGGAAACTTTATATTCCTCTGAGTCTTAGCTTAGGTACCATTCCCCCCCATGAAGGCTCCCCTAGCCTCCTTACCTGAATTTTGCCCCATTACCTCCTCCTTTGTATTTGTTTGTCCATATTCATGCCATGTCCCTACTTGCAACTTTTCCATAAGCTTCTTAAGATAAGAAAGGAAAGAATTTTTCATTTTGCTTTTTGTATCCCTCATACTTAGCCAAGGGCTTACAGGTAACAGACATTTAATAAATCTTGAACTCAGTTGAGCCAGAATGACCTTTACAGGTCATCCAACCCACTGGGACAGGTGATCATCATCTCACAACTGGACTATTGCAATAATCTGTTGTTGGGTCTGCCCATTTCAAGTCTACCCTTACTCCAGTCCTTCCTCCAGTCACATGCCAAAATGATCTTCCTAAAGTCCAGGTCCAGCCATGTTGCCCTATGCTCTACAAACTCCATTGGCTTCCTATTGCCTCCAGGATTAAATTCAAAATCCTCCATTGTGTTTGGCATTCAAAATTCTTCATAACCTAGCCCTCCCCTACCTTTCCAGTCTTCTTACACCTTAATCTCTGCTACCTATTCTTCAATACAGCAACACTGGCCTCCTGGATGTTCTGCAAACAAGACACTCCATCTCTTGCCTCCAGGTATTTTCTCTGCCTCTCCTCCATGCTTGGATAGTTCTCCCTCTTCATCTCCATCTACTGGTTTCCTTGGATTTCTTTAAGTCTCAATTAAAATTCCATCTTCTCAGGAAGGCTTTCCCAACCCTTCTTAATTCTAGTGTCTTCCTTCTGTTAATTACTTTCTATTTATTCTGTATATAGCTAGTTTGCACATATTTGCATATTGTTTCCCCCATTAGATTGTAAGCTCCTTGATGGCAGGGACTGTCTTTGACTCTTTGTGCATCGCCAGCACTTAGCACAGTGCCAGGCACATAACAGGCCCTTAATGAGTTCTTATTGATTGACTGACTTGACTACAGTCATAGTGGCAGGAGGTATCAGAGGCTAGATTTGAACCCAGGTCCTCTGAGTCCAGAGGCAGCATTCTTTCTACTTTTTGCCAATGATGCCTCCTACTGACATCCAAATTTATGTTCCATTAGATAATGCTTCCCAATTATGGATTTTGTTTTATTCATAAGCACACTTCTAAGTGCCTGGAAATCATGTGGAAAAAGGTTTTATTTGTAGTTTGTATATGTGGTTTGGGAATTACTTGGCTATCTCAGTGAAAGTAAACACCACTTTCTACTTTTCTTGGATGTTCTCATTGCTCATAGGAACATACCGAGAATTTTAAAAAATTTGATTTTCATTTGAAGCATCATCCTTTCCTCATGGTATTTACAGTTTGATTCAACAACACTCATTCTACAACTCAGTTAGCAATGGGATCACTTCCTAAGCAAGCAAAATTAGAATCAACCTGTCTGTGAACTCTGTAGCTAGGACTGGCCTCTTTCAGCAGGTGGGTTGCCTTGTCTGGGAAACATTTTGAATAAGCACAATTCTTTTCACTTCTGTTCGGCCCAGTTTTGGCAGACTGCCACAGTTAGAAAAGGGAATGACAGTTCTAGACTTAATGAGAAGCTTGCCATTTGCAGTGATGCAAAAATCCTTTAACTTTAGCTTGAATGTAAAGGGGAGATGGTGGAACTGAGGCATGCAAATGGAGATGTGCATTAATAATTATTAGTAGGGTTGAAAAATGATAATAGTGTCATAGAGATATTCAGGGAGAGAGAAAGAATCTGACTGTACATTGGCACCTTGGCGTAATATGAATCACCAGCGAGGAGAATTTTGCATAAAGTTTCTTCATTTTAGACCCCGATTTAAGGGGATTCGTTATTGGAAGTTAACAGAATAGCTTGTAATATGCGAGCTGGCCCTAGGCAAAATTCTGATTTGGGTCTTTAGCACTTCTAAATCTTCCTATTTTACATCTTTCCTCCCAACCCCTTCTTCTTTCAGAAATGTCCAAGGTGTCTATTTTTTCCTTTTTAACAAAGCCTGGAACAGTCATTTATACCTTAATATAAATCTAAGGTCATGTTATTTTACCCAGCAGTATTTAATTTTAAGACTTTTTTTTACTGGGGAAAATAAGGCTTTGTTGACTCATCTTAAAGGGATTTTAGATGTAACATTCGGATGGGGAAAGCCATGGTACTTTTTAAGGGAAGGGACACCTTTATGACACTGAAATCACACATATAAGTGACCATCTCATCCACCAACAGATAACTGGTTCTTCTAGGATGTGATTTCACTTACAATATGAGTATGAACACCAAAGTAGTAGTATCATAGAATTTTCAAGCTGGAAAGGATTTTAAATATTAGTCCATTCTCTCGCCTAAAGTCGGAAACCCCATTAAAACATTGCTTCAAAGAAATTGTCTAGCTTGAATACCATTGGTAGTGAGGAATTTATTACTTACCAAGGCATCCCACTTCACTTCTTTCTTTTTGTGGGGGGGTGGAGGAGGCAATCAGGGTTAAGTGACTTGTCTAGGGTCACATAGCTAGTAAGTATCTGAGGGTGAATTTGAACTCAGGTCCTCTTGACTCTAGGGTTGGTGCCCACATTACTTCTAAATATGTCTAATTGTTACTTAGGTCTTCTTTTCACTGATCCAAAATCTAAGGCTGCTAGGTGTTGCAATGACTAGTATTTGACCTGAAGTCAAGAGACAAGTTTAAGCCCTGCTTCAGATACTTGAAACAAATGTGACCCTGAGCAAGTCACTTAACTACCCTGAGCCTTCATTTCCCCACCTATAAAATGGGGATAATAACACCTATCTCTCAGAGTTGTGAGGATCAAATGCGATAACATTTATAAAGTGCTCTGCAAACCTAAAAGTGGCATGTAATAGCCTAAATAGTAAAATAAGAGCCGCAGTGGCTATTATTCAAATCTGCCTCCCTCTAACATCTACCCATTGTTTTTAGTTCTTGTCTCTGGAGTCACAGAGCATAATCATGCTTCCTCTTCCATGAGACTATCTTTAGAAATTTGATGACATTGATTTTGTCCCTCCAGTAAACCATAATGACTATTGTATATAAAATGAAAATGAGAATAATGGCTATAAAAACAAGAATAACAGTAGCACTAATGGTGATAATTGCAACAACTCACCTTGTCTTTATGAAGGGTTTTCTGGTTTTTTCAAAGTACTTTTTCACAAGTGGCACGAAAGAGTTATCCTAGAAGCCACAAAGACTTGGGTTCAAGGCCTACCTTTGCCACATTCCAGTTGACTGACTGTTGGCAAAACACTTAACTTTTCAGTATTCTAGGCAACTCCTTCAGTTGCAGAGAAGGTGCCAGCCTACCTTGGTAGAGGGAGTTTCCTCATTCAGAAGTTCCATATACCAATGAAATTATATCTCTAAACTCTGTAACCCTATAAGGCAGATCATGATACTTATCATGGAGATTATAGTAAGGATCCATTTAGTGAGTTTTACATGGATAAACAAATACTACATCTTTTAATGTTATTTAGGCAACTTGATAAAGAAAACCAAGGTCAACAAAAAAAAACCCTTTTCGTTCACTAATAATGACAGATTTTGATTTTTAAAGTTGTATTTTCTAGGCATATCATTGTGACTAATTGCTTTACTCTTAGATTTGAGAAGGCCAAGAAACAAGTCACTATGGTTAAGGTATATCTAGGGTGGGGTGATGGGACTTTATCCTAGGGTGAAGAATTTAGATAGCACTGGAAGCACTTGCCCTGCCTCAGCAGAACTAAGAGTTTATCACTGTTAGTTTGAAGAATTAGTTAAAAATAGGAAGCTACAGTTGGCTCATTTCCTTCCCTTGGGGCATGCAGTGCAGGAGAACTCCCTAGCTGGTCTGCCTAGCACCTGTGGTAGCCTCATACAGGTTTTCCCCAAGGCTCCACCTTTGAAAGATGAGGTCCTGGTTCGAGGGTATGTCTCATGACCCTTGCTCCGAGAATAGTTGGTATTGACCTATTTGTAAAAATTGCTAGTTGTGGGTTCTGACTGCTGCCAAAATTTGAATCTTTGGTTCTGAAAGAGTGGGGATAAGCCATTTGTGTGCCCTATGCAAAAAATGAAAATTGGGTCATCTTGACTTTGAAACTGCCTGCCTAAGGGTAGCTAGGAGGTGTAGTGGATAGACCAGGGAATCAGGAAGACTCATGTTCCTGAGTTCAAATTTGACCTCAGACATTTGCTAGCTGTGTGACCTTGGCCAAGTCACTTAACCCTCTTTGCCTTGGTTTCCTCATCTGTAAAATGAACTGGAAAAAGAAATGACAAAATCATTCCACTATCTTAGCCAACAAAACCCCAGACAGGGTAATGAAGAATCAGACGTGACAGAAAATAACTCAACACAAATAGAATGTTAAGTAGAAAATCGGATCCCTGTGTGTTACTGTCCATTATAAACTTTGCTTCTTCAGTGCTACATCCATGACAACTTATTGTGAGACCAATATCTGTGCTCTTGGAGAGCAGAATTGTCTGGTTCTAGAGTCAGAGAATCTGGGTTCAAGTCTTGCCTCTACCGCTTGTTACCTGGGTAACTCTAGGTAAGTTGCTTAATATTTCTGGGCCTCAATTTCTTCATCTGTAAAGTGATAGAGTCAAACTAAAGGACCTATGAGCTCTCTTCAAGCTCTAGTTTTATAGGTGTATAAACACATTAAAGGTGCCCCCCTCCCCTATTCTATTCTTCCTCTGATGTCACTTGCATCATAGATGACTGCCTTTCCGGCTTATCCATAGACTCCTCTCTGCTTGGCAACAAAGAAATTCCCATATATGCAAAAATATTTATAGCAGCTCTTTTTTGTAGTAACAAAAAGCTGGCAACTAAGAGAGGCAACTGGAGAATGGCTAAATAAATTATAGAAATGAATTAGGTGGAATATTATTGCCCTGTAAGAAATGAGAAAATGAACAGTTTCAGAGAAGCCTGAGAGGATTTGTATCAACTGAAGCAGAATGAACTGAGCAGGACCTCTTAGTACCCCTAGACAACTCTGAATTTAAGAAGAGTGGTTTTGAATTAACAGAAGCAGCCTCTATACCAGCAGCTTTACCCACATGATGAAATTATAATCTTTATATGACCTCTCCTCTTAATTCCCCCTCCCCAATTCTTCAGCAGCATCAATTCATTCAGTAGCATGTATGATCTCATTTAGAACTTTTAATGAGCTTGATCTCTGTGTGTGGTTGAAATCCAGTCTGTCAATAAATCTTCATTAAGCACCTACTATGTGCCAGGCACTCTGTTAAGCTCTGGGGATACAAAGAAAGGCAAACTTCTGTTTGTACTTTCAAGGAACTCACAGTCTAATGGGAGAGACAACATATAAACAGCTATGTGCCAACAAGTTATACATAGGATATATTAGAATAACTAACAGAGAGAAAGCACTAGAATTAAAGGGGAGGGGAAAAAACTTCCTGCAGAAGGTGAGTTTTAATCCAGGACTTGAAGGGAGCCAGGAGGTGGAGAAGAGGAAGAGCGTTCCAGTTATTGGTGCACAGCCAGAGGAAAAGCCCATAGTTGGGGGATGGAGTGTCTTATTTGAGGAACAGCAAGGAGGTCAGTGTCACTGGATATCTTGGAGGCAGCTGGTTAGAGTATTAGGCTTGGAGTCTGGAAGACCTGAGTTCAAATATGACCACGGACACTTATTAGCCATGTGATTCTGGGCAAGTCATTTAATCTAATTTGACCTAGTTTCTTCAACTGTAAAATGGGAATAATAATAGCACCTAGCTTGCAGGGTTGTTTTGAGGATCAAATGAGATATTTTTAAAAATGCTCAGCATGTTGCCTGGCACACAGTAGGCTTATTTCCTTCTGCTTTCCTCCTTCCTCCAAGATTCCTCCTCTTCCCCCTTCTCAAAGTACATGGGGGATGGATTTGAATTCAGAAGACTTGAATTCTCATTCAGCTACTTGCTCTAGGTTAAGACACTTTCCCTCTGTGTTTATTCATCTTTAAAATTATAGGACTGGTCCAGATGCTTTAAAGTCCTTTCTGGTCCTGTCAGAGTGCTGTTATAAAGAAGGTTGATTTTCCTGCTAGGCACATAGCCCTCTTTATGAATTCTCCACACTCTTGGTGAATTTTCCACTCTCTTATATTCTTAGTCGTCTTCCCTAAGAACTTAAATTGCTCCTTCATAACTTTCCGGATTACATGGTATCAGTCAAGTGAGTATACCGAAAAATGCCTGGAAGGAAAAACTGGTGATACTGAAAAGGCGTTAGCAGCTGAGGGAGTCTGCTAACTTTTAACACTTGGTGAAAAAAAAATAATGATCCATAATTAAAATGTGCTCCAGTCTCTGTTAATAGATTTCATGAAAACTTACTGCATCTCTTTATTGAGGAGCTCCCTTATGAATCCCATATCTTTATTTGATAAATTACATATTGAAATTCCAAACACAAGTTGTCTGGAATGCACTACTGCTTTAAGTAATAAAAGTGTCATTGAGAGAAAGTCTTTATATATTGACCTACTTTTACATTTCTACTCTGAGTATCCCACTACTTTTTGAATACTAATGATTCCTCATGCAAAACCAAACTCAGTGAAATCAAAACAGGGTTGAGAAAAATGTACTTAATGTCAACTTCAGCATGTTTCTTGATGCAAAAAACTTTTTTTTTTGGCAGAGGTATTAAAAAAGGGGTAAAGAATAAAAAATAAATAACACTGAAAAATCCACATTCAATTTGCTTTTTAAGTTTGCAGTCAGAGCAAACCTTACCCAGAGAACCTTAATTGCTAATTCAGATGACATCTTTGGGAACTCATGCAGTCTTATTGAAAGAAAAAAGTTTCTTGTTTAACTGGAAAGGAAAATCTGTGGTACAATTTGATGCTAACCTTTGCCTTGCAAAGAAGCTTTAATTTCTCCTCTCCACCTTAGGACAGCTGGGTAGGGATGATGACTACATTATTTTTTTTTTAAATTCTATTTATTTAATTTTTTAAAATGCTATTGACCATTCCAGTCAATATCTTGCAATATAACTTAAAATAAGAAAATCTTTGGAGCATATGAAAGTTGTCAGGTTGATTGCCTCGATAATGAAGACTTTAATGTAGATACCACTAAAGGATAGGATTTAGTTTCCCTGATTGCCACAAGCTGTCAGTCAGTCGATAATAATCCTAATAGGAATGATGATGATGATGGCAATAGCTAGCATTTATGTAGTGCTTTAAGAGATGGAGTTGGGGGCACTGGGAAAGACTCCCAGTAGAAGGTGAGATTTAAGTTGATTTTTTTTTTTTTGGAGGGGGGAAGGTAGGGCAATTGGGTTAAGTGACTTGCCCAAGGTCACACAGCTAGTTTTTTGTGTTATGCGTCTGAAGCCAGATTTAAACTCAGGTCCTCCTGACTCCAGGGTTGGTTCTCTATTCACTGCTCCACCTAGCCGCCCCTAAGGTGATTCTTAAAGGAAGTCAAAGAAACAAAAAGGCAAGAATAGAGCCTAACTCGGTGGCATGCTGAGTTTCGACTGAATCAGAGGAGTGGCAGATTGGAAGTATTGATGTTATTGCTGACTTATAAGGAGAATGCCAAACCAAGTGAGCTCAGGAATTCATGATCATGGAAAGATCGTGGAAATCATACTGTATTAGGAATCAGAAGTCCTCAGTTTCACTTATATTTCTACCACTAATGAACTTCAAGGTTTTAGGTGAGTATTTTAACTTCTCCTCTCCAAGATGAAGGACTTACAAGAGTTATATTCTAAGTAGTTTTTTCCCCCAAATCTCAAATTTAATGACTGATATTTTAATAAGCAAACCTACTTACACACCTAAAAGGAGGTTGTTGCATTCAAAGTGGACACCTTTGCAGGAAAAATTACTTAATCTCTTATATACTTGTTCAACAAGTAACAACCAATATTTATTGTGTCTACTAACTACATGCAAGACATTATGCTAAAGCTATTATTGAAGTTTAGGGGAAAAACAAAGTCATTGAAAGGAAGAATTTAGACAAAGAAGGAAGGGTCAGGATGGAGTGGGGTTATAAACATTTAAAAGATGGAAAGTCCTGCCAAAGAGATGATGGACCTTCAAATTCAGAATTAGAGACAGTCATTGTAGGAATTTTGCTAGACTATGTGTACTTCTTTTTAGGGTTAGTTTTTAAAAATTGTTCTATCAGGTTTTGTTTTTAATTGTTCTAGTGGGATGAAGAGATAATAAATGCTTATAAAATGAAATTTAAAAAAAATATGGAAGAGATGAACCAACATAAGAGGTGGAGGAATGGTTAGATACCTAGGAGCAGAACTACAAAAAAACAGTTTTAAAAAGGGACAATAATACACTGATGGTGGAACTGTGAACTGATCCAACCATTTTGGAGAGTAACCTGGAATTATGCCCAAAGAGTTATAAACTTGTATATACACTTTGACTCAACAGTACCACTGTTAGGTCTGTTCCCCAAGGTGATCAGGGAAAAAGGAAAAGAACTTATATGCTCAAAAATATATATAGCAGCTTTCTTTGTGGTGGCAAAGAACTGGAAATTAAGGGGATGCCCACCAACTGTGGAATGGCTGAACAAATTGCGGTATGTGATTTTGATGGTATAGTATTGTGCTGTAAGAAATGATGAGCTAGTTAATTTTTAGAAAAACATGGAAAGATGTGCATGAAACAATGAAGAGTGAAATAAGCAGAACTGAGATAATTCTGTATACAGTAATGGCAATATTGTTTGAAGAATAATTGTGAATGACTTGTTCTGAGTGTTATAAATGCTCAAATCAACTACAAAAGACCTATGAAGGGAAATGCTATCCATTTTCAGAAGAAGAACTGATAAATAAAAGTATGCATAGTATGGTACATATATATATACACACATGTACACACACATATATGCATATATACACATATACATATATGGATATAGTCATGTACTCAATGTAGTCATGTAGTCATGTACTCAATCCTCTACTCAAAATGTGTTAACTACTCTTCTCCCTGAATACAAACACTGTGATTTCCTGCCTCCTGACTTTTGTTGAAGGACAAATGACTTTTTACTTCTAATCTTGTACAGCTCCATTTTTACAACTTTAAAATATTTTGGAAGCATGGTTTAATAGGTTGAGAGCTATTTCTGGAGTCAAACCCTATCTCTCACAAGAATTAAGTATGAGACCTTGAGTAAATCACTCAATCTATGTGACCCTGGGATAAATTATTCAATTTCTTTGTGCCCCAGGTAACTTTTCCAGACCATAAATTATAAAGACAGCAGCTGGTACTTCTCAGTGGAGTAAGATTCTTCATCAAGTAAGTCATGTTGGTGACATCAAAAGTTCTCCCCTATCTCTGCACACGCTTATCATGTAATAATGTGCATATAATGATTTTTGTGTCTTACCCCCTTCCTAGTCAACAAGTTAACAAGCTCTTATCAGGTGCCTACTGTGTGCTGAGCATTGTGCTGAATACTGCAGATAAAACAAAAGACAGAGTTCCTGCTCTCAGGGAGCTTACCGTCTCCTGGGGGAGATAACATGTAAATAATTATGTACATACAAGGCAGAAAGAAGACAATCTCAGAGGAAAGTCACTAGCATTGGAAAGAGGGTAGGACTGAGAAAGACTTCTTGCAGAAGGTGAGATTTTAGGGGAGACTTGGAGGAAGCCAGGGAAAACAGGAAGCAGAGGTGGAAGAGAAAAGATGTTCTAACCACGAGAGACAGCCAGTGAAAATGCATTAAGGCAGAAGCTGGAATATATTGTGAGAGGAAAAGCAAGGAAGCCAGTGTCACCTGATCACAGAATGTGATGTGTGTGTGTGTGTGTGTGTGTGTGTGTGTGTGTGTGTGTGTGTGTGTAAAGAGACTGAAAAGATAAGAAGGGGCCAAGTTAAGAAAGGTTTTAGAAGCCAGAGGATTTTATATTTGATCCTGGAGGCAATTGAGAGTCAATGGAGTTTACTGAATGGAAGAGGGAATAGTATAATCAGATCTCCACTATGTAAGCTCTGTGAGTTATCTAAGTTTTGCATCTCCCTCTGTGCTATGTACATTTAATGTGCTTCAAATACTAAATGAATGAATTTTGGAATTTTTTAAAAAAAGGAATGAGAAATAGCACAAATTGTACACCTGCCTAGTATAGAATTTTCTGTCTTTGTTTCTTCTTTTTAAAGAAAAATTTATTTAGTGTTTTATTTTTCCTTAGTTACATGTAAAAACAATTTTAATATTCATTTTTAAAACTTTGAGTTCTAAATTCTCTCCTCCCCCCTCCCAAGAAGGCAAACGATTCCATATAGGTTATACATGTATAGCCATGCAAAACACTTCCATAATAGTCATGTTGTGAAATGCTAAATATATTTCCTTCAGTCCTATCCTCCACCACTCCATTTATTCTATTCTCTCTATCCTTTCACTTTGTCACTCCTCAAAAGTGGTTTGCTTCTGACTACCCCTCCCCTAATGTGTACTCTCTGCTATCGCCATCTCCCATGCTTTCTCCCCTAATTTTCTGTAGGGTAAGATAGATTTCTATACTCAATTGAGTGTGCATGTTATTCCCTTTTTGAGCCATTTCTGATGAGAGTAAGCTTCACTCATACCCTTTTACCTCCCCCTTTTTCCCCTCCACTTGACTCTTTTATATGGGATAGTTTACCCCATTCCACCTCTCCCTTTCTCCTTCTCCCAATAACATTCCTCTCTTACCCCTTAATTTTATTTTTTAGATATAATCCCTTCATATTTGACTCATACCTGTCCCCTCTGTCTATATATACTCCTTCTAACTGACTGAATAATGGGAAAGGTCCTATGAGTTACAAATATCTTTCCATGTAGGGATGTAAATGATTAAGTTAAACAATTTAATAAGTCCCTTATAATTTCTGATTCCTTTTACCTTTTCATGCTTCTCTTGAGTCTTGTATTTGAAAGTCAAATTTTCTATTTAGCTCTGATCTTTTCTCAAGAATGCATCAAATTCCTCAATTTCACTGAATGCCCATGTTTCCTCCCATGGATTATACTTAGTTTTTCTGGGTAGGTGATTTTTGGTGTAATCTTAACTCCTTTGCCCTACAGAATATCATATCCCAAGTCTTCTAGTCTTTTAATGTAGAAGCTGCTAAACATTATGTTATACTGTTTGTGGCTCCATGATGCTTGAATTGTTTCTTTCTGGCTACTTGTAACATTTTTTCCTTGATTTGGGAACTTTAACTTTGGCTATAATATTACTGGAACTTTTCATTTTGGGATCTCTTCCAGCGGGTGATCAGTGGATTCTTTCAATTTCTATTTTCTCCTCTGGTTGTAGAATATTAGGACAGTTTTCCTTGATTTCTTGAAAGATGATGCCTACTCTTTTTTTTGATCATGGTTTTCAGGTAGTCCAGTAATTTAAAATTATTTTTCCTTGATCTATTTTCCAGGTCAGTTGTTTTTCCAATGAGATATTTACCAGTCTTCTATTTTTTTCATTTTTTTTTTTCTTTTTGGAGGAGGAAGGCAGGGCAATTGGGGTTAAGTGACTTGCCCAAGGTCACACGGCTAGTAAGTGTTAAGTGTCTGAGGCTGGATTTGAATTCAGGTCCTCCTGACTTCAGTGCTGGCGCTCTATTCACTGCACCACCTAGCTGCCCCATATTTTTTTCATTCTTTTGATTTTGTTTTATTGTTTCTTGATTTCTCATAAAATCATTAGCTTCCATTTGCTCCATTCTAATTTTTAAGAAATTATTTTCTTCAGTGAGTTCTTGGACCTTCTTTTCCATTTGGCCAATTCTGTTTTTTAAGGCATTTTTCTCTTCATTGGCATTTTGGACCTCTTTTGCCATTTGGTCTAGTCTATTTTTTAAGGTGTTAATTTCTTCAGTTATTTTTTGAGCCTCCATTAGCAAGTTGTTGACTTGTTTTTCATGATTTTCTTGCATTACTCTACTTTCTCTTCCCAGTCTTCCTCCACTTCTCTTATTTGATTTTCAAAATCCTTTTTGAGCCTTTCTGTGACCTGAGACCAATTCATATTTTTCTTGGAGGCTTTGGATGTAGGAGCTCTGACTCTGTTAACTTCTCTTGATTGTGTGTTTTGATCTTCCTTGTCACCAAAGAAAGTCAGAGGTTTTTTTTTTCCCTATTTGCTCATTTCCCCAACCTATTACTTGACTTTTTAACTCTTTGTTAAGTTAGGGCTTTGCTTCCTGGGTGAAGGGTGCCAAGCTTCAGGGGTTTTGTGCAGCTGTTTTTAGAGATACTTCTAGGGACCTGTACGTTTTCAGTTCTTTAAGTTGGTATGATCTAAGGAGATGTGTTTGACCTTCCAGGTGTCTTGGACTGGAAATTTGTTTTACTCTGTCTTTTTGTGGGTTCTGCTGCTCTAAATTTGATTAGTGTAGTTTTAAAAAGATATTTGGAAGAGTTTGGGGGAGAGCTCAGATGAGTCCCTGGGCCTTTACTTTGCCATCTTGGCTTTGCCCCCCTCCCCCCTGAATTTTCTAATGTGTAAGTGTCTAGTACACAGAATGACCAAGGAATTAGCCAAATAAAATTATTGTTGATGTGCTATGGTTATCTAGGAACTGTATACGCATCCTTATTTAATGATCTAGAAGATGACCTTAATTAGGGTGATGTGACTCAGAAGGCTTCCTCTGGACGGCATTTCCATGGACATTTTTGAGGGGATGGTTTTACTTCGCGGCTTTTTGAAAAACTGATTCAAGGGTGACTTTTGCTGCCTTTATTTACTCATTGGAAATTTCTTTGTAGCAAACATGGGGATTAAGGTTCAAGTCATTAGCTATTATGCTGCCTTCTTGAGCTGCAATTTCATGGGCACAGGAATTTCTCCACTGTACTGAAAAGATAAACCTATATGAACCCGTTTATGTGCTTAAAGGGGTGCCCATCAATTGGGGAAATGACTAAAAAGTTTTTATATAAATGTAATTTAATAATATTGTGCCAAAAGGAATGACAGAAAGGACAGTGTCAGAGAATATTAGGATGAATTGATGGAGAATGAAATAAACAGAACCAGCAGAACAATTTATGTTCTACAATGCCATTACAAAAATAAATAGTTTTGAAAGACTTGAAGACTTTGATCAATACAATGACCAATTAAAAATAAAATCTTTTCAGCCTGATGCTATGGTTTTAGCAATGGTCCATTGTAGTGTGGCAAAACTCCTTCCCCACTAAAACAAGCAAAACTCCCTAAATGTTATACCCTGTACGTACACTGGCTCTGCTTGTGCTGCCCTGGGCATTCACTCCTCTCTTCCCCTCCCCCGCCCCCACTCCCCGTGGAGATGGCAATAGAGGAATGGATTAGAAGTATTTCAATCAGATAGTTACATCCATAGCTTTATTGTTAACTGTCTTTAAAATGCTGAATTGCTCAGTGGAGATCAGCATAGGGATCCAAGGCTCCACAGTTTTGCTGATTGAAGGGATGTAGTTGTTCCTGTGCCTTGCTTATCAATTACCCTCTCCCCAAAATGTAGCTTCAAATAAAGGGGTAAATAATAATAATAGATAGCTAACATTTAAAATGCTTTCTTGGTGCCAGGACTATGTGACAAGGCTTTAGAATTTTTTTCTCTTTTGATCCTCAGAACAACCCTGGGAAGTAGGTGCTATTATCATCCTCATTTTCACAGATGAGGAAACTGAGGCAAACAGAGCTTAAGTGACTTGCCCATGGTCATACACATAATAAGTGTCTGAGGCTGGATTTGAACTCAGGTCTTCCTGACCTCAGGTCTGCTGTTCTCTATCCACCATACCACCTACCCCTTCCAGAATCTTCTGGGGAGTTGCACCCCAAAGCTCCAAGTCTACCTTCAAAGTGATTAGAGCAGTGGTTCTCAACCTTCCTAATGTTGGGACCCTTTACTACTAGCATGTGGGCGTATCTGCATGCGGGCGGACCCACCTGGAGATGGATAGAGGAGCAGTGTCTTGGTTCCTAAGACCATCAGAAATGTGTTTTCTGATGGTCTTAGGTGACTCCTGTGACCCCTGTGACCCCTGTGAAAGGGTCATTTGACCCCCAAAAGGGTCATGACCCACAGATTGAGAACCACTGGGTTAGAGATTCTCCAAACCACAGTGTCACACCCTGTCAACAATCATGCTGCCTTCAGCATCCTCAGCCTTCACAATGTTCCTCAAACTGAAGCCTAACTCTTTCGCCATCCTGCAGATGCCAGAACTGTGCTCTACGCATAGTCACAAACAAGCAGAGGGAGACAGATTCGACCCTGACTTACCATCAGAAGGGCTTCTCTTATAGTCCAGGTAATCCATTATTCTTCTTGACAGCCGTGGGCCTTCTTTGACTCTCTTTAGCTTCTCATTTTCTAGAAGAGCAGGCAAGATTCTAAAATAGTTCCTGAGTTGGGGCTTGAACAGACACATAATGAAAAGTCTTTTCATCTCAGCTATGAGACAGTGAGTATAGTATTAAATTATCATTAATTTACATTTGTACAACTCTTGCTTTACCACAACTCTATGAACTGGATAATGAAAGTTGTATAGATTAGGAAGCCAACATTCAAAGAGGTCCAGGGGTTTGCCTACAGCCATAAAAAAGTCTCCGACCTTGAAGTAGAATCATACTCTCTGATTCTGTCCATGGCCCAGTTGGATTGCAATAGTCACTAGGATTGCAGAGAACTATAGCTGGGTAAAACCATAGCTAGAGCCTTGGGCTTAGAGTGAGAAAGACTTGAATTCAAATCCAACCTTAGACACTTACTATCTGTATTACCCTGGGCAAGCCACTTAACCTCCGTTTGCCTCAATTTCCTCATCTGTGAAAATGAGGCTAATAATAATAATGATAACCTCACAGGGTTACACTTACTAGCTTTGTGACCTTGGTCAATTCATTAAACTCTGTTTCCTTAGCTATAAAATAGGGGATAGCAACAGTGTCTATCCCCCTGGCTTGTTGTGAAGGTTAGATGAGACAATATCTATACCGTGCTTAGTAATGTACCTGGCACATAGTAGGTGTTATACCAATGCTAGCTAATATTACTATTAACTTGAAGAGACCTTGGGGACTTCTAGTCCAACACATCTCCTTTTATAGATGAGTAAGTTAAGGCACAAAGAAATTAAGTGAGTTGTCCAAGGACACACAGGCAGTAATCAGAGGTGGGAGAGATCAGAACTTTTTCCCCCTTAGTGTCCATTTTTAAGGACTGAACATGAAAGGTGAATAATAATACTAATATTAATAATAATAATACTAAATATTAATAAATAAATGTTAAATAAATAAATAGAAATGCTAATACTAATACATAATATTCATATCATGTTTTCCAGTTTTTGAAGCACTTTTCTACTTTATCTCCTCTAATTCTCATTACAATCTGTAGAGTAGCAACTTCAAGTGCTGTTTTCTTTGACAGATGCAAAACGGTTATCAGGAAGGCTAAATACTTGGCCTCAGGTCGCAGAATTAGTCAATAGAAGAAACAGGACACAAACTCTGGCCTTGTAACATCCCATTCAGGGCTATTTCTGCTCCATCATCACTGACAGGATGAAGTTAATGTCCCGTGTCCCAGAACTTTGGCATTCCCCATGAGCCTGCTCCTCCCATGACTCTCTGAAGGGGGCTTACAAAGGGTTATATGCTGTTATTCATTCATTTCATTGGTGTCTGATTTTTTGTGACCCCATTTGGGGTTTTCTTCAAATTCTTGAAGACCTATCATTCAGTACATAGAAGAGGGATTAGATTTTTCTATTATTGACACTAGAGGAGTGAACTGGAATCATGAATGGAAGTTTCAGGTTTGATGAAAGGGAAAACTTCCTAACAATTAGAGGCATCTTAAGATGAAATTGACTTTTTTGAGATGCAGTTAGTAGCTTCCCTTGCATTAGAGACATTTAAGGCAATTGATAGATAAATGTTGGATATGCCATAGAAGAGATTCTTGTTTATTGATAGGCAAGTGAGGTGGCAGCCTGGATAGAAGGTTGGATCTGGAGTCAGGAAGATGAGTTCTTGAGACTCTAGCTTGATCCCCCTCTTTTCCCTGACACCCTCTTCTCTCTAGGTTTCTGTGACTCGACTCTATCCCGGTTATCCTCCTACCTGTGTGACACAGCCTTCTCAGTCTTTTGTAGAATCTTCATCTACAGTACACCCTCTAAAGGTGGATATTTCCCAGGGTTCTGTCCTAGAGACTCTCCTCTCCTCCCTCTACTATTTACTTGCTGATTTAATCAGCTCTCATGGATTCAATGACCATTTCCATGCTGATTCTCAGAGCAACTTATCTAGCCCTAATTTCTCTCCTGACTTCCAGACTTACATCTCCAACTGTTTGTTAAAATCTTTTAAAATTTATTTTTTATTTAATTTTTTTTATTTATGGAATAAAACAAGCATTTATATAAAATAGTATAATAAAAAAAGATGATTACACATGAAACTCCAAATCTATTATATACAACTTGATGTTCCTTTTAAATATATAATAAAGTTATCATGTAAATTCCTTTTTTTCTTCCCTCCCCTCTCCTGCCCTAGAGATGGCTATCATTAGTCACAAATATTTATATACATATACACACAATAATTTTCTACATGCTTCTATTTATCAGCTCTTTCTCTGGATGCAGATAGCATCTTCCTTCATATGTTTTTTGTGGTTAATTTGGGTATTTATAATAGTCACAATGACTTATTCACTCCAAGTTGTTCTTAAAACAATATTGCAATTACCGTATACAATGTTCTTTTGGTCTTCATTATTTTGTTCAAGTCTTTCCATGTTTTTCTATGATCATTGAGCTCATCATTGACAAGACAGCTTAAGCTCAGTGATCAAAACTTGAATTTATTTCCTCCCAAAACTCTCATCTCCCTTCCCACTTTCTGTACTTACTTAATACTGTTGAGGACGTTACCATCCTTCTAGTAATCTAGGCCAGTGGTTCTCAACCTTCCTAATGCCGTGACCCTTTAATACGGTTCCTCTTGTTGTGGTGACCCCCAACCATAAAATAATTTTCGTTGCTACTTCATAACTAATTTTGCTACTGTTATGAATCGTAATGTAAATATCTGATATGCAGGATGTATTTTCATTGTTACAAATTGAACATAACCCACAGGTTGAGAACTGCTGTTCTAGGCCCAAAGTTTAGGTGTCACTCTCTTTCACCCTCCATCCAAACTCTTGCTAATACCCTGTTGATTTTACCTTCCTGACATCCCTCTTCTGTGCTCTCTTCTTTCCTCTGACACTGCCACCACTGGTTTAGGCCCTCATCACCTCACACCTGGATAATTGATGAAAATGGCCATCTCCTTCTAGAAAGTCCATCCTCCACTCGGCACTCGAAGTTATCTTCCTAAAGTGCAAGTCTATCTGTGTTACCTCCTTCCCTTTCCCTTCCATTTAATAAACTTCAGTGGCTCCCTATCACCTCCAGGATCAAATATAAAATCTTGTATCTATCCTTTTAAACCCTTCACACCTTCTTCCCAATTTACTCTGTGCCCCAGCAACACTGGCCTCCTCACTGTTTTTAGAACCACATACAACATCTCCCGGCTCTGAGCATTTTCCATGACTGTCTTCCATGCGTGGACTGTTTTCCATCTTCCTTTAAGTCCCAGCTAAAATCCCATTTTCTATAAAAAGATTCTTGTTCTCCTTAATGCTAGTGCCTTTAATTTATTGATTTTCCCCAATTTATCCTGAAAACATCTTGTTTGAACATAATTATTTTCATACTGTCTCCCAATGTGACAAGCAAGGACTGTTTTTTGCCTTTCTGTGTATCCTTAGCACTTAGTTGATCTGCCTGGCAGATAGTAGGTTCTTAATAAATGATTATTGAATGATTGGTGCTGGGAAAGTCAGTTAATCTCTGTCTATAGTCAATTGCCTCATCTATGAAATGAGGATAATAATAGAGTCTTACTGGGCTGTTGTGAGGATCAAGTGAGTTAATATTTGTAGAGTGTTTTTCAAACCTTAGAATGCTATAAATATGACTTAATATTATTGCTATTTATTTTTTACTCAGATCTGGTGTTGGACTACATGACCTCTGAGGTTGCTTTCAGTTCTGAAATTCCATCCTTTTGATTTCTCTCTTGTTGGCTTATTCAACTAAGATCCTCTTTGATCTTTGTCCTCTACTATGCTGGTGCTGACCAGAAGCTGAGGTACCCTGGGGAGAGGAGAGGGCTCTGCAATCCATCTGAAGCTAGTAGCCAAGGCTGATCTTTGATAGAACCCATCAATACCCAGACTAACATCAAATTCTTTGTGTGCTGCAACCTTAATGTATGGTATGTTCCATAAATTGACAACATGGGTGTAATTGGTTAAATACTCTAAATGTGAAATGCCAGATGTAGAATTGCTCTTAGTAGGAAACTGCTTATACTTTGGAGGACAATATTCACTTGAGGAAGTTCCGATATGTTTATTAAGTCTCAAAACTTTACAGTCACATACTCAGATTTCCTGTCAGAGCCTAGAACTGGCTTTCAGAGTATGGGCGAATTTTAGTCCAAAGGTGGCTGCAAGTTAGAATAAAATGAGGAGATGGAAATAAAACAGTACCTAATAGACTCCCAGCAGAATTCAGAATAGATAGACCTCTATTATTTTATTCTACCCATAGCAAGTATTCCGTTCTTTTTGAAACAATGGATACTAACCCACAGTTACTTAAAAAAAGACACTTAAAAATTTCTTGGGTGGGGAGGTTCAATCATGCCTTTGAACTCTATTATGGATGAAACGCAATGATAAGAAAGCCCTTGTGTTATTTCCAATCATAAATGCCCTTGGTTAGTGTCTCACGTGGCCCTAATTTATACTGAATTTTATCATATGATAGGTTTCATTATGCTGAAACTGTCAAATGTATTTATCAAAAGTTTTAAAAGATATTGGTTATCATACACTGCTTTGTCCTGTCTTCACTAAAGCATTATAATTGTTTGGTCTTATGATGTCCAAATCCAGACCCTGATAAATCTTTTCAGCTATCTTCATATCATGTAGTCTCCACGCAGGCCATGATCTCTGCCTCCTCCCCATTGGAAAATTAGACTCTGTCCCTAAAAATCATCCTGGGCTTTGGAAAAATCAGATAAATCAGATAAATCAAATAAATCATTTGATAAATCAGCTCTTACCCTAATCCAGGCCTCCAGAACACTTTTTACACCATGACACCATTTGCTTATCCCCTTTCCTGCTCTCTTTTATGTCTTATGTTCCCCTATTAGAATATTCCCCAATTAGACTGAAGGCAGCGACAGTTTTACTTGCTTGCAGTTGTATCCCAGGGACTTAATAGAGTGGCACATAATAAATGCTTAATAAATTCTTTATCTATCTATTGAAGACTCATTCTCATTTTGATTTCACTCATGCTCCTCATTTGAGTCTACTTGCACACTCCACCCTCTACTCTTTCCCCCTAGAGAGATCATGATAGGCTCATAATTGGGTCATTAAATGATAATATCTTTTAGCACTCTAGTTGACCCTACTTGGTGCCCATGGAATTGGGCATGGGCACTAAATCCCAGTATATTCTTAATTTCTCCAATTAGGGGTATCAATTTAATGCTCACTTTCATTTACCTCCCACAAAATCAGTGTTTTCAATAGGGACATAAATCACTTCAATGAAAAGCAGTCCAACAAACACTGATAAGTACCAAGATAAATACCAACTACTGCCAAGGCATTATACCAGGTCCTGGGAATATGAAGAAAAAAAAATTTGCACCCTGACTCAAACAAACTACTGGGTATCCACACTAGGACATACTCACAAATCTCTGTCTCTGTCTATCTCTCTCATTCTCTCTCTTTCTCTCTCTCTGTCTCTCTGTCTCTATCTCTCTCCCCTTCTCTCTTTCTGTCCCTCTGTCTGTCTGTCTCTCTGTCTGTCTCTGTCTCTCTCTCTCTCTCCTCTTTTCTCTCCTCACTCTGTCCCTCTATCCTCTGTCTCCTTAGTTTTCCTTTTTTGCACAAAAACACATTGATTAAGTGCCTTCTATATGCCAGGCATTATGGTAGTACTGGGGACATACGTAAGAGAAAGAAAGATAGCTCCTGACCTTGAGGAGCTTACAATCTAATGGGGGAAGAAAAAATTAAAAAAGAGGCTGAAAAGCAAGGGAGTGGGGGAGGGACACCAGAGGATACCTGGGGGAGGTATGATGTTCCAGGGATCTGAAATGGAGAAGAGCTGCTGATGGAAAATGGAGAATTACCTGGAACATCCTGAACTATGGAAGACCTCTAATCAGAGTGCAGAGGCAACTGAGGGAGTTGAGAAGGTGTTGAGTATCAAAAAGTGAGTCAATCTGCATTGTGATGAAATTTCAGGTTATCCTGGGAGAGGCATGATGTTCCATGGAGTTGAAACCAAGCAGAACCTCTGAAGGAACATGGAGAGCACAACATCTATTCTAACGCTCTGTGTACACTCAATCACTACTTCACACTTTGAGTATAGCCAGGGATTTTTTTTCTAGCTAATCAGCTCTCTTTCTTAGCAGTGGTGGTGTTGGTGGTGGGAAGTCAGGGAGTATTAACAGCTACTACCAGCCGCTGTGAGCACTTTAGAGCCCATCACTTATGTGATATTCTGGTTTCTATAACATTGCACATTTAGTGTGAAGGGCTGCATTTCTTAAGACTCAATATTTTACTCTTAAATGTTTCTAGGGGAAATGGTGTCATGTAGTTGAAAGAGCATTACATTTACAATCCAAGAAACCCATTTTGAAACCTAACTCTGAAATGTTACCTCCTGTGAAACCTTTGGGGAAGTCATTTAACTTAGAGTCCTTGCCTAATGTGTACAAAAATAATTCTAGCAGCTTTTTTTTTTCAGGTGGGAAAAAAACACCCAGAAACTAAGGGAATACATATGAATGTGTTGTAAGAAATGAGGAGATATTCTATACATACTTCTATTTATCAGTTCTTTCTTTGGATGCAGATAGCATCTTTCTTCATATGTCCCTTATAGTTACTTTGGGTATTTGTGATAGTCAAAATAACTTAGGTGCTCAAAGTCTTTCTTAAAACAATATTGCTGATGTTCTCTTTGTTCTGCTGATTTTGCTCTTCATTATTTCATGTAAGTCTTTTCATGTTTTCCCAAGATTATTGAGGTCAACATTTCTTTTAGCACAGTAGTATTCCATCACAATCATATACCACAACTTCTTCAGCCATTCCCCAACTGATGCGCATCCCTGTAATATCTAGTTCTTTGCTACCACAAAAAGAGCTGCTATAAATATTTTAGAACATATAGGTTATTTTCCCTAATCATCTTTGGAAATAGACCTATTAGTGGGCCGAGAGGAGGAAAGAAAAAAAAAGAAAAAAAAGAAATTTATATGGTAACTGTTGTATATTAAAAGGAATAGCAAGTTGTACATAGTAGATCTGCAGTATCATGTGCAATCGTCTTTTTTATTCTACTATGTTATTTAAATGATTTTTTATTCCATAAATTAAAAATAAATTTAAAAAAATGTAAAAATGAAGTAAATGACTTCAAAGAGAAATGGAAAGACTTGTATGAACTGACATGGAATGAAGTGAGCAGGACGAGAAGAACAATTTATGCTATATCTCATCAATATTATAAAAAAAAATTGAAGATTTTTATAAACTGATGAAGAATGAAATAAGAAGAACCAGGAGAACAATTCATATGATAACAACAACGTAAAAACAAATAACTTTGAAAGCTGTAAGAATTATCTTCAATACAATGGCCATTCATGATTCAATGGGTCAATCAAACCTTTTCTGAGCACCTACTATGTTCCAAGCACTGTGCTAAGTGCTAGAAATACAAAAAGAGGCAGAAGACAGTCCTTGCCCTCGAGGAGCTCACTATAGGATAAATAAGAAATAATTAACAAAGGAGAAGCATTAGAATCAGGAGTGGTTAGGAAAAGCTTCCTGTAAAAAATGAACAGATGATGATAAATGCTGTTCACCTCCTAACAGAGGTGATAGATTTAGGTTACAGAATGAGATATACTTTGATCATGGCCAGTGAAGGAATTTGTTTTACTTGTCTCTGCATATTTGTTATAAGGAATTTGTGTTTTCTTTTTTTCAATGAGGTGATTCTGGAAGGGAAAGAAATTAAATTTCAACAACCTTATACCAAAATAAAGTGAGTGGATTGGACCAAGATGGTCTTTTAAAGTCCTGTCCAGCTCCAAATATATGATTGGAAGGTCTCAAGTTATGTGGCATTACAGCTGATTTGTAATAAGCTTCAGAGGCTAACCAGAAGTCTAATTATCTTAAGTACTGTAAAGGCTGCAGGTATTTCATTAATCTTTCTGTCAGTCCAATAGCAATAGCTAACATTTATGTAGCTAAAATTTATAAAGCTCTTTACATCTTTTTTCTTTCTTTTTTTTTTTTTTTTTTGCTTTTTGGAGGGGGAAGGCAGGGCAATTGGGATTAAGTGACTTGCCCAAAGTCACACGGCTAGTATGTCAAGTGTCTGAGACCGGATTTGAACTCAGGTCCTTGTGACTCCAGGTTCGGAGCTCTATTCACTGCACCACCTAGCCACCCCGCTCTTTACATCTATTATCTCACTTGATCTGCACAAGAATTCTAAAGTTGGGACTATTATTATCCCCATTTTACAGATGAGAAAATCAAAAGTCAAATTGCTTGCCAAGGGTAAGTAAGTAAGTAGCTGAAAGAATATTTGAACAGGTCATCTTGAAATCTAAACCTGGTATGGTAGCTACTATACCAATGAGCTTGCCTTAATAAATAAGCATTTATTAAGCACTTCTTATGAGGCATTAGAAAAATTTACATTAGGCATTGAGAAAAATGCCAAGTTTAAAGAAGACATGATCTCTACACTTAGGGAACTTGTAGTATAATGGAGGCAGGGTATACATGCACAATAACTTTAATTCCACACACAATAAATATAGAAGAGAAGTACAGAGAGCTATAGAAAGGGAAGATTTTTTTCCAACTAAGAAGATCAAGAAAATTCTGACAATAAGATTTGCACCAAACTGAGCTTTAATTGTGGTTAGTATTTCAACAGGCAGAGGAAGTTTGGGAATCTTAGGAACAGGAAAGACAATGCAGAGGCCTAGAGGGGAGAAAACATGGGAACATGCAAAGAGGATGTCTAGTAGTTCAGTATGTCTGGAGATATGACAGAAAGCTGGACATTCATTTACATGGAAAGTAGATTGGCATCTTCAAATACAAGAAATGATGATGTCTCCATATATGCCCTAGACAATAGTGACAGAGGAATGGATTAGATTGAACAACGGTGGTCATGTCTTCCCATCCGCCTTCAGTCCTACTAAGCCAGGTCATCAATTCTAAAACTGTACCAACGACCTGGAAAGATTTGTATCAGTTACTAAAGAATATAATGCCAGTTTGTCCCTTGGAACACTAGAGGGTGGTATTTGTAAGGCTACGTTCTCTGTACTGAAGAGTACATATAATTTAATCTGCAGGATTGATGGAGACAAATAAAATTTCCTCTGAAACAAGAACAGTATAAAGAACTTAAAGGTTTTTTTTTTTTTTACCTCATACTGGACTGAGGAATGGGAGGGGTTGGGTAAACGTAATAAAACAATGGCATTAATTGGCAAGGCTGATGAATGTGTCTGCATCTTACAGAAGCTGTTTTGTAGAGGGCAGGAGGAAAATAATGAGGTAATTGATTCTAATACCCTAATTGTGAGATTCAGAACTAGGGTAGACACTATTTCAAAACAGTAAAAATAGTAAGAAAGAAGATTCTAACATAATAAAACTTTTCTTATCTCAATCTTCTTCAAGAATTGTGTCAAGTATTCTTTTTTTAAACTAACCTTTTTTTGCAAGGTCAGTGTAAAATGAAAGAGTAGTTAAGGATTTTGACGGAGACAAAATGTAAAATGCAGGCCTAAATTCTACCCAGCACCATAGTAATACCCCATGGCCAGTGTGAAATGGTTATGGTGCATTTGTAGCCGAAGTGAACATTGATGGGGTGTCTGCATCTTATATTTCCAAAATGCAGCACTTGTTCCCTGGAATGTCATAATAGCAAGAGGAAAATATCAGAAATGAGCCAATAAAAAGACTTTATGGAATGGGAATCAGAGCTAATGGCTTGGTTTTGAGTCTCAACAATTGGTCTTATGGCTTTAGGTAATTCATCTCTGGAGACCATTGGACTTGGGATCCCATGTCTTGTGTTTCACTTCTGGATCCATCATTTGCTTAACTTTGGGCAAGACCCAGCACATCTTCGAGTCTTAGTTTCCTTATGTATAAAATAAGAGTGTTAGACTAAATGATCTCTTAAGGTCTTTTCTTTACAACCGCTGGACTCTATAAACCCTATCCCTGAGTTTCCTATCAGTCAGTTAGGCAGTAAATAAACATTCATTAGGTACCTACTATATACCAGACACAATGAGGATAAAATTATTTCTCTTAATATATCTCACAAGAAACAGCCTGATCTAGTGGATAGAGAGTTGTCTTTGGAATTAGAGGTGCCTGGACTCATGTCCTGCCACTGAAATACACTGGCTGGATGACCTTGGGTAAGTGTCCCAAGAAACCTTCTAAAAGCCAGTCTTCATGAATAGAGGGAGACTGTGGTGGGAGTTCATTGTATGGATAAAATCACAGATCAAGACAAGTGAGCTGGGGGAGGGGTGAGGAAGTCATCTCACAGAATGTCATAAGGATGAGAGATTAATTTTGCCAAGTTCTTAAGATTTCTGTGAAGGATATTCCTTAACATGTATGAGAACCATCATTCCAAACTGCTTTAGAACTACTTTTGCTAGAGAGAAGTCTCTTGCTGTGCAACAGAAATGTCCATGTTGTGCAAACATGATGTAGCCTGACTTAATTTGACAGACACAGGCTGTGTGTATCTGGTGCCAAACATCTAAACAAAACCTAAATGCTCAGTCAATTACTTATATGCTTTTTATGGTGTCCAGATGTTGGTCCACATGTGGTCAATCTGTTGTCTCATTTTGGATGGACTTAGTTTTCCACAAAATTGCAGTATTTTTGAGCCAGGAAGACTTTGCTTTCTATTTTGATCTGCATAATTAATGTCACATTAATGCCACAGAACTAGCTTCTCATTAAAACAAAGTTATAGGACCAATGCTTGTGTGTATTACACTTGCATATCATAATGTGTTATTTAATTTCAAAATATTTCCCTGTTCCAAGTTAAGCACTAAGAGGGTTAGGGAAGGGACAACATCTGTTTTATCTCAGGAAACAAACCTGTAAGACAGTGGAAAGAGACAACAAGGAGAAAACAGGAAAAGGAATATTTTTTTAAATCCTGGACTCCCTCCTCCTTTTTTCCAGTGGGTGGAGGGAGAAAAAAAATGAATGCCTGACAATTGAGAAAAATAAAATAATTTTTAAAAAGTATTTTGTGTCAGAGTCAAGATGACAGAGAAAAGTTAGTGACTTGCCTGAACTCTCCCCAAAACTCCTCTAAACATCTTTAAATAATGCAATAAAACAATTCTTGTAGTAGCAAAACCCACAAATGTAGAGGGTGAAATAATTTTCCAGCCAAAGATAGCTTAGAAGGTCACAGGAAAGGTCTGTTGCACCTGGGTAAGAGTGGATCACAGTCAGTGCAGGCTGTGCCAGTATAGACTGGGCTCCAGCAAACCAGGAGCAGACCTTGGGAGACACTGAATCAGTAGTGGCAGCAGCTGTTTCTGGAGCTCTCAACCCACAGGAAATAAGGGAGTTCCAAGAACTGCTCAGAAAGATTACAGGGATCTCTTTGCTAGCACTAATGCAGGACTCTGTTGCTTTGCCCATACTTGGATCTGAGTCACAGTCCTGGGTGGCAGTCTCAGGGTAAGGAGGGGCACTAGCACACCAGAGTTTGCAGCCACAGTGGAGTGGGGACCCTCCTTACAATTCTAGGGCAGAAAAGAGTGTTTGTTGTTGCTCACATACCAGAGCAAACCAGACCAGAGGGTGTATCTACTTTGGAAGAACTGAAAATGTACAGGTTCCTAGAAAAATCTCTGAAAATAGCTGCACAAAACCCCTGAAGCTTAGGACAATGCGCTCTCTACCCTGGAACAGAGTCCTACTTTAGCAAAGAGTTAAAAGTTAAGTAATAGGCTGGAAAAATCGGCAAAAAACAGAAAAAAATATTCTGACCAAAGAAAGTTACTATGGTGACAAGCAAGATCAAAACATACACTTGGAAGAAGATAACAAAGGCAAAGATCCTACATACAAGGCCTCCAAGAAAAATATGAATTGATTTCAGGTCATGAAAGATCTAAAAAGGGATTTTGAAAATCAAGTAAGAGAGATAGAGGAAAAATTAGGAAGAGAAATGAGAGTAATGTAAGAAAATCAAGAAAAAAAGAGTCATCAGCTTGGTAAAGGAGATACAAAAATAGTGAAAAATATAACACCTTAAAAACAGACTAGGCCAAATGGTAAAAGGGGTACAAAAAGCCAGTGAGGAGAAGAATGTTTTAAAAAGCAGAATTGGCCAAATGGAAAACCCTTTTGAGGAGGGACAGGGTGAAAGGGGAGAGAGATAAAGGGGGCAGGGGGTAGAATGGAGGGAAATAGCAATAGTAACTGAGAAAAAAAATTTGAATAAGTTTCTCTGGTAAAGCCCTTATTTGTCCAACATATAGAGAATTGAATCAAATTGTTTAAAATAAGAGCCCTTTCCCAATTGATAAATGATCAAAAGATATGATCAGTTTTTGAATGAAGTAATCAAAGTTAACTATAGCCGTATGAAAAAAATGTGGGAAAAATGAGACATTAATACTCTGTTGCTGGAGTTGTGAGCTGATTCAACCATACTGTATAGCAATTTGGAACTATGGCCAAAGTGGTATAAAACCATGCATACCCTCTGTCCTAGCAATACCACAACTAGGTCTGTATCTCAAAGGATATTAAAAAATAAAAAGGAAAAGAACCTATATGCACAAAAATATTTATAGCAACTCTGTTTTGATGGCAAAGAATTGGAATTTCAAGGGATGCCCATCACTTGGGGAATGGCTGAATAAATTGTGGTATGTGATTATAATGGAATACTATTGTGCTATAAGAAATGATGAGCAGGATGCTCTCAGAAAAACCTGGGAAGAGTTACATGAACTGATGCAAAGTGAAGTTCACTGTGTACAAAGTAACAACAATATTATAAGATGATCATCTGTGAATGACTCAGCTATCCTCAGCAGTACAATGATTCAAGACAACTCTGAAGGACTTGTGATGAAAAATGCCAGCCATCCAAGAAGCGGCTGAATTTAGATTTAAGCATATTTTTAAAAAGCTTTCTTTATTCTTTTGAGGATTTTTTTGGTCTATGTTTTCTTTCACAACATAACATGGAAATGTTTTGCATGACTACACATGTAACCTTTATTGAATTGCTTGCCTTCTTAATTGGTGGGGGGTGAGAGGAGCGGAGGGAGAAGAAGGGAGAGAACTTGGATATCTAAGTTTTAAAAACCAATGTCAAAAATTGCTTTTACATGTAGCTAGGGAAAAATCAAATACTAAATAATTTTTAAAGTAATTTTGTAGATGGAAAGGCAAGAAAAAATTGGCCCTCAAATCCCATTCCTTCCTTATAAAAAACCCAAAATAAAAATCTCCCAAAACAAAAACAAACAAAAAAAACTAGACAATTCAACAACAAAAAAGTTTTTTTTAATAGGGCAACTCTTAGCTGAATTCCTGAGCCTATTTGCAAATCATCTATCCCTCTTATTCTCTTGGCTACCCAGTTATTGCTATTATAATTTGCTTGGCAAACAGGCATCATGGATTGCTTCTCCTGCAGTCTGTAAGGAATCCTCCTTAGCATCTGTTTCACCTGTATCCATGATCAGACCACCATAGAGGCAAACACCCTTTTACTGAAAAATTCTGGCTGCCCTTTGTGCTAGACTACTTTGTCTGTTATTATTATTATTATTATTATTATTATTATTATTATTATTATTAGTTTTTTGGAGGGGGGAAGGTAGGGCAATTGGGTTAACTGACTTGCCCAAGGTCACATGGCTAGTTTTGTGTTAAGTGTCTGAGACCGGATTTGAACTCAGATACTCCTGATTCCAGGGCCAGTACTCTATTCACTGTGCCACTGAGCCACCCCAACTTTGTCCATTATTACATATAGAATAAACATCATATAGAGCTTCCACTAATTAAAAAAAAATAAAAAAACACAAAAAGGTATTTTTAGATGTTTGCATCACCAGGAGATTTTTAATCCAATAATAAATTTTTTAAATGTACTTGGCCAATTGGATCCCTACTATTTTAATAAGTCCAAACCAATCCCACTTGAGCAATGATAATAACAATGATAATTATGACCACAGTAGATTCCAATCTCTTATCATAGAACCTTTTTCAATATTTGCATGAAAAAGTAATCTTCGGTGATTTGGATGCTTTTTTTGACCAAAGCAAATTCTTTTTTTTTTTTTTTTTACTGAAAATAAATCAAAGAAATTTATTTTAAAACAATTCTTTGGCCAAAGCAAATTCTTAATGATAATGTAATATACCAGGCATGTACACGCCTAAAGTTACCCTACTCTAGTTTTGTGTTGTGTATTGTTTTTCTTCTTGCCAATCTGCTCTTTCTGCACGAGGCACATAGCTCATGAAAGGGAGGAGACTGGGATCCTTTATAAGTGTCTCAGAACAAATTCTAGAACGTAAGCTTCTTAAGGGTAGGATCTGTCTTTTTTTTTCTTCTTTTCATATTTGTATCCTCAGTTTTTAGCCACAATACATAGCTTATAGCACAGTTTCATAAATGTGTTATCTAATTTAACCTAATCTAATTATTCATGCTCCCTGTCCCTTCCTTCACAAACCTCTCCCACTCTCCAAGTGATTGAGTAGGTGACTCTCTGGAGGTTAGCAGTAGAAAACTCTTAGCAATAAAGGAGAACAAAGCAATAAAGTGAGGATCATCAATGTGCTTTTACACTGTTTTCTGCTCACTTGCAAAGAAGCTAAAACCCTCCTCTCTCTTTCCAGTTCAGCTACAATCTCCTCTGCCCTTTCTCTGCCCTCCTAGGCCTTTTCTTGATTTTCCAGCAGAATAATCCTCCTGGCAGTTTTTTGCTAAAGCTGTCTAGACAGGTAATGTCTCTGTGATGAAAATAACAACACATAGGGAAAGGATTATGGGAACAAGACAGTTTTTTCTCTATTCCCCAGGAAAGCTAAAAGAAGGTGACTAGTTTAGTTATTTCTAAAGATGGGGAAAGCCCAAATAAAAATGGTAATCTTCAAATATTTTATTATCATTACTCTATCAAAGGCCCTTTAAACATCAGTATATCTCACTTGATACAATAAGGGATGTTAACTAAATTTTCTACTGAATTACATTTCAAATGAGCATAGAATAATTAAGCTGAAAGAGGTCTTCAAACATTTTAGTCCAATCCTGTCATATTACAGGATAACCCCATGTAGATAAGAAACCTGACCAAGTTTGCACAATTAGACAGTGGCATAGTGAAATCTAATTCCTAGTTATTCTTGGAGCATAGTTCAGTGCTCTCTCCGCTCTGGAAGACTGATATTGGAACCAAATGGTATAAAATGAACAATTCATTCATTTTATGGTTAATCATTCCCTGGCTAGACTGGAGAAGCCTGATGACATTGTGTATAAAGGAGAGCTAGCCTTGGAATCAAAATATTCTGGCTTCACAGTCCTGCTTCTGACATATAGTGACTGTGAGACCTAGGGCAAGTCCTTTAATTTCTTAGTGCTCTCGGCAGTGTGCAAAGACCTTCAAGGTACAGATATGTTATTGTTTAGCAACAATGAAGGCATCTTCTCCACAACAGTGAAATCACAGGTATAGACATCAAAAATTACTGTTATTTTACAATTGGGCTTTCTTAAAGTGTGTGTATGTGTGTGTGTGTGTGTGTGTGTGCGTGCACACATGCGTAATGTAGATGTGGGTAGATCTTGAAGTTAGAGATATGTGTGTAATAAACAAACATATATACAAAGGATCATTCAATTTTGAGCCAAAAGGGACCTACCAGGTCACTAATCTGAACCTCTTATTTTACAAAGGAGATATAAAGCACTTTATTACCCTTAAAGTTCTATATAAAAGTGAGGTGAGAGGTGGTGGAGCCAAGATGGCAGAGTAAAAACAAGAACTCTGCTGGGCTCTGGCTCCAACAACCTTCAATACCTGTAAAATATGACTCTAAACAAATTTTACAGCTACAGAACCCACAAAGTGACAAAGAAACAAATCTCCCACTGAAGGCAGCCTGGCAGACCAATAAAAAGGGTCTATCTCACCCAGCAGGGAGTCATGCATAGTCCCATGTGAGCCATGCAGCTCTGGCCCCAGGGCAGCCCTGACCAGTTGCACAGAATGGCTGAAGCAGACTTCAGGAGAGTGAATCACCAGTAGCTGTGGCTCTTCCCGGATTTTTCAACCCATAAACACCAAAAAAAAAGGAAAAGGTTAGTGGGAAACTCTGTTGGAACCAGATGACAGAAGAGTATAGTCTGGCCCCTGCCCCCAGGATGAGAGGTGGAGGAGGTGGAGTGGCTGCAGCTGCTGCTGAGTGGCTTCCTCCAGAGTTCCTGTCCCTCAGACTGTAGGGGGATCAAGCAACCATTCAGAAGTTAATTGCTCTTGCTTTCACCTGCTTGGATCTGGATTGTGGTCTTGGGTGGTGGTCCTGGAGTGTGTGGCAGTGTGCCAGAGTTTGAGGTGTCTCTAGAGAGGGTGCCTTCCTCAGACCTCTAACAACATTTGCAAAAACCCCAGTGATTTGAGACATGGTTTACTGCACTCTGGAAACAGAGTTCTACCTTGGCAAAGAGCTCAAAAGTCAAGTAATTGGCTGGCAGGATAAGCAAGCAAAGGAACCAGAAATAGACCATAGAATCCTTTTTTGGAGACAAAAAGGATCAAAACAGGGAACCAGAAGTCAATGAAGTCAAAACTTCTGCATCAAAAGCTTCCAAGAAAAATATGAACTGGTTATAGGCCATGGAGGAGTTCAAGAAGGATTTTTGAAAATCAAGTAAGAGAAGTGGAGGAAAAATTGGGAAGAGAAATAAGAATGATGCAAGAAAATCATGAAAAGTGAGTCAACAGCCTGCTAAAGGAGACCCAAAAAATACTGAAGAAAATAACACTTTAAAAAATAGACTAATGCAAATGGCAAAAGAGGCCCAAAAAGTTAATAAGGAGAAGAATGCCTTAAAAAGTTTCAACTTTTTTTTGCCCAGATGGAAAATGAATTTCAAAAACTCACTGAAGAGAATAATTCCTTCAAAATTATATTAGAGCAAATGGAAGCTAATGTTTTTATGAGAAATCAAGATACTATAAAACAGATCCAAACAAATGAAAAAATAGAAGGCAATG
>CM053585.1:457017071-457036293 GCA_028646515.1 Pseudochirops corinnae
GGAAAATGAATTTCAAAAACTCACTGAAGAGAATAATTCCTTCAAAATTATATTAGAGCAAATGGAAGCTAATGTTTTTATGAGAAATCAAGATACTATAAAACAGATCCAAACAAATGAAAAAATAGAAGGCAATGTGAAATATCTCCTTGGAAAAACCACTGACCTGGAAAATAGATCCAGGAGAGATAATTTAAAAATTATTGTATTACCTGAAAGCCATGATCAAAAAAAGAGCCTAGAAATCATCCTTCAAGAAATTCACAAGGAAAATTGCCCTGATATTTTAGAACCAAAGGGTAAAATAGAAATTGAAAGAATTCACCAATCGCCTCTTGAAAAAGATCCCCAAAAGAAAACTCCTAGGAATATCAAAGCCAAATTCCAGAGCTTGCAGGTCAAGGAGAAAATATTACAAACTGCCAGTAAGAAACAATTTGAGTATTGTGGAAACACACAATCAGAATAACACAAGATCTAGAAGCTTCTACACTAAGGGATCAAAGAGCTTGGAATATGATATTCCTGAGATTAAAGGAGCTAGGATTAAAACCAAGAATCACCTACCCAGAAAAACTGAGTATAATACTTTAGGGGAAAATGTGGTCATTCAATGAAATAGAGAATTTTCAAGCATTCTTGATGAAAAAAACAGAGCTGAACAGAAAATTTGACTTTCAAATACAAGAAGCAAGAGAAGCATGAGAGGAAAAAGAAATCATAAGGAACTTATTACAGTTGAACTATTTACATTCATACATGGAGAAACAATAATTGTAACTCACGAGACCTTTCTCAGTATGAGGATAGTTGAAGCGAATATATATGTGTATGTATATTTATATATACATACATGTATGTATGTATAGGAGGGTGTATGTGTGTATAGATGTGTATATGACTATGTGCATATATGTGTACATGTATACATAGAGGGCACAAGATCAGTTGAATAGGAAGGGATGATATCTAAAAAATAAAATTAGGATGTGGGAGAGGAATATAATGAGAGAAGGAAAAAAAGAGAGATAGAATAGGGTAAATCATCTCATACAAAAGAGGCAAGAGAAAACTGTTACAATGGAGATGAAGAGCAGAAAGGTGAAACAGAATGGGTCAACTTTACCCTCATTGAATTTGGTTTAAGGTGGGAATAACATACACACTCATTTGGGTATCTTGCCCTACAGGAAAGGTATAAGAAGGGGGATGATGGAGGGGAGGGCAGGTTGGGGGATAGGGTAGTTAGAAGCTCATACATTTGAAAAGTGACAGGGTCAAGGTAGAGAATAGAATGGGTGGGGAGCGGGATAGGAGGAAGGGAAATGTGGTTAGTCTTTCACAATACAACTATTATGGAATCAATTTGTGTAACTACACATGTACAACCTATATGGAATTGCTTATCTTCCCAGTGGGGGTGGGTGAGGAGGGAAGAAGGGAAAGAATCTGGAAATCAAAGTTCTTAAAAAATGTAAAAAAAATATTTTTTTTTGCATGCAACTGGGAAATAAGATATGCTGGTACTCGGGTATAGAAATCCATCTTTCCCTACTAGAAAGTTAGAGGGAGTATGGGGGAGGATATAGGAGAGAGCAGATTGGGGAAGGGGTCCTCAGTAGGCTTGCTATCTTGGGATGGGGGATAGAGGAAAGATGGGGACAAAATTTGTAACACAAAATCTTGTGGAAATGAATGTTGAAAACTAAAAATAAATCTAATATTAAAAGAAAAAAAAGTGAGGTGTGGTGTAGTAGATAGGACTGGCTTTGAATTGGGAAGACTGGATTTCAGCCCAGATTCTGACATATCCTCAACAGTGTCTACTATGGGCTGAGCACTGTGCTAAGTGCTGGGGATACAAATTAAAAAACAACAACAACAATCTTCACTCAGGAAGGTTACAGCCTAATGAGGGGAAGAGAATACCCAAAAGGAAGATTAAAAAATAGGGCACCCCTGTTTTCAAGAGGGTACCTCAGGGGCACGATGCTCATGCAATTGAAACCAAGCAGAGGAACTGGTGGGAAATGAAGGCTCAGAAGTTCTGAACCCTTTATAAAGGGAGGCTTTGGGTGGAGTTGTTTGCTCTTCCCTTTAGTCCTCCAATCAGAGGAGGGAGACAAATGAGGGTACTGAAGAAGGGATGAGTAGCATCCCTCTGTATCTTAGTGTCCTCATTTGTCAAATGTAGGGGAAGGGGAAGGGAACAGAAGGGAAATGATTAAGCATTTACATAGTGCCTACCATGTGCCAAGCACAGTGTTAAGTGCTTTATAAATATCTCTCAGCGATTGCACAGTGGCATTCCTGGCATTAGTAGGCACTACATAAATATCTCTAGATGGCCCCAAGGTCTCTTCCAGCTCTAGATCTGTGATCTTATGACCTCTATGGTCCCTTCTACTTGCAAAACCAATGATTCTAAATCCCCAAATTAACACAAATTTGTTTTTCCTTCACTGAAGAAAACCATGAGCTTGGAAAATTTATTATTGCATTTATTTTCAATGCAATAATTTGTATTTTCCACATCGGCTCAGTATATCCCATACCATAGTTTCAAAATGAGTTATGATGGGCAAATGTTAAGTGTTAAATTACATCTTTTATGGAATAAAGATTGATGAAGTAGAAGGTTAAATTCTTTGGATGATACTTGTTAATGCCAATGTTAATAACTATGGAATGTAGACAATAATTAGACAACACATGTTTGAAGTTAAAATGACTTTTTTCTGTAAATACTATTACGTTTAGCTAGATAGATTTGAATGACATCCTTGTAAAAGATTACCTGGCTTAATAGGATGAAAAGACTGTCAGTTCTGAATTTCTGCAGTAATGTAGAGTTTACTAAAAGGCTTTAGCATTCTATTAAAATAATTTAAAAATTGTTATTGTCCATTTGTGTTTGTTCATGATCCCATGAACCATAGCACACCAACACTGTTTATGGGGTTTTCTTGGCAAAGATACTGGAGTGGTTTGCCATTTCCTTCTCTAGTGAATTAAGGCAAACAGAGGTTAAGTAACTTGCCCAAGGTTCACTCAGCTAGTAAGTGTCTGAGGTAGGAATTGGACTTAGGTCTTCCTGACTCCAAACCCCAGTGCTCTATCCATTGAGTCATCTAATTGCCTCCAATTTAAAAAGAGGGAGTCACAAATCTATACTGCTCAGTGAAAATTCATCTCACTTCAATATTTTGGGGGATCTATGATTTTATCATCGTAACACTCTAGAACCCAGCCTATTATCCTATAACCCAGGCAGAGTGAAAACTCTTCACATTAACCTATCATCCCCACTTTATCATCTTCAATTTCTACTTGTCTACTGCCTACAAACATGCCTATGTCTTTGTCAATCTCAAAAAAAAAATCCTTACTTGAACCATCTCTCTCTGCTAGTTACAATCCTATACCTCTCATTTTTCATGGCTAAACTACCTGAGAAGATCTTCTACAACTGATGCCTCTACTTCCTGTTCTCGTTTTCTTTTCTTGATTATAGTCTGGCTTCTGATCTCATCATTCAGCTGCAACCACTTTCTCCAAAGTTATCAATAATCTCCTTGTTTTAAAAAAGCTTTTACATAGAAATATTTACTTCAAAAAATATATCACAAATATAGAAGCTTACTCCTCTAACATGAGGGAGGTATAATATTTTTCCACCTCCTCAGTCTCTTTGGTCCAAAACTCAACTCAGACTCAAATCCCAGGTACCTCGACTTCTTTGGGCTTCTATGCCAGGCTGACTGGCTACAGCACCCCACTTGCAATACTAGCTGCAAGCTCAACATGGTTGGAACACCTGAGTCCCATGAGGATTCAAGTTCCTCTGGTGCCTGAAACTGAGGAGTACAAACAACACAGAACAGAAACAAACACCTCTCTCTTCTGACACTGCCACTGCCATTGTACAAACCTTCATCATTTTGTGCCTTGAATAGTGCAGTAGGCTGCTGATTGGTCTGCTGGTTACATTTTTCCCCATTCTAGTCCATCTTGTACTCAGCTATTAATATGATCCTCTGAAAGTGCAAGTCTCACTATATCACCTTCCACTCCATCCCATTTAATAGACTCCAGTGGATCCTGGTATCTCCAGGAACAAGGACCTCCTTGCCTTATTTCTTGGAGCTGGGGTCAGAGAGGGAACAAGGGAAAGAAAGTCTTGTTGCCCAAATTCTGGGTGAATTGTAATCTTGATGCTTTGGATGCAGCAAATAAAAGTTGCAGAAACACCCATTATCTCTTAATTGTCCAATCTGTGGATCATCTTCTCCTTCATCCCTGTCTCCTTCTATAATTTAATAAAGACTCAGAGATTGAGGAAATTAGAGAAGACAGAGGGAAAGAAGGAGCTAGATAATATCAAAATATTGATAATATCAAAGATAATATTAAAGTTCAATGGTGGAAGAGATTGGATGAAGAGACTAGGAGTCATCTTTTATAACATGAGACATGCCATCCCAGTATGATCTTTTTCCATAGCACTGAAGGACAAGTGCTCTTCTCTTCATTTTTGCTTCATGACTTCTCTGAATCTCAGTTACTTGAGATAGGGCATATATGCTCATAATTGGTTTTTCAGCCTTTTTCAGTGGGCAGGGAGAGGTAAATGGGAGACTGGGATGGAGGAGGGAAAGGACTGGACCTGTGATTTTATTGATGTTGGGAACTCCCATGGTGGAAATTTCCTCTATCAATGCATATTGACAGTTGTTCTGCAATTGATTGTTTCAGAGAACTCCCTGAGACAGAGGATGAGTGATGTGTCACAAAATCAGTATTCTAGTCAAGTCAAATTAAGTCAAGAAGTCTTTATTAGGCTATTACCATGTGCCAGGCACTGTGTTAAGCACTGGATATACAAATCTGAGCAGAAAAAGATAATTACACCCAGGCCTGCTTAACTCCCAAGCTTACCTATCTACTATGTCATGTGGTCTCTCCTAGAGGGGAAAAAAATATAAATTAAGCTGCCTCAGGAAGACTTGAAGTTTATGATTTGTTTTTGAAGTGGATCCATAATGGATTGGATCTACCTTACCTTCAGGGGCATGAATGCCAGTAGCTTTGTAGTCTAAGAATCTAATGTTCTACATTCTAATTTCTTTTCAACTTGGATAGCTGATAGATTGAAATGATCTAGGGCTTCCTGAAGCCTTATCCTTAGTCATTCAACTAGAGTGCTATGCCCAGATTCCTTTAAATCAAATTTTCTATAAACCACTGAAATATAACAGAGATAGCAGAAATTCTAAAATAAATACTCTGAGGGAATCACATTCCTTAATTAATTATTATAATTTTGGATCTTTGGAATAAAATTATTGATGCCTATTTCCTTCAGAGGGAGGTGTTTGTATCATCTATTTTCCATGAGAAAATAAGGCTTCTTTGTGAACCTTCGTTTCCTTTCCTTACTCCTAATCATAATTTCAGAATGTTACAGCTTGAAAAGGCTTCAGAAATCATTTAGTCTCCATGAATGCTGAGTGATATAGAGGAATGAGGGAGTGGCTAAGTGGTGCAGTGAGTACACCGGCACTGGAGTCAGGAGGACCTGAGTTCAAATTCAGCCTCAGACACTTGGCACTTAATAGTCATGTGACCTTGTGCAAGTCATTGAACCCCAATTGCCCTGCCTTCTCCTCTCCAAAAAGCAAAAAACATTAAAAAAAAACCATTAAAAAAAAGATATAGGTGAATGAGCTCTAGCTCAAATCCCATCTGTACTATGTATGGTGTGACTTTGGACAAATTACTTCATTTCTCTGGACCTCAATTTCTTCATTTGCAAAATGAGGGGGAGGTGAGAGGGTCAGCCAGATATCTTAAGTTCTCTTCCATCTTTAAATCTTATGATTCTATAATGTTGTCATAATGCTTCTTCATTGAAATTAATCAACAAATTTTCTCATTCTCTTTGCCAACTTCACTATTCCTTCTAATGCTGTAATTAGCTAATAAAGTAAATTAAGCTGTGTTAATAAAAGATGGCTAGCGGAATTCTCAGGACTATTTGACCTATTCTAGGAAAAAAAGGTGTATTTTAAAACAGTGACTCTTCAGAGAAAATCTGGTAGGATATAAACTCCCTGAAGATAAGATCTGTTTTGTTTCTTGATTTTGTATTCACCTAGTACCTAGTGGAGTACCTTGTACACAGTAGGCACTTAATAGATACTAGTGGAATTGAATGTTTTTAACTTTGTTCCCTAGCCAAAAATTAGTTAATCTTGGGAATTTCAGACCATGGCTGGAAAAGAGGAGATATTTAAGAGATAGGGAAGGTGATGTCCTTCAGTTCACACCATGAAAACAGCCAGCTATTCTCTCCCATGTACAATTGTTCCTGCTTAGTGACTTTGGTGATGACAGTGTTTCTGATTTTTCAGATAGGAACTCCTTTGTCCTTCTAAATGAGTCTCCATAGCTACTGATCATTTCTTTCCCTCTTAGTCTTTTCTACTTTTTAATCTATTCTGGTAACTTCTTCTCTTCCTGTCGGGTTTCCCTAATTTTGTCATTGAGGAAAGGGGTGAAAGGTAATCAACAGTAGCCATAGACGATTACAGGAACTTTTCCGCTCTCAGAACATTCATGAACTCCAGCAAAGAACCTTGGCTACAGGCTAAAACAAATACAAATCAGTGAAAACCATTGAAAGTGATCAGCAGAGGTTTGGATGATCTCAAAAATCTGGGAAAAATTCTGTGGCTCCTAGCTCACCTAATTATTGCTTTCTGTGCCAATTAACAGATTCTTGGACAAATTATGGAATAGGTAAAGTTTGTTTACAGTCGTGCTTTCCCCTCTGCAGTGCTCCATATACACATGTTCCCAAATCCACAAGTTTATTTTTTTCTTGTTAGAACTCTGCTTCAGGAAAAATACCAGAAACTCATTCACCCTAAGGTACACATAACTGATAACAAATTGATGCATTATCTCTTTCCTGGAGTTTAGCATTTTACTAGGAAGTAAAGTCTTAGAATAAAGGGATAAAGTTGGAGCTGGATAATTTTAGGCACCATTAATCCTGTGTACATAGGAGGATACTTTGGGGGCTTCCAGGAGCTAATTATATCATGCCACCCAAATATGTGTTTCCCACTAAGACTAACCTTATAGGCTGCCTCCATTCCTTGGAAAAAAGAACTTGAATTAGAAGTTTCTGAGCAGGAATGGGTCAGAAGATAAAAGACTGACAATGGTAAAATATGTTGGTTAAGAACCAAAAAAAAAAAAAAAGATACACTGTTATAGGTAGGCAGTTAGCTACCCTAAGAAAGTACGCTATTAATGCATTAAAGATGCATTGATCAAATTCATCAAAAAGCACTTGAGCAATTGCTAAAATGAATCACTGATGCTAGGTGTTATAGATAATAAGTTAATAATTCATTAATTGAGTCAGAAGATAGAGAAACACAAATAGCTCTAATACAAAATATGACTCAATTAGAACATTTATTGTTAATCAGTCATTTCAGTTCTGTCTAACTCTTCATGATCCCATTTGGAGTTTATAAGAGATACTGAAATGAGTTGCCATTTCCTTCTCCAGCCCATTTTACAAATGAGGAAACTGAGGCAAACAGGGTTAAGTGACTTGCCCAGAATCACACAGCTAGTAAGTGTCTAAGTCCAGACTTGAACTCTGGAAGATGAGTCTTCCTGCTTCTAAGCCCTGTGCTGTATCCATTGCACCACCTAGCTGCCCAGTTAATCAGAACACTAGGGGGTTAAAAAACAAAATTCTAGATGAGGTCTGAGGTGAGATCAAGGAAGGCTAACAAAACCTTAGCAGTTCAGGATATTCAGCTTTCCCTGGAAGTTTATCCTAACCATCTCCCAGGTTTTCACATTCAATAGAAGAAATGAGGCAAGTGGTTGCAAGGTTGTGTGTATGCTTTTCCCCTCTGCTTCCTATCAAAAGGTTTTTTTTTAAAAGACAGCCTTTACGAAAGGAAAGCTCCCCAGACAAAGAGCAGCTCTTAGAAATCTTGGCTTGGGCCACTACTGACTTTTCTCAAACTTCAGATTCTCAGAAACCATTAATGGCTCTTTTCAGAGGTGTCTCTGTCTTACTCTTCTCCTGGGTGAGAGATAAAGTTAAAGCGATTATGTGTCGGTTATACATTTAATCCAAAGTGACCCCTGCTCTATTTTTGTCTCTGGGCAGACTTTATTTATCTTTTTAAGGACTGATTCAATTCTGTGACATTTGAGAAGAATTTAGAATGCTTGCATATCCAGGAAAAAAAAACAAAAACATTCAGCTAAGGGGATGTCCTTGGATTGGTCCTTGAGTTACAAGAAAAGTTTGGGGGATTTTGTCAAAGGAGCTGATGACAAATTGCTGTTGCCTTCTGTGATGATGGAACATCCCTCTCTCAAATCTGAGGCAGCTAGTGCTGTAAGACCACATCCAGATGATGGAAACACTTAGGTTGTGCTTGGTGTAAGGCTCAAGGAAATATAATAATCTTTTTCTTTGGGTGACCTTAATTCAACCCAGTAACTTCCAATTCAGTTTAGCCTATTTTAGAGCAAGTCAACTTATATTTCATATATATATATATATATATGTATATATATTATATTGTATTATATGTATTATATTATATATATATAAATATATGTATATTTATATATATTATATAATATATATGTATTATATTATATTATATGTATTATATTATATATATATAAATATATGTATATTTATATATATTATATAATATATATGTATTATATTATATTATATTATATTATATTATATTATATTATATTATATTATATTATATTATAGGCACTGTGCTAAGACCTGAGAAGAGAGACTTGAGGCAGGGAGTTCCATTAGAAGGTGCGTGAAATAATCTAGGCAAGATGAAATGAGGGCCTGGACTAGGTTGGGGGCTCTGTAAGTGGAGAAAAGAGGGCATACATGAGAGTTGTTGTAAAAGAAAATATTTTACTAAATTTTACCACTGATTGGGTAAATAGTGAACCTGAGTGACTGAGAGAATGGTGGTGCTTATAGCAAAGTTAGGAAGAGGAGAGAATTTGGAGGGAAAGAAAATGAGTTCTGTTTTAAAAATACTGACTATAAGACACCCATGATACATCCATTTCAAGCTGTCTGATAGACAGTTGGTCATATAGGACTAGCACACAAGAGAGAGACAAGGGCTAGATAGATACATCTGCAAATGATCTGCATAGAGATGATAATTAAACCTATGGAAGATGATGAGATCAAAAAGGAAGATCATATAGAGAGAAATACATGTGAACCAAGGTGAGAGCCTTGGGATGCCCACACTTAGTAGACTTGGATGGAGATACAGTAAAAGACAGTGAGAAAGAGATTAGATAAGAAGGACAACCAAGAGAATGTAGTGTTATGAATACTTAGAAGAGAGAATATTTAGGAAGAGAAGAAGTCAAAAGTCTCAAAAGCTTCAGAGAGGTCAAGGGTTGTTGCTGCTGAGTTGTTTCAGTCAGGTCTGAACAGCTCTATGACGCTATTTAGGGTTTTCGTGCCCAAGATACTGGGGGTAGTTTGCCATTTCCTTCTCCAGCTCATTTAACAGATGAAGACAGTGAGGCAAAGAGGATTAAGTGATTGCCTAGAGTCACACAACTAGTAAATGTCTGAGGTCAAATTTGAACTCAGATCCTCCTGACTCCATGGCTGGCATGCTATCCATTGTGCCACCTAGGTGTCCTAGGACAGAGATTAAGAAAAGGCTATTCAGTTTGACAATTAAGAGATATTGGTGACTTTGGAGAGAGCATTTTCAGTTGAGTGATAAAGTTGGAAGCTAGATTGTAAGAGTTTAAGAGAGAGCAAGAGAATAAGTGAGACATACACAGAGAGACAGAGAGGGAGAGAGACAGACAGACAGAGACATAGAGTAAATGAGAGACAGAGAGAGAGAGAGAGAGAGAGAGAGAGAGAGCGAGCACATGACATAGCTGTCTGTTAGACAGCTTTCCCTTGATATCATGTAGGCATCTCAAGTTTAGGATGTTCAAAGACAGAATTTATTATGTTTCCCTGGGGGGAAAACTCTTCCATTTTCTTAAAGAGAGAGAGAGAAGCATTAAGTACAGATGGTCTTTTCGAGAAATTTTTCTGAGAAGATACAAGGGTAGATATAAGATGATAGGTCACAGGAATGGTAGGACTAAAAAAAAATGTTTTTTTTTTTTTAAGGATGGGAATGACAAAGGTGTGTTTGTAGATAGCAGATTAGGAACCAAAAGATAAAGAGAAATTGAAGATTAAGGAGAGAGTGGGGATGATGGGTGGGGCAATCTGCTGGAAAAGTATAGAGGGGATGGCATCAAGGGGCCATGTAAAGGGGATCATCTTGGGAAAGAAAAGGATTACCCCCTATTTAAAGATGAGAGTGAAAATGGAAAGTAGCGGGGGGAGATGTCTGTAGGATGTGAGATGGAAGGAAAAGGAAAAGGAACTCTTGGAGAACTGCTAAATTTTCTTTTCAGTGATAATGTTTGGAATGGTCATAATAGAGATTAGGATAGATGATAGAGAATACATTTGAGATGGATGGAAGGACTGCCTTATTTCAGTGAGAGCCCAATTGAGATTGGATCATGCAACTTTTATGATCCCGTGAACTAATTACCCTCAATTTAACAATCAAAGACCTAACTAAGAATTCTGGTACCTGGGAAAAATTCAGTCGAGCTGAATTAGTGACAGGGATAGCAAGGGGGGCAGGAAGGTAAGTAGTAGATAGTTTGCCCTGGTGAGGTGAGTCTTACTGGGAAAGGTGGTTGTTCATCCTTCAGATGGCCCTGCCCTAGTCCCAGTGACTTACTACTAATGATTGCAAAGGAAGTAGAGAAGGAAGGTGATAGGCTGGGGAAAGGTGGGCCCTGGGAAAGGGGTGGGGTATTTCTGGATAGTAAGTATTGTGTGGTTACAGATGGATAGAAAATTTCCACAGAGATGGCACCTGCAATACTGGATATTCTTGGATCATTGGCCATGATTTTTAGTTTTAATGCATCACCAGGAAAATATTTATAATAAAAAGATGGGCATTTTTTGATGGGTGAACAATTTTACTGAAAATCCTATTCAGTTTACCAAATGCGATTGTGATCTAGCTATTTAATTCTGAGATCAATAATTATCTTATGATGCCTGAATATACCAGTTGCCCTCAAAATCTTAGTGTAACATAAATGTATTATACACATGCACGTGCACACACACATACATACATACACACATTTATAATTATTAATTTATAATTATTTATAATTATTATATAATTTATAATTATTATATACACATCTATGTACACACATAGATGTTCATATATATATAGACATATAGTTCTATTTTACAATAGTTATATAGTTATATTTTTCAATAATACACATATTTTCATGCATAATGATGTACTAACTTGATGGACTACCTATAATCCAAATGCATATCATAATCTGAGCAATGTATAAATCTTCAATGATTTCATCCACTGTTTTTCTTGTGTGGATTGTTAAGTATCCTTTGAATAATTATAGCTCTTTTTGGGGAGGGCCTGTAGCATGCTATGTTTTGATTCAATCAAATGTTCTCTGTGCATTCTGTGCACATCATTCTGTGAATCAGAGAACTTTTATTGCAGAAGTCACTTCTATCACTATAGCAGTGTCAGACTGGAATTCTAAACTTATCAGACCATCTGTGTTGTATATATCATTTGTTTTGGGGGGCCTTTGTGAAATTGGATTTTCTTGTGAGTCACTGATATAAAAATGTCTTTCCCAAAAGTTCTTTTTTTTTCTTTCTTGCAGGTGGGTAAGGAGGAGGTTTGTTTTATCTTTTTAAAAACTTGAAATTATGTTTCAGAATTTCAAGGAATACTAGTGATTGCTGAATTGTTTGATGTAATGGGGACATTGTTGAATTCTAGAAGCTGTCAAAGTTAAAACTTGACTCACTGAATCATATCAGTGGGAATGTTTAATATAGTACTATATTGGGAACATACTTTGGGAGCTTTTCATGGTGTGAAGAAAGTAACTATTTTAGGCATTTCTCTTTCCCTTCCTATTGTTGAACACTATACTTGCTGTACGGTATTCTCAAATGTTATACCAACATAATATTTGGGCAGGTATTTGAGTGAAAATGTTTAATAGTCTTGTTTAAACTAAAAATTGTTTAAAAGCCTACTGGTTACAGTGAAATGTCACTAGAACCTCTAGAAATACTTTGGTCCCTGGTCTTGACTAGAAGAAATATTCATCACCGGAAGTGGCAGTTCCCACAATTTTGAAAAGGAAACCGAAGATGTTATCTTATTATAAAATTTCGGCTTGCTGAGCTGTTTGGCAACACATTTGGCAATACTTCCTACGTTGTTGCACTGAGTCCTCCTTTAAAGACCACTTCCATCCTTCCTGACCACTCATACTAAACTCCTGTCTCATATAACCAAATGCCCATTGGGTATCTTTCCCTTGATATCTTGTAGGCATCTCAAGTTTAGATTGTTCAAAGACAGAACTCATTATGTTCCCTTGGGGGATAAAAAAACTCTTTCATTTTCCTAAAGTAAGGCAGTTAGGTGGTACAACAGACAGATCCTTGGGTCTGGAGTCAAGATGTGACTTCAAATCTAGCTTTCGATATTAGCTCTGGGACTCTAGGCAAATTGTCACTTAACCTCTGGATGTTTCAGTTTACCCACTGTAAAATGGGAATATTAACACACACCTCCCAGGGATATTCTGAAGATCAAATGAGGTAATATTTGTAAAGCACTTAGCACAGTGCTTCATGTGTAGTAGGTGGTACATAACTGTCCCTTCCCTGCTCTTCCTAGAGAGGGAATAACTTTTTTTTCTGTTTGCCAGGTTTACCTCAAGTCATTCTAGAATTTATATCCATATAGTTGTTCGTACTAGACTCTTAACTCCACAATGTAGCTCACATTTGTACCTTGTCTTCAAGATTTATATACCCTAGTTCATGCCTTCATTATTTCTCACCTCGATTGCTGCAATAATCTCCTAATTGGTTTCCTTTACCTCCAGTCTCTTCCCCCTCCAATCCATTTTTTAGTATAGCTTTCAAATGGATATTTCTTTTTTTTTAATTTTAAAACATTTTTATTTAAAGTTTTGAATTCCAGATTCTATCCTCTGTCCCTCTCCTATATCCCTCTATGAGATGGTAATTAACCAGATATAGATTATACATATGCAATTATGTAAAACATTTCCATAATTAGTCATATTGTACAAGAAGACTCAAATGAAAGAAAAAATGAAAGAAAGTGAAAAATAGCATGCTTCAGTCTGTATTCAATCAATAGCAATTCTTTCCATGGAGGTGGATGGTATACTTCATCATTAGTCTTTTGGGATTGTCTTGGATCATTGTATTGCTAAGAATAGCTAAGTCATTCACAATTCTTCATCCAACAATATTGCTATTACTGTGTACAACATTGTCCAGGTTCTGTCCCCTTCACTATACATCAGAACACATAAGTCTTTCAAGGTTTTTCTGAAACCATCCTGCTTGACACGTCTTGAAACACATCAATATTCCATTACAACCATATACAACAACTTGTTTAGCCATTCCCCATTTGATGGATAGTCCTTTGATTTCCAATTGTTAGCTACCACAAAAAGAGTTGCTATAAATATCTTTGTACAAATAGGTCCTTTTCCTTTTTTTTTCAATGTCTTTGAGATACAGATCTAGCAGTGATATTTCTCTATCAAAGGGTATGCATAATTTTATAGCCCTTTTGGGCATAGTTCCAAATTGCTCTCTAGAATGGTTGGAATAGTTCACAACTCCATCAACAATGCATTAGTGTCCTAATTTTCCCACATGCCCTCCAACATCCAACATTTTCCCTTTTTGTCATATTAGCTAATATGATAGGTATGAGGTGGTACCTCAGAGTTGTTTTAGTTGGATTTTTTTGATCAATAGTGATTTAGTGCATTTTTTCATATGACTATAGATAGCTTTGATTTCTTTGTCTGAAAACTACCCGTTCATGTCTTTTGACCACTTGTCAATTGGGGAATGATTTATATTTTTATAAATTTGACTAAATTTTCTATATATTTGAGAAATGAAGCCTTTATCAGAGATACTCGTTGCAAAATTCTCCATTCCTCCAACCCAGCTGCTGTTCTCTTCTTTTCTTATCATTTTGGTTACATTGGTTTTATTTATGCAATTTTTTTTAACTTTACATAATCAAAATGATCTATTTCACATTTTATAATGTTTTCTATATCTTCTTTGGTTCTAAATTCTTCCTTTATCCATATATCTGACAGATAAATTATTCTGTGCTCTCTTAATTTCCTTATGGTATCACACTTTATGTGTAAATAATGTACCCGTTTTTACCTTATCTTGGTGTAGTGTGTGAGATGTTGGCCTATACCTCATTTCTTAGCACTTTTTGGCAAATCAGGAGATTTTTGCTTCAAAAGTTTGGATCTTTGGATGAATCATATATTAGATTACTATGGTTATTTACTATAATGTAATTTTGTGCTTAATATAGTCCAGTGATCCATCACAATTGTCTTAATTTCCTTTTCTTTGCTGAGGAATTCACTCTTTTCATTTTGATACCAGTAATTTGATTTTCTTCTTTCCCTTTAAAATCAAACTAACCAATAGTATATTTTATTTTATTATTTTAAAAAATAAAATCAACTTTTAGTTTTTTTTATTAGTTCAATGGTTTTCTTACTTTCAATTTTATTAATCTCTCCTTTGATTTTCAGGATGTCCAGTTTGGTGTGTAATTGGACATTTTTAATTTGTTCTTTTTCTGATTTTTAAAGTTTTGCACCCAATTCCTTAATATGCTTTTTTACTATTTTATTGATGTATGCAATTAGAGATGGATGTTCCCTTAAGTACTGCTTTGACCACATCCCATAAATTTTGGTATGGTGTCTCATTGTTATAATTTTCTTTAATGAAATTATAGATTGTATCTATAATTTGTTCTTTGCCCCACTTGTTTTAGGATTAGATTATTTAATTTCCAATTAATTTTTAATCTCTTTCTATTGTCTATTACTGAATATAATTTTTATTGCATTGTGATCTGAAAAGGATGCATTTAGTATTTCATATTCTCTACATTTGATTGTGAGCTTTTTATATCCTAATACATGGTCAGTTTTTATGTGGATGCCATGTACTGCTGAGAAAAAGGTTTATTCCTTTCTATTCCCACTGAATTTTCCCCAGAAAGCTATCATATCTAACTTTTCCAGATTTTTCTCACTTCCTTAACTTCTTTATCATTTATTTTTTGGCTAAATTTATCTAGTTCTGTGAGGCGAAAGGTGAAGTCCCTCACTAGTACAGTTTTATTATTTATTTTCTCCCATAACTCATTCAACTTCTTAGAAAATTTAGATGCTATACCATTTGCTGCATATATGTTTAACATTGATATGACTTCATTGTCTATGGTACCTTTCAGCAAGATATAGTTTCCTTCTTTATCTCTTTTTATTAGATCTGTTTTTACTCTTGCTTTTTCTGAGATCATTGTTGTTACCTCTTCTTTCTTTGCTTTGGCTTAAGTATGATAGATTCTGCTCCAGTCCCTTAGCTTTACCCTGTGTGTATCACTCTTCTTCAGATGTGTTTCTTGTAAACAACATATTGTAGGTTTCTGTTTTTAATCCATTCTGCTACCTGCTTCCAAATGGATATTTCTAAAACATAAATATGGGCACATCACTCCCCTGTTGACCTTCAGTGGCTCCCTATCATCTGGATAAAATACAAATTCCTCTCTTTGGCATTTAAAACCTTTCACAATCTGGCTCTAGTCAACATATTTAAACTTATTGCAAATTACTTGCCTTCACAGGTAGGTGGTTCAGTGGATAAAGTATTGGACCTGGAGTCAGGAAGACCTATGTTCAAATCTACCCTCAGACACCAGCTAAGTGCTGGTATACTGTACGATGGGGATGATAGTAGCACCTACTTCCCAGGGTTGTTGCAAGGAGAAAGGGAGACGATATTTGTAAAGTTCTTTATAAACCTTTCAGATAAATATTTATTTCTCTCATATTAAAAACCATTTATTATTTGAGATTAAGATATTCCCTTTTCTATCTCTTCATTCAGAAACTAGTCCTTTGTAGCATATTCAGCCAGCCTCTAAAGGGCATTGATGATAGATAGGATTGCCCAAATCTTTGGGGTACCTGCTTTTCCATCTCAGGTGAGACTCCACCCAATTAGGAGACCTCACAAACAGAATCCATTCTAAGCAAGATCTTGCACTTAGAAAGTAAGCCCTCATCTGTCCTTGGAACCTTCCATTAGTATTTAGAGTGACCTAGCTTATGAAGGGGAAAACCAACCAGTGAGGTCTAGGTGGTGATGGATTCTTTTGCCCAGATTGCTGGAGGCAGCTGAGTCTCATGATTAGGTCAGTTCTCTGCAGGAGGAGTTGAAGACTTTTTTCCCACCTCATCATTAATATGTCCATCTCTTATTAATTGTTAACCAACTAGAATTGATTTCCACCTATTGGGAACACCTAATCCTCAAAGGGCATATAAGTGTTGAGAGGCCTTCATGATTTGTCTTTGGTTTATGAGAGAAAGCAAAATTACCATTCTTTTATTAATTATTTGCTAGTCCTAATTAATAAAATTATTAATTATCCAGACAATAAGTCTCTCAAACTTTTTGTACATCAAACCCAGAACAGATAAATAAATGCTAACTATTATTATTCACAGAAACTGGTCAGCTTACTGTCGACTGTTTATGCCTTATTCAGCTCCCAGCTCTATAACTTTTCATAGTCTTATCCTCATGCTTAGAATACACTCTCTCCAACATCTGCTTTCAAGAATTCCTGGTTTCTTTCAAGGCTTAACTGAAATACCGCCTATTGCTTAGAAGTCTATCTCTCTGTCTCTGACAATGAGGTGGGTCTTGTTGCCAAGGATAACCCCTGAAAATGTGCCCTTGATCCTACCCTTTCCCATATTCTCTAATAGATTGCCTCATGTCATAACTATTTTCTCTTTAATCTTCAGTCTTTCCCTACTTACTGGCTATCTGTAAATATGTCCATGTCTCCTCCATCTTTAAAAAATCCTCACTTGTGTGTACCAACCTTGTATAATTCTTTGATTCTTTTGAGGCTCATCTCCTATGCCACTTTCAATGGGAAGTCTTATCCCTGTTTCTTAGTGCTTTTTCTCTGCCCCTCAAATTTCATACATAAAAAAATATATAAACATATGCATACATGTCACACACATATAGAAAACGTGCACAAATATATGTAATACATGTATGTGCATTATATATATATATTCATATTATATTACCTCCTTAATAAAATGTAAATTTTTTGAGCACAGGGCCTACTTTTCCTTTTGCCTTTGTATCCCCAGCGCCTAGCACAGAGCCTTGTAAAAGATAGGTGCTTAAATACATACTTGCTGTATTAGATTGGAATCTCTCTTGTTTGTCACTTTGGGGGTCTTTCAAATTTTTCCTTCTTTTGCACCTGTCATATCTAATCATTTAGTAACTCCTATTTATTTCACCTCTACAATATCTCTCATATTCATTCTTTTCTTTTTATTTCTACTTTGTTGTTGTTGTTCAATCATTTCCAACTCTTTGTGACCCCATTTGGAGTTTTCTTGCCAAAGATACTGGAGTCATTTGTCATTTCCTTCTCTAGTTCATTTTAGAGATGAAGAAACTGAGACAGAGTCACATAGCTAGTAAGTGTCTGAGGCTAGATAGAGTTTAGGAAGCTGTTGGCATGACTCCAGGCCCAGCACTCTGTCCACTGCACTACCTAGCTGCCACTATCAGCAACTTAATATCTCTTCTTTATTAACTTCCTACCCTATCACAATAGTCTCCTAAGGTCCTCTCCTTGTTCTGCTTTGCCCTAATAGCACTACAAAGATAATCTTTCTTAGGTATAGCTCAAGTCATATTTCTCCTCTGCTCAAAAATCTTTAAGGGTTCCTTATTGAGAACAAAGTTTAGCCATCTTTGGTTGGCATTTAAAGCCCTCCACAATCTGGCACCAGCCTACTTTATCAGCCTTATCTTACATTACTCGTTTCCATGTATGTATTTCAGGCAAAGCAAATTACGCGTTATCTTCTGATGCCAAAGTATTTTCTCTCCTCCATGCCTTTATTTACATTGCTTTCTGTTCCTGGAATTAATTTCTTATCCATCTTAACCTATTGAATCCCCAACTATTCTTCAATGTTTAATTCAAATGACAAAACAAACAAACAAAACAGACTTCACCAAGCCTGTCCTGATACCTTTGGTGAAATGTCTTCCCTCAGAGACTTCACATAATATATATACAACATGTATATACACACGTGTGTAAACACACATATACATACAAGTGCATATATGTTTATAAGTACACATACTTTTTCTATATCTCAAATGTGCTTGTCTGATAGTTTAAGTGTTATGGTTATCAGTATATCTGCTTTTTTTTCTTATTAGATCATATGTTGCGTGAGTCCAAAGTGTGTTTTGGAGCCTTTTGGAGCCCCTAGCACCTAGCTCAGTGCTCTGTATACATTACTTAAGAGAAACTTATTTAATTAATTAATGTGGCTATTATGCTTCGTAGGGCAGATAATTGATATAAATCTTCCTTTAGATTTCTAGTTTGAATATTTCTGAAAGCAGATGAATGCTACTTCGAAAATCTAGTGTTTACATTTGCTAAATTGATGTCAGCAGGGGGCAGTCAACTACTGAATTTCATGAGCATCTTTTCTCTCTGTTTTTTTGTATTTTGCCTTAAAGTTTCCCAAATCATGATTTACGAAATAGCTACCATATGTCAGTCACAGTGTTGTCAGCAGAGATAGGTTTTTATAAGGAATGAGAGGCCTCATAGAAAAGACACTAAAACAGTTTGCCAGACAAAGGGCTGCATTAATGTAGAATGTTAATTCTCGATCACCCCTTATATTGGTGTTTGTAACAACAAGCACCCTAGCATACCTAGGGCGGCTACTAGCACAGGTTCTTAGATCTGCTTTTCTAAAGGAAAGCAACTCAAAATGGGTTAACAATCTTACTTTAATCAAACATATCATTTACCTAGTTCAGGGTGAA